>RYFJ01000407.1:0-346520 GCA_003991445.1 Oryza meyeriana var. granulata | reverse complement strand
AAGTCGATGCAGCAAGAGAGGTTGCGGTCGGACGGCGAGTAATTACATGCAAGGCATTTTCGAGTGACTTGAAGATGGGGCGCGTGAGGAGAGATTTGCTCAGATTGAGCGTTGGCAGGTACCCGAGTCAGCGCTGATATGTATTAAGCTGAAGAATTGCAAGAGCATCGGATTTAAAGGCCATATACTATTAAGGTGTGTGTAAATAGGAAAGCCGAGTGAGGTGAAGGATTGGTATTTGATGGGGGGGGGGGGGGGGGGCTAGCTTGCGCTAATTTGAAAATTGCTGTTATGCCACTATTCGGATAAATTGGGTGAAATCGTGCTATAGTATATATATAATACGTAGATATATATGCGAGAATTCCATCGGGGATGAAAGCGTGTGTGAACATGGAAAGACAGTGGAAACGAAGGAGCATTGCTCCATTATGAAGGTCTACGTTGTGTCACGAGTGATGCTCTTGGCAGGCGCACACACACCTGTCTGCGTGCCTCTTGACATGTTGCATTAGGGTCCTGATACAAGGCAGGGAGATCCGAGAGGTTGATGTATACCAGCAGATCAATTTCGACTCCATAGCCATTGCAAAGTGACGCGATTTGCCGAATCTGGGAAGCCGAGTGGGCTATCGTTGGGATTGGGTTCTGTCTTGGAAAAGTAGGAAAGGGGGATTATCTTACAGATGGACCGAGTCGGGAGAGTACAGCGATTGTCGGCAAGTCGGCTCGCGATCATGATTGCTTCTGGCACCACGAGTGACTCGAGCTGGGAAATGTTGTGAGCATCAAGGATTTAGTTCGGGCCGCTGATATGTGGAAAAATTTGATATAGACAGGAATAGTCAAGGCCAAACGTACGATTAAGTAAAAAACTATATGTCTGATTGTGAGAGTCAATAACTATTAAATTGTGAGAAGTTGCGGGAGAATGTTTCGGCTGGGAAATCTATAAATCCAGGGTTAACTAATCAGATTTTTTGAACATCTGTCCAATTAAACAGGAATATGCGGCCATTTTGAAGCAGCTCCAAGAGATGAGCAGAGTTGAATGGAGAGAGTTCAAGCAGAAATTAACAGGGTTATATGATGCAAGAGAGCGTCGCCAGATATGCCATGATTGGGTTTCTAATATCCGTCCTGGGAAAAGAAGAAATTGAAAATTGAGGATATGTAGTTGATTTTCCCGCATTTGATAAGGCTACCCCAATGTGAGTGAAACCGGATGCCGATATAGCAGTGATTTTGTTGTGATTGCAGCATCATGCGCATAGATCTATTTAGCTATGGATGGCAATGTAGGACAATGTAGATCTAGATTCGTTATGGCTGAGAGAAGATATACATAAGACTGGCGTTTCGAGTGTCCAAGAGTATTCGGCCTATATGACGGGTGGCTAATGACGTTTTGGATTAAAGGCCATTGCGACTTACCAAAGTGGCTGATGAATTATAGTATGTTTCTATGATCTCATTGGCTGTTATGGTGTTGGAATTATTTATCATCGAACGATGGTGGTGGTAAATCCAAGAAGTGATGGAAGGCCGATATAGCTCGATTTGCGCAAATGTGCTGAAAGGGCAAATGAAATACGGATTACGAGAATCATTCCAAAATGGCGCTTTTGGGTGTAGCGGCTGGGCAGTTTGTGGGTTTATGGTCCAAGCGTGTGAATTGAGTTCGTGGTCAGACTGGAGCATCAAGCCTATCAAGACGTACAGAACGCTCGACGAAGCTAATTAGAGACAGAGTTATAGTCATTGATTCGAAGATTAATTTTTGTATAGGAGATTCGATGGATCTAAAGTTTGTGCAGGAAGGATTGGAATCTTTTTATCTCCGTTGTTGGGATGTTTGAAGAGTCGATCGAAGAGTTCGTAGTGGGGGAGATCAGTTGATGATTAGCATTCGAGTGGAATAAAGTTTATTTGAGTTCCGCACTTGTCTGATTCGCCCGCAGAAACGGGTGCCGTTCAAGTTATATTAGCGGTCCGAGTGAAGAAATCCAGTATTCGGCCTACTGTTGGAGATCAAGGAGTTGAAGCAAAGAGCGAGTCTGTTATTAATGGCAGAAGGCTTTGGATGCTGCAACTACAGTATATTTTGGCGGTGGAGAAATTATGCCTTTGTTTATTATTTCTCATGCACGAATTTAAGGCATATATAGTATCCTTATCGCTGAGTGACGGTGATTGCAAAGCCGATGGTGGTGAAAATATTATGTTGTGCGGGACTCTGCAAGTCTTAACAAGGGCGAAGTTGGTAAAGGATCTTTGCCATTGACTGGAGGTTTGTACTTGAGATATTGAATCCGGTGCTTAAAGCGAGTCATGGGAACAAGCCCAGTGCCTGATTTCATTGTGCGAGCCATTGCTACAGCTAGGGGTTCATGAAATTTAGATTGTAAGCGGCCGATCTCCGTGGGACTTGTTAATTTTCTAGGATCGTTTGCAACATGGATATGGGATATCGGCTTGGTCATTGTATTTCGCTTGGGCGGCAAGTTTTTTTCGATTCGCTTTACAGAATGAGAACCCTATCTGGCATCTACTCATCAAGCGGGAATATTGAGCGTATGAAAGGCTTCAACTCTTAAAGGGAATGATTTCAGGGCCCAATATCATAGAATTGTCTGGGGATTCCTTTATTGGTGATTAAGCAACTTATTCTGGGGAGTAGGATGCGGGATGATAGTTTGGAGGTCATATCAATTAAAGATGCAGAGATTATTGAAGGATTTCAGGATGGTTATATGTTTCGGAGTCTATCCTAGAGAACCTAGGAAATGTAGAAGCCAAAGATCTTGCGTAAATGCTTCGGTGTTATGGCTGAATAAATCAGGCTTTGATAGTTAAATTAGCCGATAAATGCATATTTCAGGATAAAGCGATTGATTGGTAGACTATGGAAATGAATTGGTTATCTGCAAAGCTCGTCAGAATTCTGGTTCTATCGGAAACTTGTCAAGTATATAACGACACACTATATTTGTGCTGATGCAGAATTATATTATTCGACTTTTTGAAGGTAGTTCTACTGGAGGTGCGCCTGAGTTTGGAAGATAGCCAAAGTGGTTAGGTGCGAAGTGATGAGAAGGGCGTTTGTGGTGTAACCATCCGACTTCATAAGATGGAGAGTGGACGTAAATGTGGTAGAAGAGTAGGATACTTTTATGGCACAATGCTGTAAGATTGCTTCCAGGTAATAAAGGGAGTCAAGATGTCTAGAAGTTTGGAAATAATTGTGTCATTTCAGGCGGCACCAGCATTGGCTATGAATCGCTATCATCAAAGAGTGGCCGTGCGAGGAGGATGGGGAATTGATATGATGCACCAGGTTTAATCTCCATTCAATAAAGGAATATAGTTCATATTGGCAAGCAACAGATATTTTTACAAAGAGTGGTGGAACAATTCCATGAAGACAGTAGTCCAAGGATGCGATTGAGTTTGTAAAAAAAGGAGCATATAATGTATCGGTTTGGAATTCCCTCAACGAGTAAACTACCGATCAAGGATCTATTCTTCGCTGTCCGATAGTTTCAACATTTGCTGCCTATGTTTGGAATAAGTATGAAGCATGCATCCGTATTTAATGTCTCAGTCTAATGGGACATGCAGAAAGCGTCAAAGTAAGCAGTTCGATCAATATTATATCAGATGGCGGAAGATTGATGGCAACGCTGATATGGCAGAAGTCTACGATTAGCGCGATTCATTGGGCCTATCGTATGGCAGTCAGCGATCTACTCGAAGTGCCGACCTGTTATCAGTTTGGTGTAGGGACATGAGGCAGGTTGCTTGGTAGACTACACGGCTCGAGGAAGGATTTTCTTTGCAAAATCAATTGATGGCCGATGATTATTTAGTCGTGATGATCAGCATGAAGCTCGAGGATTTGGCTCTAGCATGGTTAATAGTCCGTTGGAGAGTGATCAGGAAAATAAGCAAACGCGGCTAGGTAGTATAACACAAATAAGGTGACTGAGTATAGTCATTTTTGCTGAGGAGATCTTGTTGGGATAATGAGTTTTTCCGATCGGTGTCAGAAGAAGTAGTTTTGGAAAGTGTCGCCTAATTGAAAGCCGTATCAGGATCTAGTCTTGTCGGGCCTGGCCAAGGCCTACATATAGAAATTCGGGTGTAGGGAAGTTGCTAAAGGCTAAGGGAAATATCTTCATGAAGTATTATCCGAGCGTTGATAACTCCTGACTCGGCTGTAGGGCGGGCCGAGTTTTCCTAATAACAGTTCAAAAGCCTGATGTTTGCATCGCCTAAAGATACTGATATTCAATTGAATCTACTTAGATCAAGGATATAATAAAATAACTATCAAAAGCAAAAGAGTGGAATAGAATAAAAGCACAGAGCCGACTAATAAATTACGTGCAAGAGATGAGGGCATTGTTCTGGACCAAACATTACGGCAATCAATGGTTTAAAGTTTTCACAAGATTTTTGTGAATTGTTTCAGTATAGCACTGCAGGCGCATTTGTCGATTTCATTTATGCACGGATATCGGTATTCATCGAGCTTGAATAGCATTCATGTCTTGGTGCCATGAATGTACTCGACGCACTGCTGCTTGGCAACTCTGGCTTCTTGATCTGGATCCTGGCTTCCGAGCAAGATGACTGGATTCTGTTGTTACGATATTCTTGCGGATTTTTCAAGTTTCTGCCTAGCGTAGATTAGGCTTCCCTTCTCTTCAGTTGATCACATCTTGGGTTGTATGCCTTGAGGGCAGCTCCAAATCACATAGTCTTCTTTCTGTTGCAGCTGAATAGCCGATGTCGGTTTGGATGTCTGATCACCTTTCTAGTGATCTGGCACGATGGCTACACGCTGCCTAGAGCTGACTAATTTGGCATTGTGGGATCAGCGTGATGCCCAAGGGGTCAGGCGTCGATGATCTCTTCGGGGCAAGTGATGCTTCAATCTCTACCAACTCTTGCCCGATCGACCTCCGCAATCCTCCACCAATCTGCTATCGATTGGTTCTCCAGCTAGACGATTTTGATATTTATCACATACGCTCGCCGTGCCGTCTGGAAGGATGGCTGGTTTGTTGCAACTGTGTGCTATTCTTCTTAGCTGTCTATCAAGTACTGCTGAATGTCGAGAAAACAAATCGGCGTAAGATGTGTGGTTGACATTCGGAAAGGATAAAGTTTGTAGTTAAAATAGAAGTATGTTGTGAAGAAATATTGGAAGGAAGGGCAGCTTGAGGATGCATCGGCATCAGATGGTTTTGAATAGGTGTTCTTTTCAGAGTGGCCATGTCTGGCCGAAGTAGGACATATCTCAGTACCGGCTAGGGCTAGAATTGATGAATGGGCATGGGCGCTGTCAGAAGTCATTGCGGCTTGAGTGCTTGCAGGGCATGTCAGCAGAGGTTGAGTTCAGAGCCTAGACTCAAGCTGGATAAGAATTGAAGGGAAGATGGGAAACAGATGATAATGCCAGACGTGGCACATTACCGCGGGGATGAAGGATGCGATGTTGAGTAGCAGCGGACGCCATACCCAACAATCGGCATCTGATTTCTGTTTTTGTGAGGCGCGAGACCTGCTTTTTTGCGTTTGGTCCCTGTCGGGCTGTGCGCAGGAAAGGAGCCGAATGGAGGGGAGCATTCATGCCCTACGTGGGGGTTGGCCCCAAAAAAAATTGGTTGGGGGTGGGGGTTATATTGCCTTGCCGCCTCCCCCCCCCCCCCATAACAACACTGTGGGGTGCTTTTTTGTTTTTTTTTTTTCTGTCGGTTGGCTCTCACATCAACAGTCTCGCAGATAGATGAAAGATGATGGAGACAATTAAAGGGTGAGGGAATGTTACCTTCGTATCAAAGATTCTGATCGTAGTTGAGTTGAGGCGAGAGAGTAGTGGAATGCCCGAATGAGTTGAAGTAGTGTGTTTCCTCCACTCTGCTGACCACCCATCTGCAAAAAAGTTTGTATTGGGTTGCATACTTCAACGTCGAGCTGGTGCCAGGATAGTGTTCTGTTAGTGTCCGTAGCCGATCGACTCCATAAGCGCTATTGTACATTCCGTCCCTCGGGCTGGATGTTTGTTCGAGTGGAAGAACAAGCCGGATGGGAGTTTGACTGAGGCCGAGTATTGGCCCTTCCACGGTGAAATTCCCGGCCTGTTCATACACCACCGGGGCAAGATTACCTTGCATTACTTTTCGGCACCGGGATATACTTCTGCACAGAAAACATCTGCTTCAGGTCCACTGGACTTAGACTGGTCGACGCGACGGTCGATACCTCGAACACGAGGCTGCTAGCGTTGCCTGAAGGCGCGGCAGTGCGTCAGCGACATTCTGGCCTATGCGGCCTCCGTTCGCTGGTGTGGTTCGGCTGGCGCTCGGTTGTTACTCAGTGGCGCTGGTGATCGACCTTGTACCGCCAGGCTGCTTGGTTGGCTCGATGTTGTCGAAGCCGACCGGCGGCGGTCCGCTGGACATGATGGCTGTCTGGTGCTTGTGCTGGTGGGTGTTTGGTCTTTAATCCTTAAGCTCCTGGCTGCAGCATCTCGTCTTCACACACCTTCCCCTTGCCCTGATGCAAGTGATTGTTCTTCCCCGGACTCTCTGGAGTCGGGCTGGCGTAGAAGGACGTTTTCAGCCTCGTTTCTTCGATTTGGCGGACGGGAGTCAAGGGGCGGAGTCATCATCAAACTCCTTGCACCACTGCAAATATTCAACAGACATCACACAATGCTGGTTCCATTATAGATACATGCTCTACAAGCATTCATCACAAGAAGAAAAAGCAGAGGTTCGTCGGGGCGAGGCCGATTCGTCGGTTGTAAGCTGCAATGCAGCGTTCTGCGTCCTCAGTTTCGATCACCCCTTGGAGAAATAGGTCTGAACAAGTCTCGGTCACGTTCTTGCTGGCTGACCACCTCTCGGCTTCTCGGTCGGGTCTCTTCCTTGATAGTCCAGCAAAACTCGCTCTAACTTCAGCGGCTGAATGCACCGGGTCAGGAAACGCTTGCCACCCAAGGCATTCAGCCCGGCTTCCATAAAACTTTCTCCAATCTAGCCAGCAACCGATGCACCTGGCCATCTCTTCCGACAGTTGGCTCGACGACCAACTTGGGCGAGATCCTCAGGCTTTCCGGTGATGCAGGCAGGAGGGTGTCGAATCGGATACAACCATGACTCCTGTGCCAACACCTTTCAAAGGAGGTCAAAGGAGACTAATATATAGACTTCTTCATCTCATTTCTCAACTGAAGGCCGGGCCACCCGCGGCCCCCCCCCCCCCCCCCAAATCACCTGAACCTTATTCTTGAGGTGGGCTTGACGTTGAAATAGGTGCCTGTAGAAGTTTGAAGTGGTTCCACACCCAAATAGCACTCACAGAGGAGTTCACAAATATTGGGATTTGTAGGATCGAGTTGGGATTCAGATCACCAACGCCAATCCATAAAAGTTAAGAAGATGGCGGAAGAACTCGGAAGAGGGAAGAAACAAGCTCCGGTCGAAGAAAAGAGGCAAAAAAATTGTTTCGCCAGAATGGGGATTGGGACTGGACTCCCACCCTCATAGGCACCAGCGAATGATATCACGGCTCTGCAGCGCGTAGCGACTTCTCCAATCTTCCAGCTTGACCGCTGCAATCTGAGGTCGCCACCCTTCGTCCGATGCCCCAACTTATCTAGAACCTTCGCATGGCTGGGGAACAGGAGATTTGGGGAAATATGGTCGGGGACTGGAATGACAAAGGATGCGGAATCGCTCGAGCTGTGGTGGGGAGGAGCAAGCAAATGGCGAACCCTAGCGGAGCGGAAGCGAAACCTTTCGGTGCGGAGCTGGAAGACGAAACGATTGGTCGCTTGGGGAAGATGAGGAATCTTTGTTCTCTCTCCCTCACCTTTATAGAGCCTATGCCGACTAAATGGGCTTGGCCCTACACAGTTGGCATGAGCCACCAAGATATGAGTTCCACAGTACACGTCAAATAGGCCCGCTCGAGGTGCGGGTTAAAATCAAGTGGCCTTATGCTACCAATAGAAACCGATGAGGTAAATAGATATGCTTTATGAAGGCCTAATTGCTAAACCACACGTGTTTGGTATTTGTCTTATCCACTAGTGTCCGAGGATATATCTTATAAGGATCACAAGCTGGTCTTCATTAAAATTGGGGATGCAAGGTATCTTTCTCGAGTACACCTAACCCAGCAATGGATTAATTTTCATAAAGTGGTATTGGCCTACATGCTTGCCACCAGTTGCCATGAGCGACTATTCCACGCTGACATGACGCTGAGTGAGTCTAACTTCCAAGTAGTGCACTATCGGGAGAGACTATAAATATTCTTCTAGCTGACATGACGCTGAGCGAGTTCTAACTTTCCGAGTGGGACGCCACTCGGAAAGACTATAAACCCTCCCTTTTCCAAGCTGACATGAAGCTGAAGAGTCCCATATACGAGTGGCATGCTACTCGGCAAACTATAAATCATATTCCGGTTGACATGATATCCGAAGAGTCTCATATACCAGTAGTATAACTACTCGGGAAAGACTGCAAGGTTAAAGATCTTTGACTTTATGTTAATTGTCTTCACATTTAGCACAAAGTCGGGGGCTACACCTAATAGGTGCACCTATTCGGCGCACACCATTCATACATTGACATGAAGCCCTTCATAGCCTCGCTACCAGCTGACATGAAGCAGGACTCAGAAGAAGAAGCACTCGGACAAAGAGTACTCGGGAGCAATGCACTCGGGCAATCTTTGCCGTGGAGGATGAGCACTCGGCATCAGCTGTGACTCAACTATGAAGGTCTCAGGGGCTACTGTGGAGGCCATGGGCCCTGGGTACCTCATCACAAGCATATGGGCCACTCGGATAGAGGATGGGCCAAGACTTGTAATTAGAGATATAGTAGCACCCGGTAGATTTTGCCTTGTACAGAAAGGAATATACAATCTTAGCCCGAGTAAATATATCTCTAAGAAGGAAATCTCTTAGCCGTATCCGGCCGGGATTCCTATCTTGTACCCTTGCCCCCTAGTATATAAGGGGAGGCAGGGCGCCTCCTGAGGGCATGAGCTCATAGAAGCAAACACGCATCCTCAAAGGAATAACACCTCAATTGGATGTAGGGTATTACCTCACATCGAGGGCCTGAACCAGTATAAATCTTCTGTGTTCCTTTGCAATCCACCGAGTTTCCATCCGCGAGTACCCCATATTCATATTGCCAGTGTAAAACATCGACAGGAACGACGTTTTTGATACGAACTCGTGAGCTTCGGGACTCTGAGAGATAACCTAATCCACCCGCGCCACCATATCCGAGCCGACCTCTTTTCCCCGCCGCTATAATAGCACCTCCCAGTGCCCCTCTCTGTTTTTCCGCCTCAACCCTAGCATGTCCTCATCGCCCGTGCAGCACGACCGAGAGCTTTCCGCTCTACCGTCGCCGTCAAGCTCTAGCTTAGCACCGTCGTCGCCTTAGTCATTGCTAGTGCTCGCCGCCGCTTCTGTTAGCTTTGCCGAAGCATGAGGAAGCAAGGCTGACATCCCCCTAGCCACCGAAGACCGCTAGAGCCCTTTCGCCGCCGAGGACCCGAACCTGCCTACTGCTAAAAGCTCGTTGTCGGTCACCTTCATCGCCGTTCGCTGACGTTCTACCCTCGGTAAGGTTCACCATGTTCCCCTCTACCCATCTGTGCCGTCGATCACATACGACATCGGTACCCAGCCGCCGCCGTCGCTGTGGCTGACGTGTCCACCAATGTGGCTGCCACATAGGACGCCAGCTCAGCACCGCCTGCCGATCCATTCAGGAGTGATCGCAAGCGTAGGATTCTTAGATTAGATCTTAGCCATTCGATCTAGGTTAGATTAGATCTCGGCCCTCTGATCTAACTCAAAAGCCCCAATTAATATGGGCCGTCTAATCAAATCCCTTTTAATCTAAGCCGTTGAAACGTCTATGGACCTCGGTAGACTTGGTCTACCATAGACCCAGGCCTTTTCTCTCTCTGCCTAGTGGGCCTCGAGTGTCAGCCACCTGTTGACTCAGCACTAACGCCATAAATCCCTTTTCCCAAATTAAAATAAATCTAAAATGACATCATAAATCGGTTTAATTCTTTTAAATAGGCTTTAAAAGGATTTAAACTTCTAAAATTCATGACTAATTCATCCAAACTCCGTTTGGGGTGATTCAACCTGCAAAATTCTATAAAAATCGAGATCTACCGAATAAAAATATAATATTGTAATGTTTCTATGTGCTTATGTACTGTTTGGCTCTTTTTGTTTATTGCCTTTAGCCATCGACGTTCCAGAAGAGCTGGGATTTCTCGAGTAGAGTTTGGAAGCGTGTGCAGAGCAGCAAGAAAAGTCACATAGATTCCTCAACACCTTTGAGCTTATTGTTCCTATATTTTGAGCTACATTTTCCTTCAACTATGCATTTATTTTCATAATGTCATTTGGAAGGAAAACCTTTATCCTTGATTATGGCCTTGTTGATTTGATTACCTGTCATTGTACCTATGGGACAAATGTGACTAGCTAGCTTAATTTATTGGTTAGCTTGAATAACCCTAGGGTCCTACTTAGCCATGCCTAGAAAAACTGTAGAATAACTTATGGGTTGTCATTTAAATTCTAATTACACTTATTTAGATCACATGAAATGATGACTCAGTTCACGAATGTGGTCGTGTGAGGATAACTTAATGGTCCACTAAAACTTAACTAAATGGTGGGTTGTGAGCATCAGGTTGGTTTATGTTGCTAGCGGTGCTCATAACAATTAAGGACCAGTCGTGGACTACTTGTTGCGAAGCATTTACTGTACTAACCACAACCAGAATGGGCAACGACTGGGCTTGTAGTGTGGCATGTTCCAGCAGGAGACACCATGGTGTGTTAGTTGATAGTGGTAGTGTCAATAAATCCACAATGGCAGTGCCAATAAGTCCACAATTGGGAGCCTAGAGTTTCTCTAGTCTAGAGGTTGGGCCACCTCTACTGGGGACTTGGCCGGTTGTTTTCTGTTGGACATGTTTGCAAAAAAGTCCTGTCACAACTCCTTTCGAGGTACCATGGGATTAAGGCGCCACAGTGATGTGTTGTGGGTTGTGTTTTGTGGGTAAATTTGTACATCTCTAGCCAGAGTAAAACTATTTGAATAGCCGTGCCCGCGGTTATAGGCGAGCTTAGCAATGTTTTCTGTGATTAATCTCACACTACTTTAATTGATTAATGAATGGTGGAATGTGGTTAGCTCAGGTTGGAATGGTTGGCTATACCATTTTAGTGAGCGGTATAATGTTAATTAATATTGTTTTATGATTAATGTTTTATTACTCTCTTAAATGCTTTATTAAATGCTATTTGTGCAACTTGAGCCATATTATGCCATCCTTTGCTATCCTGTGCACTTGCATATTTGCTGTGTGTCTTGCGGAGTATTTCATGTACTCACCTTGCAATCAACAGTCATCATCAGAGGAGTACTACAGCGAGGAAGACATCCTGGAGGACTAAGTGGGAGCTTGGTCAAGTGCGTGGAGTGGGAGTCGTCACGTCGTTCGTAGTTTATTTCTGCTGCTTAGACTTTAGTATCTTGAGAGGTGCCGTTTGCCTCTGTAATAAATACTTTCGTTATGTAAACAATTACTTTGTTGTCAACTTTGTCATGTGTGCCTCGGATGATTTCTAGACGAGGATTTTCACACAATAAAGCACTTGAATTTTGCATGGAAATTCTGGGTGTGACTTGCGCCGCCGTTCGCCGTCAGCCATGCATCCCCTGTCCTGGGTTATTAAAGATTGTCGATGCTTTGTATCAGCAATAATTATATGTGGCTACTCATGAGACCTAAACTTGATGTATTGCGAAGGAATACAAACGGAGTCTATTTCTAGTTCAGGCCCTCAGGTGAGTAATACCCACTTCCAGCTGTTGTGTATTGCCTTTGAGGTTTCTCTGGTGAGATTGCATAGTGTTTCTTCTCTCTTGCCCCCTATGGGGCTCCTTGCCTTTCCTATATACTGAGAGGCAAGGTTACAAGGTAGGAATCTAGTCGGACTCAACCAAGATTTCCTTTTGGAACATAATTAACTGGCTAGGACTATACCCTTTCCCTTCTTAGGCAAAGGTAAACATATGTTGAGTCTTATTGTATCCCCAATTACAAGATTAGGCCCATCCTCTATCCGAGTGGCCACAAAGCTTCCCATGAGGTACCCGGGGCCCATGGCCTTCACAGTAGCCCCTAAGACCTTCATACTTAAGTCACAGCTGTTGCCGAGTGCTCATCCTCCTTGGTGAAGATTTTCTGAGTGCCTTGCTCCCAAGTACCCAGTGTCTGAGTACCTCTTCTCCAAGTCCTGCTTCCTATCAGCTGGCAACGAGGCTATGAAGGGCTTCATAGAAAAATATGAATAGCGTGCACCGAATAGGTGCACCTATTAGGTGTAGCCGCCTGACTTTGTGCTTAATTGTGAAATATTTAAGTCTTTCCCAAGTGGTATATTTCTTAGAAATTGAACTATTCAGCATCATATCAGCTAGAAATATTTTTGCTCAATGGCATTTTGGCTAAGCATTTAAGCCAAGTACCACTTCATGGATTTAACCCAATATGTGGTAAGGTGTACTTGAGAGATACCTGCATCCCCAATTTTAATGGAGATCAACTATTGATCCTTATAAGGATATATCCTCAATACCTAGTAAATAATTTAGATATCTAAATACACGTGTCCAGCAATTAGGCTTAGCTTGAAGCATATCTGATTATTTTAATCGGTTCCTGTAAAATAACATCTATACTGTGATTTTAACACATCCAGCTGTCAGCCCAATAGAACATGCTATTTAAGAACTCATATCTTACAGCCCATTACTAAGCAAGCTGGCCTAGACTAGCTACCTAGTGTAGGCCAATAAATCAGGGGGGAGTGAGAAATGCTTCAGCTCCCAGCAAATGCACCGAACTTCGCGCTCTCCACTCTGCCTTGGGTTTTCTGTAGCTCGAGCTCCTCTCTAGAAATCCAAAAAATTTTCACCTCCGCTTCAATTCCCATCATCCAGGAGCCTTTCTGCTAGTTTTTCACCCCAACGATGCCGAGAGCGCCATTCGACATCCCCAACATGCTGTCGGGATTATGGCCTATATCTGACGCTTGCTCGATGAAGCTTGCACTCCTAGAGAGGAAGAAGTGCCTCTAGCCGAAGGAACTTATCAACTGGCTCCTCGCCATTGGTGATTCAATCCCCTCTCTAGGTCCCCACGAATTCGTAGTTTTTGCTTCTTTCTTCAATCGTGGATTTGCTCTTTCCCGCATCTGATTTCCTCCGCGGTCTCCTTGGTTACTACAAGATTGAACTTATTCACCACAACCCCAATTCTATCCTCCAGATCTCCATCTTTGTGACTCTCTGTGAAGCATTCGTGGGGATCGATCCCCATTTCAATCTTTTCCGCTTCCTCTTCCATGTTAAGCCGCAACCCTCCAAATCCAAGATCTAGGTAATAGGGGAAGCAGGCCTTCAGCTCTGCAATGAGATGAAGAAGGCTTACTTACATGTTCCCCTGAAGACCTCGCTGAAGGGATGGCACCAGGAGTGGTTTTACTGCTCCAACCTTGAGCCCTCCTTGCTGCCCTTTACTAGAAATCCTACCACGTTACTGGAGAGTTGGACTGCTTTGCCTTTCCAGGCAGAAATGGTCCAAGTGCAGCTGTTGCTGGAGAAGATAGATGCTCTGAAGAGCAAGGGACGACTGGGCCCTGGGTGGCCAGGACCTTCTAGAATTATTGGATTCAGCCCCTAAAGGCCATGACTCACCTTGGCTACGATTATCAGGGAAAGAAGGATCCAACTCGGGAGTGTAGTGACTTCATCAACAAGGATGTCATCACCAACACCTTGCTTGGCTACTTCATCAATGGAGTCGTCGAGACTCTAGATGCTGAGAAAGCCCCCAAGACGTACTGCAAAGATAGGCCCCGGCCGGCGATAATATCTCATTTTCTCATTATCTTTGATGCTTGTCTACAATGAATGGCATGGACATTGTCCAATTGAATTTGCCTTGATGCATGAAGTTTGCAGGAATTCGCCGAGTTCTCCTCGAACCAACCCGGCTGGCTAGCCAGTGAGTCCAGAAAGCGGCCAGCCAGCCCCTCAGCAGTCCAACCCAGCCCCAAGAGGGCTAGAAAGCAACTCATGATGGACCAGGCCAAGAAAAAGAGCATGCTGAGTAAGGCATCTGGCGGTCCAATGATCAAGGTCCCTAGCAGCATAGAATCTAGACCGACCAACCTCTTGATTGTAGTGTGATCTTGTAGGAAGTCAAGTGACGCTGATCCCAAAGGAACAGTGCCACCGACCCCCGTAGCTGCCTCCGTCTTGACTGAGGCCAAACCCGCAGAGCCCCAGCCCGAGCCGAGTGCCATCCTAGTCCCTGAGGTTGAGACAACCCACTCGGCTAGGCCACAAACTTCACTCAGCCGGGATACCACAGTTGAACTCCCGGTAGCCGAACCCATCGAAGAGCCAGCACCGCCAGTAGATCTAAGACCCAAGACTTCCTCTCCTCCGCTCTCCTCATCCTCAGAAGACGATGACCTCCCCAGGCTCGAAGCTCCTCCACCAAAATTTCCCCTGGTGTTCTATTGGGTCACCCTGGATGGAGATGAACAAACTTTTGAGCTGAATGAGGAAGCTGCCTAGAGGGAGCGAGTCAGGCTGATGGAGGCCACCATCTCAGCATCGAGGAGCATCTAGGTACATAGTCTGACTAGCTATGTCTGCTGATTATCGGTTCTTGGAATCTTCTGCTATTGTAGCTTGCCTTGTCTGATTATGACATGATTCATGCAGCAAGTAGTTGATCGATCTGAGAGGATGGGCAAGGTTCTTGCCCAACTCGCCCTTAGCTTGTTCAACTCAACCAGCTCCAGGCCACCAAGGATGAACTGGAGAGGACGAGCAAGGAGAGGGAAGACTGGCTGAAGGACTCGGTGAACAAGCTCTGAGACGAGAACTGGGAGAAGATAGGGACCATCAGAGGTATGTTTCCCTTTTGCCTGAGTAACTCAAGACAACCTTTTCTGTGTTCTTGATCTTCAACTTTGTTCGACTGTAGCTCTAGAGATGAATCTGAACAATCAGTACCTTGAGATTGAATGCTTGAAGAAAGAGCTAAAGGAGCTCGAGAAGGCGAAGTCCAAGGTTGACACCGAGTACGCAAGTAAGTGGCATATCTGCTCTTGTACTCTGCCCGACTAGATATCTAGATTTGCTGATGCTTCTTTTCTGTATGAGCAGCCTTGAAAGCCAATTTGTAGATCCAATTCGGTGCCTTTGCTGAGGAGATAAAAGTGATAAAGGAATCGTAGAATGTCATAGTGGATTCCGTGAGGACTTTGTTGGATATCATGCAGCCAGGCCTGGCCAAACCTAGCTCCAGTTCCATTTCCCAGGTGGCACAGCGTCTTGAAGAGGGTCCAGCCCTTCTGAAGAAGTACTCTTCTGAGTGCGTCGCCGTGGGTATCACCCAAGCACTAGCCATGATGAAGTCTCCCTACCCCAGGGTAGATATCGAGGCAGTTGATGAGGGCTTTGCTAAGGGTACTACTCCAGAGGAGAGCATGGAACTGGTTAGCCAGGTTAGGCCTACCGCTGAGGCAATCGCCAAGGATCTGCCAATGTAATCATGAACCTTTTAAGTAGTTGGTGTTTGAAGAGGACAAAAACAATGTGTAAATATTGTAAATACTTTTGCTGTTCATCGTAAATTCTTACTGAGTACTTGTTCTATTTTAGCCATCATTAGTTTTACCCGGCTAGCTATGTTATGCCATGTGATCTAAGATTAACTTTAAAAATTGTTCACCTGTACTCGAAAGAGCTTAGCATAATCGTTATAAAACTTCATGACTTAGATAAAACAAGTTCGAGCTTTATAAATAATAGAAGACATGTTATCCTCATGTAGCCCCTGACTCACTACTCGGTTGAGGCAAGCGGTGTAGTGAGTCAAAGAAACTTTATTATATATATATGAGTACAATGCTCAGGTATAGAAAAAGACGTAAGTTGTTCTATGTTCCATGAGTTGTTGACTAGGATGCCGTCTTCAGTCTTCTATCGGTAAACACCCGGACATGTCACCGCAGTGATAATGAACAGCCCCTCCCATAAGGGAGATAGTTTATGCCTGTCTTTGGTGGTCTGAATTTTTCTCAGAACGAGATCTCCCAACAAAAACGCATAGCCATGAACATTACGACTGTGATAACGACACAGACCTTGAAGATACCTTGCTGACTAGATAGTTGTGATATCCCTTGCTTCTTCCAACTGATCTAACTCACCCAGTCGGTTTTTGTTTGACTTATCTTATGAGTGGGCCCGAGCTCGCGGAGAGCCGAACTCCAACTCAGTTGGTAACATAGCCTCGGCACCATAGACTAGGAAGAAAGGGGATTGCCTTGTTGACCGACAAACCGTCGTTCGTAGAAACCAGAGAACGGATGGGAGCTCTTGCACCCTCTGCCCTACATATGGTTGTAGTCAGTCGAACACTCTAGCCTTGATACCTTGTAAGACCATGCCGTTTGCACGCTCAACCTGCCCATTGCTCTGTGGGTGTGCCACAGAAGCATTACAGATATTGATGCCAAAATCGTCACAGAAATCTTGAAAAATACCGCCAGTGAACTGAGTACCGTTGTCTATTATAATGCGGTTGGGAACTCCAAATCGGTATATAATACTCATGATGAAGTCTTTTGCCCTTGCCACTGTTATCGTAGCAACGGGTTTTACCTCGATCCACTTCGTGAACTTATCCAGTGCGACAAACAAGTGTATGAACCCTCTTGGCACTTTCTTGAATGGCCCGACCATGTCAAGCCCCCAAACTACAATGGGCCAAGTATTGGAATTGTTTGTAATTCTTGAGCTGGTAAATGTGTTTGCCGAGCAAAGAATTGGCATCCCTCAGATGTCCGAACTATATCTTTGGCATTAGTAACTACAGTCGGCCAGAAGAATCCTTGCCTATAAGCCTTTCTGACTAATGTCCTTGATGCAGCATGGTTGCCACAGATACCCGAGTGGATGGACTATAGGATCTGCCTGCCCTCGGATGTGATGCAGTGCATGAGGACTCTGGATGTGCTTCAACGATAAAGGTCTTCACCGACCACTTGGAAACTTTTGCTTCGACGTTTGATTCGCTCGGCTTCACCATGGTCTTTTGGGAGCTCGTCTTCTAGGAGGAATATGATAATTAGAGTCCACGAATTTTGAGAGATGATTAGCACTTCTTTTGTTGCCGGGGTAGGTTCAACCCCCAACTACTCAAGAACAGGCTTCTTTTGGACTGACGGTTCCAACAGTTGCTCAACAAAAATTCCAGTCGAGACCACTTCTTGCTTGGATCCCATAAAGGCTAGCTCATCTACAGCTTCGTTGTATTGGCATAGTACATGTGTAATCTCCAGCCCGTTGAACTTGTTTTCTAGCTTCTGTACTTCTTGATAGTACACCGCCATATTGTTGTCCAGACATGTCCAATCTTTCATGACTTGGTTTACCACGAGTTGAGAATCCCCGCGAACTACCAGTCGGCGGATGCTGAGTGATATGGTGATGCAGAGCTTGATGATAAGTGCATCGTACTCGGTGACATTGTGAGATGCTGGAAAATGTATCTGAAGGACATATTTGAGTTTTTCTCCAGTGGGCGACGTCAGAGCGACGCCAGCCCCTGCTCTGCCGGTCTGTAGAGAACCGTCGAAGTACATCGCCCAAGTATTCTAACTTATCTGTTGATGTACCCGTCTGAACCTCTGTCCACTCAGCCACAAAGTCAGCAAGTGCTTGTGGCTGAATGACAGTGTCATACGCCATCAACTTGAGCGCTCATTTAGCAATTCCACTAGTGGCTTCGCTATTGTGTAGGACGTCCCTAAGTGGATACGATGTGACGATTGTAACTTGATGCGACTGAAAATAGTGCACCAACTTCCGAAAAGTTAAGAGCAAGCCATATAACAGTTTTTGGACTTGTGGATATGTCATCTTGGATTTGCCTAGGACTTCACTGACAAAATAAATTAGCCTTTGAACTTTTTGTATGTGTCCTGGCTTTGACCGCTCAACTACGAACACCGTGATGACTACCAGAGTGTTTCCTGGGGCATTGGTGATGCCAACACGGGTGGTGATGTGAGGAACTTCTTGAAGTCTTCGAAGGCTTGTTGGGCTTCTGGCATCCATTAAAAATTATCGACTTTGTTCAGTAGTTTGAAAAAAGGGCATAACCCGTTCACCAAGTCAGGAAACGAATTGGCTGAGTGCCGCCATGCAGCCGGTCAGTGTCTGAACATCCTTCTGGCTAGTTGGGGGTGCCATGTTGATTATTGGGTTTATTTTCTCTGGATTTGCCTTGATGGCACGTTGTGAAACGATGAAGCTGAGCAGCTTTCCCGAAGGTACTCCGAAGACATACTTTTTCGGGTTCGGCTTCATCTTAAATCTTCGAAGGCTTAAATTTTTTGGGTTCAGCTTCAACTTAAATCTTCGGTGATGAGGTCTTCCTTGACCATAGTCTTGATTACCACGTCATTGGCATATGCCTCCATGTTGCACCGCTGGATGGCACGTTGATACGTTGCGCCAGCATTTTTCAACCCGAACAGCATAGTGACATAGCAGTATTCCCCAAATGTGTGATAAAAGAGGTCTTCAGGCAGTCCTCTTCTGGCTTATTTGATGGTATCCCGAGTAACAGTTGAGAAAACTGAGTAATTCACATCCTGCAGTTGAATCGACCACCTGATCTATTCTCGGTAGACCAAATGGGTTTTTGGAACATGCCTTGTTTAAGTTGGTATATTCGACATACATGCGCCATTTACCATTCTTCTTTCGGACCAGAACTAGGTTTGCTAGCCAATCCGGGTGGTAGACCTCTTTGATGAACTCGGCTGCTAGGAGCTTGGTTATCTCCTCCCGAATAGCATCTTTGCGGTCTTGTGTGAAGCGCTGTGGAGGCCATGGGCCCCGGGTACCTCATGACAAGTATATGGGCCACTCGGACAGAGGATGGGCCTAGTCTTGTAATTAGAGATATGATAGAGCTCGACAGTCTTAGCCTTGTACGATAAGGAATATACAGTCCTAGTCGGGCTGGTTATATCTCTAAGAGGAGATCCCTTGGCCGTAGTCCGGCTGGGACTCCTACTTTGTAACCCTGTCCCCTAGTATATAAGGGGAGGCAGGGCACCCCACGAGGGCAAAACCATCCAGTTCATCAGAACCATCACCATACATCCTTAAAGGAATACTCCACAACTGGACGTAGGGTATTACCTCACATCGAGGGCGTGAACCAGTATAAACTCCTTATGTTCCTTTGCAGTCCACTGAGTTTCGATCCGACGAGTAGCCCTATATTCATATTGCCAGTGTAAAACATCGACAGTTGGTGCACCAGGTAGGGGCTTTAGCAAGATCAACTTCAACAAGCTCGATGGATTCGACAACTGGAGTCGACGGCAACAAATTCTCCCCTGGAGACACGTTTACATTCGGAAGCCTCAACTTCGTCACCGACACGTTCGGCAACCTCACTTTGGCCAACTCAGACCAGATCCGATCGGCCGAGGAACAGGCCGACTCCGCGCCAGTTGGCCCACATGATGCTGCAGCAACCCTCGTCGACTTGCTGCGGCAATCTTCTACTTCCCCTGGTCTCGGAACAACTCTCTCCTTCGATGTTCGGCTTGGACTCGGCCTTGAACCGGCCCGGGTTGGGCTAGGAAGGGGAGAGATCGTCAATCTCCCATGCAGACTCGGTGATACTGCGGACATCTACAGTCTACATCCCACGCGGCAGACCCGATCCACTACGGTTTAGTTCGGACATGGCCCAGAGCCATTCCAAATTGGATCTAGGGAGGTCAGAGTCATCATCACCCCGATGAACTACTCAGATTCTGACTACAAGTCGGACAACTGTTCGAACACAAGTTCGGACACCAGTCTGGCAAGCTTCCCTCTGCCCCGAGAAATCTTCATGGCTTCAACCCCCACAGGAGGTGCGCTGAGTAGCAAGAGCAGCACAGAAGAGGAGGCCCGCTGACTGCAGCAACAGGAGGAGGCCGAACGCGAGGCTCGCAATGACGAGCTACGCAGGGCCAGGCGAATCGCTCCGCAACAAATCCTCCAGACTAGAGTCGGCAACCACGACGTCTTCGTCACACTACAACAGAACGTCGTGGCCGTGGCAACCCTGCTGGATACACTCCAGCTCGAGCCTAATCATCAGGCCACCCCAACTATAGCAAGAATCAAGGCCATGATTATAGCTGCCGCATGTCAGCAGCACCAGCAGTTGGGCTATACACTTATACCGACCAACCGGTCGGGTTCTCCAGCAGCGGTCTCGTCTGCATTAGCGCAACGCTGGGCGGCTAGCTCAAGTCAGCCGCACATGGAGTCACACTAAACATTTCTCGGCAACCCAAACAACATCAATCGGTGGCGTCCCACAGGACGATTGCCGGTTCAACCAAGATCTCTGAGTACGTTTGCAACGCGATCTCCACCAAGACATCAACGCTTGGCACCGCCAACATGAAGATTACGAGCGCCGCTGACTGGAGGATGAGTACGAGTGCTTCGGTCTCCACCACGAGTGGTTCCACCGTCGTGACCAGAGCCAGAGCCCTCACGCAGACAAAGGCGTACCCGCCTTCACCCAAGAGCTACAAGAGGTCGACTGGCCGTCAGGCTTCAAGCCTACGAGAATTGAAAAATACGACGGTCGATTGGCCGTCCTGGCTCACCGTATACACTCTGGCAATTCGAGCTGCCGGAGGTGACCACAAAGCCATGGCTAACTACCTCCCGGTCGCCCTAGGCGACTTGGCGAGGACATGGCTAATAGGGCTCCCAAAACCATCAATCGGCTCCCAGGGGAAACTCCGGGAACACGTCATAGCCAATTTCTAGGGGACTTACAAAAGACCGTCTTCCAAGCACGATCTCTACCAGCTGCACCAGAGGAAGAACGAGTCTCTTCATGAGTTCATCAAAAGGTTCTTCAAGAAGTGCAACTCGATCCCAATGATCAAGGATGAGGTCGTCATCGCCGCCTTCCGCAAGGGAGTCAAGGACACCCCGTTCATCGCAAAATTTACTCAGAAGCCTCCAACCTCTGTCAGGGCTCTCATTGATATGGCAAACAAGTACGCCGACTTGGCCGAGGTGGTCACTGAGGCCCTTGATGAAAAGAAAGAGTCCCGGCAGAAGGACCAAAAGGCAAAAGCCGACAATGAGCCAGCACAGAATAAATCCAGTAGCCGCAAGCGGAAATCGAAAAATGTGGTGGCTAACATGGAGCGGACTCGGTCGCGACCCCCAAGTAACAATGAGTACCAGAAGGTGATGAACAGGCCCTGCCCCTTTCATCCAAAGGGTAAACACGCAGCCAAGGACTACTTCATGCTCAAGAAGTTTTCCTCCTAGCAGGCTTCAACATCTGGCGCCGACAAGGACAAAGACAAGCCAGATCCAAGTGCAGCCGGTGATTATCAAGATCCCCAGGCTGAGCTCAACCATATCTTCAGAGCACTGTCTGCATACGAGTCCAAGAGGAAGCAGAAGCTAACAGCACACGACGTCAACTCGGTCTCTACAGCAGACGCCCCCAATATCTGCGCTGGTCAGAAACACCCATCATGTTTGATCGCGCAGATCACCTAGATCGGGTTTCACACTCGGGGCGCTACCCACTCGTCCTGGACCCGGTCGTCAAAAATATCAAGTTGAAGAAGGTTTTCATAGATGGAGGCAGCGCACTCAACATCCTCTTCGCCAAGACCCTGGATGAGATGAAAATCCCTCGTTCAGAACTGTAGCCGAGTACGGCGCCCTTCCACGGGATAATTCCTGGCCTGTCTTCAACACCCCTCGGGCAGATAACTTTGCCGGTCACCTTCGGCACGCGGGATAACTTCCGCACAGAAAACATCTGCTTCGAGGTCGCCGACTTCGAGACTGCATACCACGTGATACACGGACGGCCGGCGCTAGCCAAATTCATGGCGATACCGCACTATACCTACATGGTGCTCAAGATGCCTGGGCTAGCCGGAGTTGTCTCCCTTCACAGCGATGTCAAGCAAGCCTTCACCTGCGACAAAGAGAGCTGCGAGTTGGCTTAGTCTCATGAAGCGGCAGTCGGACACGACAGCATTCGGCAAGCTGCCACAACAGAAGTCGAGGACAACCAAGTTCCAGTGAAAAAAGCAGCAAAGTCGGGAATTTTAGCGGACTCTGACACGAAGAAGATCCCCCTAGACCCTTCCAACCCCTCCAAGACTGCTCTAGTTAGGACCGGACTCGACCCCACATAGGAATACACGCTCGTCACCTTCCTCCATGCAAATAAGGATATCTTCACCTGGAAACCTTCCGACATGCCTGGGGTACCAAGGGAGGTGATCAAGCATGCCCTCAATGTCAAGACAGAGGCCAAGTCAGTCAAGCAACGGCTATGGCGCTTTGCACAGGACCGTAAAGATGCTATTCGGGAGGAGATAACTAAGCTCCTCACAGCCGGGTTCATCAACGAGGTCTGCCACCCGGATTGGCTGGCAAACCCAGTCCTGGTTCAGAAGAAGAACGGTAAATGGTGCATGTGCGTCGACTACACCGACTTAAACAAGGCGTGCCCCAAAGATCCATTTGGTCTACCGAGAATAGATCAGGTGGTGGATTCAACTGCGGGGTGAGAACTTCTCAGCTTTCTCGACTGTTACTCGGGATACCACCAAATCAGCCTGAAGGAGGAGGATTGCCTAAAGACGTCTTTCATCACGCCATGTGGCACATACTGCTACATCACTATGCCATTTGGTTTGAAAAACGCTAGAGCAACGTATCAACGAGCAATTCAGTGGTGTCTACACACTCAGATCGGGCACAATATGGAGGCATACGTCGCTAACATGGATCAAGACAAAAGTCCAAAGAAGACCTCATCGCCGACTTGGAGGAAACCTTCCAAAACCTTCGAAGATTCAAGATGAAGTTGAACCTAGAAAAGTGCACTTCGGTGTGCCATCCGGCAAGCTACTTGGCTTCATCGTCTCGCATCGAGGCATCGAGGTTAATCCAGAGAAACTCAACGCAATCATGAACATGGCACCCCCGGCTAGCCAAAAGGACGTCCAGAAGTTGACAAGCTGCATGGCGGCACTCAACCGATTTATCTCCCGACTAGGCGAACGGGGCATGCCCCTCTTCAAATTACAGAAGAAAGTAGATAATTTTCAATGGACTCCCGAAGCCCAGCAAGCCTTCGAAGACTTCAAGAAATTTCTCACATCACCACCAGTGTTGGCATCACCTATGCCCCAAGAGCCATTAATGCTATATCTGGCGGCAACCACTCAGGTAGTCAGCACGGTGCTGGTGGTCGAGCGATCCGAACTGGGTCACATATAGAAAATATAAAGGCCAGTCTACTTTGCCAGTGAGGTCCTAGCCGACTCAAAGATGAGATATCCGCAGGTCCAGAAGCTGCTATATGGCCTACTCATCACTGTCCGAAAATTGGTGCACTATTTCCAATCGCATCAAATCACGGTGGTCACATCGTATCCACTCGGGGACGTCCTGCACAACCGCGAGGCCACCGGCCGAATCGCTAAATGGGCGCTCGAGTTGATGGTGTCCGACATCACCTTTTAGCCACGGACAACAATCAAACACAAGCTCTAGCTGACTCTGTGGCCAAGTGGACAGAAGTTGAGACGACTACAACAATAGATAAGCTAGAGTACTTGTCACAGCCCCAAAATCTAAATTAAGGTAATTAGTGTTAAGCCCTAGCTAATCCTTTGCCTTGTGCTAGTTGTTACTTTCCAAGTTCTGTATATCTAAAAATCCTAGAAAAATTCCTAAACATGTTAGGTGATGTGAGTAAGCCCCTGTAAAAATTTCATAATTTTATCACTTCAATAAAAGCTTCAACAAAATCCCTCAAATCAGCAAAGCTAGGAAGCTAGCTGAAATAAATTGGTTCACTTCTGAAATTCACCAAATGAAAATGAAGACTAATTAGACAGAGCCCTTTTGCCAAAGTGGGAGCCAACATGAACCCCACTACCAGGAATTTTGGTTTAATTTATCTCCCAAAGAAAACACATAAAATGATAAGATCAAGGCACTGGAGAAACAAGTGAAACTGCAGCAAAACTGGATCAGTGTGCCTATTTTGCTTTTTCACCAAAGATGAACCAGACCTCTTCTAACCACGAATTTTGGTCAGCAGGTTACACACATCTTTCTCTACCTCCAGTATTTTTCCCATAATTTATATCCCTTATTAACCTGCTGAAATCACAGATGCAAGGCAGCTGTCCCTACAGCTCACAACACTTAGTCTCTAGAGCTTTCTTCTCTCATGTCTCACTTCCAGGTGGACCCCACAAGACCTGGCCCACTTGTCAGCCTCATAGCAGCATGTGACAGTGTGTTTCACCAGGAAATTCACCCATACTCCTCCACTCCTCCTAGACCATCACTACTTGGACCCACAAGCCATAGAGTAAATCTAGCTAAATATGAGTAGAACATTGCTGCCTGACATGTGGGACCCACCAGAGGCACTGTGGAGATGGAGCAACGCAGCATTGCATGAACCAACGTGTCAGCACCTTGTTTCCCCTTTCTTTCACAGTACACAGAAGCATAGAGGTGAGCACAAACCATGGAGCATCGACCATTTCGACTCAAACTCCGCCAGTAGAACCTCTCACCCTTCCTCTCCACGTTCTCACCGGAGAAACCCACGGAGACCCCAAGGATCCCCGGTGGCAACCCTATCTTATTCTCTACCGAAGGTGTTCAATCGGTTCCGAGCCAAAGCCGGTGAGCTCCATCCTTCCCCGACCACAGGAACACGATGAGCACATCCTAATCGTTCCATTTTCGTTTTGCACAACCCTAGTATTGCTGGCCGAAGTCGCCGTGTCGCCGTTGTGCTTTGTCCCGGCTCTGCAGAACCGCCGCCGGCGTCGTGTCGCTGTTCCGGCCGATCTAGTGCATCGCCAGCCTAGCCTTCGTGCCAACACCATCGCCCTGCCCCCAGAAGACCCCTAGCCGAAGGAATCAGGATATAGCGCAATGTACCGGGAGGTCGACGTCGTCTTCTTCCCCTCCGGTCAATCTGCCGCCACCGCCGATTCGTCCTCTGTGGTGAGCCCCGCTTCGATTCTTTGCACCGTAGCCGTCCTCAGGAAGTTTGTAACCTGGTAGACACCGTGTCCTAGCCGCAGGCCGACTGAAGTGAGCTACCGTCGTGGAGCCGAAGGTTTTCGCCGCCGCCGAGCCGTCCTTGACGTCAATGCTATTGCGCCGACCCTGCCAGACCCCGCGAAACCTCTGGTGAGCCTCCTGGAGTCTTTTAGGAACACCTGCATGCACTGGCTGGACTGAAACCTGCCTGTAGCTCGGTTCGCCACAACGTCCCGAGAGCATCCGCCGCTTATCCTCGCCGCCGGCGAGTTTCCGACCACCGTCGGCCGCGAGACCACTACCCATAGCTTCGCCTTGGTCCCCTCTACGTTTTCTCTTTTGGTCACTACTTGAGCCGAGCCGCTGTTCGCCGTCGCCGCCGTCGACAAGCTCGCCGCCTCCGCTCGGCTTTTGCCTCCTCTGTTTTCGCCACGCCGGACCATCCCCTCTCGGACCAGACGGTCCGTTCCTTTGTCCCGGTCTGCGCCTGCTCTGTTTGTCTCTATGCCGTGCTGACCCCACCTATAAGAGAGAAAGAGAGGAAAAGAAAAGAAGAGAAATGTTAAACTGAATTATTTCTCCAACAGAAAGATAGCTAAACTTTGAAAATCAATATCTAATTCATTTTAACTCCAAATTTGATGAAACAAAATTTGTGGGGATCACCAAATTATGCACTTTAATTCTGTGGAATAAAATCTGGAGAAACCAAAGCCTAAAATTTCTCAAAAATAATAATTATCATGAAGTATATGAACTTTATATGAATTTAACCATTTTCTGTTTACTTTAAATTAAGGTTTGGTAAAAACCAGAAATGGTTGACCTTTCATGCAGTAAACTGACATTTAGTTATACTTACATAAATGATACTTTGTCTATATAAATCATACACTAGGATTTAAATGATATAAAAGAGGAAAAGATTAATATATTCCTAGATTTCCAAGGTGCATAAAAGTTTCATTCCTTTTTCAAAAATAACTTGGACTTAGGATCAGTAAGCTCCTCTTATCATGTTTGTCACTTTTTTAAAGTATCTTATAAAACTTTTGTACATGTCTTGTACACAAAAATGTATTTCTATAACCATTAATATATAGGGACTCCAAAATTCATAATAAAATGTCTATAAATCCAAATTGAGTAAACACAATTTTGTTAAAACCAGTAGGTTATGTTCTTTTATATAAAAATACATGCCTTTATGAAATCTTAATAGAAAATGTCAGTTAACTATAATAACTTAAGGTTACAATATAAATAATTACGAAACAGCCATTTTCAGCCTTCCTACCTTGTTATTTTTGTATCTCCCAATCCGGAGATGCAAATGACTTGGTTCTTTCTCCTAAACTCTTGTTAGGTCATGCCCTACCTACTGTATTTATCTCATAATTAATTGATCATGTTGCATAGACATGTTTAATTGTTTCTTATTTGCATATTGCTTCTTATCGATAGATTCTGAGGATACGGAGTACGTGGAGACTAACCCAGGAGTTGAGAGTGACCCATCGCTGCAGCAAGGCAAGCGTCTAAGCATATTGAACCTATGTTTTCAATAAATTGATTTGTTTGTGAAAACAATATCTATATGCATGCTTGTGACATCCTGGCCCAATTAGGATATGGCCCATATGGCCCATGAGTGCGGTGTGCACATGATTAGTACCACCTTGCTAGTTGAGCAAGGGTTGAACCAACTTATAAGGCCTTGTCCCTCCAACCATAGTACTTCCGGGTTAACCCTTTTACACGAAGCGAGGACGAAAGTGTAAGTGGGGTGCTATGTGTAAGTGGGCCCACCCGTCGGATAGGCTGGGCTACGCGGTTCTAGAGGGCAGGGTGTTACAAATGGTATCAGAGCCGACCCTCGCGGTTGCGCGTACGGGTCAGTGTGCGGGCATATGGCGCATGGCGCATGTGGGCTCGGTGTGAGGCACATGGCATGGCATATGGCGCCGGCACTGGACGTACGGACGTGCGCTAAGAGGGGGCGCGTTCCTGGACATTTGCCTATATGCCTGTGTGGCTATGTGGGTAAGTTGGACTGGCGGGGACGCCAGGTCCTTTGAGGGGGGGGTGTGTGTGACATCCTGGCCCAATTAGGATATGGCCCATATGGCCCATGAGTGCAGTGTGCACATGATTAGTACCACCTTGCTAGTTGAGCAAGGGTTGAACCAACTTATAAGGCCTTGTCCCTCCAACCATAGTACTTCCGGGTTAACCCTTTTACACGAAGCGAGGACGAAAGTGTAAGTGGGGTGCTATGTGTAAGTGGGCCCACCCGTCGGATAGGCTGGGCTACGCGGTTCTAGAGGGCAGGGTGTTACAATGCTTCAGTCTATTTAAAATGGGAAAACGGGTAGAGTCAATATTACCCAATTGTATGCATTTCCATTCCTTGGTTATTGATGCCATGTTTATACATTGTCACCCCTGGTTAAGGACTTTGGGATACTTTTATTTTACCGAATGCTTAGCCATGCTTAATTCTAGACTTAGAAAAATCCGATAGATGGAGCTATCGGTATAAAACTAGTTTAATACGAATGGATGGGTTAAAATCTGACAAGAATAACCTCTGAATAATAATTGAAAATATGTTGACTTGGACGGATGATAGGGCGATGAAGGGATGGTGTTTCCCCGATGCACGTAGCTCCGTCTGGGTCGTTAAGGACCGAAGATGTTGACGTCTATTCAAGCACCTTGCGTACTTCCACACGCCAGGAGTGGGACGGCTTAACTCAGTAGCACGGGAGGCTGTGGCCATCTACGCCCGTCCGTCAGTCGTGAGGAGGGATTTCCGTTAGAGGACCTCGAGCGCGCCTGGCTGTGGCTGGAGGTGCCTCCCACGATGGTGAGCCCGCCTTAGTCATCACACATGCACGACTAAGTTGTCGGGGGCCCAAACGTGGTTTAGATGGTTGGGGCTAAGCGTGCGAAAGATTTTGTTGTGACCTCTAGTCCGCACTCAATGTGTAGAGTGTGGGTACAGATATGTACGTATCAAACTAGAGTGTAGCCGTTGGGCTTCTATCACATCGTGTGGGTAAAGATGTATACCTCTGATCAGAGTAAGAACTATTCGAATAGCCGTGTCCACGGTCACAGGACGAACGCTTGATGTGTTAGTTAGTCATGTTAGCATCCAACTTGGGTTATGTGGTTATACCATGACTTAGGATAGTCATGGATGGATGGGTTTATATAAGGGATTTTTAATGTTAAATATGACTTGGCTTTATTCATGAAAAATGGTGTGCTAGTGTAGCACAATTGTTTGGGCAAGGGTGGCCCATGGATGATGCTTAAAGCATGGTTTATGCTCATTTATGTTCCATTTTCAGAACCATATACTTGCTGTCTTAAAATTTCAGATTGAGTTATTTCACAA
This sequence comes from Oryza meyeriana var. granulata, assembly GCA_003991445.1. Lineage (NCBI taxonomy): Eukaryota > Viridiplantae > Streptophyta > Magnoliopsida > Poales > Poaceae > Oryza > Oryza meyeriana. The sequence goes on along the minus strand of RYFJ01000407.1, from coordinate 317,798 downwards.
AATGCTTATAGTTTCAACTATTACTTGCTCAATAAAATCAGCTTTGTGCAAAATCAAATCAATATAGCCTTCTTCCTTGATGTAGAAACCAGCATGCTTCCTTTGTACTATTATTATTGTGTAAGTCTTGCGGAGTACCATTCGTACTCACATTGCATCTTTTCAGGTGAGGTTACCGACGAAGATGGTGTGATCTACTGTTATCCTGCTGAGGGTGGCGAGGATAATGTGTAGTTGTAGTTAAGTTCTATCCCCAGTCGGTTGCCCTGTGGTATGGGTTTTGGCACCACTGGTTTTTGTTTTGTGTTTATTTCCGCTGCAAAGCTTTTGTGCCACTTTGTGATGAATTAGGGTGTGAACCCTCTATGTAATATTTATAACTCTACTGCTCGTTTATCCATATTTAGAGTACTTGTGATGTTTATCAATTGCTTGCGATGAAAGTGTGAGGCTAGTCGCTTTCCTGGGGACTAGCTGAACATGAGTATGAGTTGTGTATAATTGAGATGGTTGGGGGATAGCTATTGTGGTTCGAGTCCTCTGGGGTACGTATCGTGTTTGGTTGCCACCATCGAGTGGTTTGACGGGCGTATGACGGGGAGGACTGGCAAGCTATCCTTATGATTATCTCTTTTGTACACTTCTCGGCATTTTTGGATTTGTATTGTGAGTGGGTAAAGATTATGGCAAGTCTGCGATGAGGATGGATGGTTACCGCATTTATTCGGGTTTTATTTGAGACCCCATCCATCTAGATAGTTCGCGTTACCGTAATAGTTACTCTTCATAATGCACTTCCGGGGTGCCCACAGTACTGGACAATGTACTTCGACGGTTCTCTACGGATTGGCGGCACCAGGGCCGGCGTCATACTGACATCACCCACCGGTGAAAAACTCAAGTACGTTCTCCAGATCCACTTCTTAGCTTTCCACAATGTTGCCGAGTACGAGGCACTCATCCACGGGCTCCGCATTGCTATATCACTTGGCATCTGCCGATTGGTTGTGCATGGAGATTCCTAACTTGTGGTCAACCAAGTCATGAAAGACTAGACATGTCTCGATGATACCATGGTGGCGTACTGTCAAGAGGTTAGAAAGTTGGAAAACAAGTTCGATGGGTTGGAGATAACACACGTATTACAACAATACAACAATGCTGCAGACGAATTGGCAAACATGGGATCCAAGCGAGAAGTAGTCCCAACTGGGATCTTTGTCGAGCAACTAATGGAGCCATCAGTCAAGAAGAAACCAGTGCTAGAATAGTCAGGGGCTGAACCTACCCTGGCCACAGAAGAAGTATTGGTCATATCTCAAGATTGGCGGACTCATGTTCTAAAATTCCTCTTGGAAGATGAATTCCTAGAAGATCGCATTCAAGCCAAACAAATCAAACGTCGAAGCAAATGTTTCCTAGTAGTCGGAGAAGACCTGTACCGAAGAAGCACATCCGGAGTCCTCATGCGCTGCGTCACACCCGACGAGGGCAAGCAGAATATGCAATTGATCCCCTCGGGCATATGTGGCAACCATGCCGCATCCAGGACGTTAGTCGGAAAGGCTTACAGGCAGGGATTTTTCTGGCCAACAGCAGTAACAGATGCTAAACACATAGTTCGCACATGCGAGGGTTGTCAGTTCTATGCAAGACAACAAATCTTCCAGCCCAAGAACTTCAAACCATCCCAATCTCTTGGCCCTTTGCAACATGGGGGCTTGACATGGTTGGGCCTTTCAAGAAAGCGCCAGGAGGGTTCACACACTTGTTTGTCGCAGTGGATAAATTCACGAAGTGGATTGAGGCAAAACCCGTTGCTACCATAACAGCGACAAGAGCAAAGAACTTCATCATGAGTATATTATACCGATTCGGGGTCCCTAACCGCATCATAATGGACAACGGTACTCAGTTCATGGGCAACGTATTTCAAGATTTCTGTGACGACTTCGGCATCAAGATCTGTTATGCATTTGTGGCACACCCACGGAGCAATGGGCAGGTTGAGCGTGCTAATGGCATGGTCTTACAAGGTATCAAGGCTAGGATATTCGACCGACTACAGCCATATGCAGGGCGGTGGGTACAAGAACTCCCATCTGTTCTCTGGTCTCTAAGAACCATGGTTAGTCGGGCAACAGGGCAACCCTTTCTTTCTGGTCTATGGTGCTGAGGCTGCGTTACCAACCAAGTTAGAGTTTGGCTCTCCGCGAGTTTGGGCTTACTCAGAAGATGGATCAAACAATGCCTGATTGGTCGAACTAGATTAGTTGGAAGAAGCGAGGGACATCGGAATAATCCAGTCGGCAAGGTATCTTCAAGGCCTTCGTCGTTTTCACAATCGTAATGTCCGTGGCTACGCCTTTTTGGTTGGGGATCTCGTCTTGAGGAAAATATAAACCACCTAAGACAGGCATAAACTGTCCCCAATATGGGAAGGGCCATTCATTATCACCGAAGTTACACAGCCAGGTGCCTACCGACTGAAGACCGAAGACGGTGCCCTCGTTAGCAACTCATGGAATATAGAACCGCTATGTCCTTTCTATACCTGAGTTTTATACCTTCCCATGTGTACATTTTTCTCTGACTCACCACGCCGCTTGTTCCAACTGAGTGGTGAGTCGGGGGCTGCATGTATTATATGTGCTTTGTCAGTAATATACGAGCCTGTTTTACTTAAGTTATGAAGCTCTACAGTGACTTTGTCATGTTTGCCCGAGTACAGCTTTCTACGGTGAACAATTTTATTAAGTTCCTATAGACTAACTCGGCGTAGACCACACAGTTGAGTAGAGCTAATGACAACTAAGTAAAACCTCAGAGCCTAGTGGCATTGCACATATATTTACACATGTCCTTACAAAAGACTTTATATACACCTACTGCATGATGGATTGTTCTTACATTCCCAGGTCCTTGGTGATTGCCTCTGTAGTCGGCCTCGCCTGGGTGATCAACTCCAACGCCTCCTCAGGTGTTGTCTCTTCGATGAACCCTTCACCGATGGCCTCAAGATCTGCCCTAGGATAGATCGACTTGGTCATCGTGAGGGTCTGGGCCACGCTGATGACAACATGCTCATTCGAGTACCTCTTCAAGATATTCAGGGCTCCGTTAAGGCGCGCCTGCACCTGGGAGACCGTGTTGGAGCTGGTTCCCACATGATGAGGATCCATGATGTCAAGGAGCCCTTTCATGGACTCGGCAAGAATCTCCCGTGACTCCTTGACGACCTTGATCTCCTCTGCAAAGGCACAAAACTGGGTTTGGGTGTTGGCTCTCACAGCTACCCAGATTCATTGGCAAGTAAACTTGTCAGCCAAAACAGTAGTCGGAGTAATCAAAGGATTGGACAAGGTCATTGTCAGAGTGAAGACTTACTTTCATAGTCGGCCTCCACCTTGGCTTTGGCCTTCTCCAGTTCGGTCTTTTCTTTCTCGAGTTTGCCTTTGGCCCTTTGCAACTCGGCCTTGTCTTTCTCGAGATCGGCTTTGGCTTTCTCGGCCTCCTTCAGCTTGGTTTCCCCCTCCATCTAGGTCTTCAACTCAGCTTCGAGGGCTATATATCAGAATAGTCAAGAGCTCGAGATTATAGTGAAGACACAACTGGGCAGTCGGAAAACAACAAAGCTAGAGAAATATACATGGGACTTAGTCGGGAAGACAAATATAGGAGACTTACTTCTGATCTTGTCGGCTAGAGCCCAATTCTCACCCCAAGTCTCCCTCTCCTGGCTAGACCGCTCCAAGTCAGCCTTCGAGGTCTAGAGCTGGCCCAATCGTTGGAGCTGGGGGGGCAAGCTGGGTCAGGACCTCGTTTATCTTCTCCGAGCAGTCAACAATCTTCTGCTCGGGGTAAAACAGAGCAAAGCAGAGTTAAGTGACGGAATACCAGAAATAAGGGAAATCATTAGGAACTCGACATTGCAAGGCTCACTACACACTTGGACCCCCCGGGACGCGACAATGGCGGCGCGAAGAAGAACTTCACGCTCCCTCTCCGTGGCCTCTTCATCGTGTTCGTAGCATTTCATAGTTCCCTTGGGAGTTACCTAGTGGAACGTTCTTGGGAACCTGCGACGAGGGGCTTCAAGCCTGGGGAGATCCATCTCCTCTGTAGATGATGAAGACATAGACGGCGACATGGTCCTGACCCCCAACTCGGCAGCTGATGGGGCTTCGGGGACTCACTCGGGGGCTAGAGCAGCAGCTTCAACATCTACCCCTCGGTCAGCCGACGCTAGTGGCCCTGCTGTCGGAACCGCCTCAGTCTCTACAGCTGGGACGGTCACCGGCTTGGCAGATGAGCTCACAGGGGTTGGCTTGGCTGGGGCTGGCTTAACAACAGGAGCAGCCGATGTGGTCTCCTTGAGATTGATATTGGCTGATTTCCTACACGATGAGTTAGACGTCAAGATACTACCATATTGAACAAGATTTTTAGAAGATCCAAAAGTTACTTACCTCTTCGAGGTTTTGTACTTCCATCCGGGAGTTCCAGCTGTCGGTAGTGGAGGGCTTCCGGCTATTGGGCTGGATGGCACGGTAGTCGGCGGTGGCGTCCTTGTCCTAGTCAACCCAGTTTCTGGTGCAGTCGGCTGGGATGCTCGGTGGCGCCGCCTTGTGGCTCGTTGATGACCTTGTACTCGGTGGTGCTGTCCTTGGGCTCAATGTTGCTGAGCCTGGCGGCACCGGTCTCGGTCTTGGACTCAGCGGCCTAGGAGCTGCGCTGGCAGTGTCTTTAATCTTTAGGCTCCTAGCTGTTGCACTCGGCCTACTAATCCTCTTCTTGCCCAGATCTTCGACAGGTTTCTTCCCCACTCTCTTGGAGTTCGGCTGGGCAGCAGAAGGCCTCAATGGCCTTTTCTTTGATTTCACGGCCGATAAAGTTTGCGAGTCTTCATCAAACTCCTTACATGCCTGCAAGCGGTTTAACAACATACATCACACATTGCAGAGCAATCCTGGATACACATCTACAAGCATTCATCACAGATGGATAGCAAGCTAACATCAACAAGAGTTACCTTTGGACGAGGCCTTTTTAGGCTGTAAGCTGGTGTGGCATGCTCGGCATCTTCTGTCTCGATCACCCTACTGGCAAAGTAATCAAGCAAGATGTCGGTCACCTTGTGCTTGTCGGTCAGGTCGGGATATTCTTGGCTGGGATCGTTTTTGCCCTCATAATCCCAGCCAAAATGGCTCCTCAGCTTTAGCGGCCTGATGCGATGAGTCAAGAAGCGTCTGGCCACCCATGGACCAGTCAATCTGGAGCTCTTCAGCTTATCAATCTTGTCGATCAGCATATATACTTGGCCCATCTCCTCAAAACTAGGCACAGATGTCCAGTTGGACACAACTACCGGAGGCAGACCAGTGAAAAGGGGGAGGCGTGGTTCAAGATCAGAACAATAAAACCACTCCCTATGCCAGCCTTTGAGGGAGGATTTCAAGGGGACATGGATATAAATCTTCTTCATTTCGCTCCTAAGCTGGATACCGGTGCCCCCAATCACTTGGACTTTGCTCTTGGAGGGCTGGGGTTTGATGTGGAACAAATATCTAAACAGATTTAAATGGGGCTCCACACCCAAAAAACACTCGCACAGAGTTGCAAATATAGAGATTTGTAAGATAGAGTTGGGATTCAGATTCACCAACTCCAGGTTGTAGAAGGCAAGAAGCTGGCGAAGAAAATCCGAAGACGGAAGAGAAAGGCCCCGGTCGAAGAAAGAGGTGAAAACTACAGTCTCACCAGCCTGGGATACTGGAATCGATTCCCCTTCCGTTGGATGCCAATGGATGTCTTCACGGTTCTGCAGTCTCAACAACCTCTCCAAATGCTTCAGCTTAGTCGACCCGCAATCCGAAGTCGGCCAAGACTCATCAGTCATCTCTAGGATTTCTGACGCTCTCGGCATGGCTCAAGGCGAGGAAATTTAGGGGAAATGAGATTGAGGACTTGGAATGGACGCGGAGGACCAGGATCGCTCGAGTTTCAAGGGGGAAGCACTAGCAATGACGAACCCTAGCGAGGCGAGAGGCAAAATTTCGGCGCGGAAGCTAGAAGACGAAACGATTGGTGGATTGGAGAAGATGAGGGAATCTTTTCTCTCTCTCCCCGCCTTTATAGAGCCTGTACTGATAAGTCGGCTTGGGCCTGCAAAGTCGGTATTGGGCCACCAAGATATGAGTTTCTACAGTAGCACGCTCAATGTGGGCCGCTCACTGGCTGTGTTAAAATCACAGTACTGGTGCTACCAATAGGAACCGATTGGGTAATCAGATATGCTTCATGAAGGCCTAATTGCCGAACACATGTGTTCGGGTATCTGTATTATTCACCAGGTATTGAGGATATATCCTTATAAGGGTCACAAGATGGTCTTCATTAAAATTGGGGATGCAGGTATCTCTCGAGTACACCTGACCACATATTGGATTAAAATTCATAAAGTGGTACTCGGCCTACATGCTTGGCCAACAATTGCCATGAGCAAATATTTTTCCAGCCGACATGACGCAGAAGAGTCTAACTTTTGAGTAGTATACTACTCAGGAAAGACTATAAACATTCTCCCGGCTGACATGAAGCTGAAGAGTCTAATTTCCGAGTGACATACTACTCGGGAAAGACTATAAAAAATCATTCCGGCTGACATGATGCTGAAGAGTCCCATATACTAGTAGTACACTACTCGGGAAAGACTACAAGGTTAAAGATCTTTGACTTTATGTTTAATTGTTTCACAATTAAGCACAAAGTCGGGGGCTACACCTAATAGGTGCGCCTATTCGGCGTACACTATTTATACTTCTATATGGAGCCCTTCATAACCTCGCTACCAGCTAACATGAAGCAGGACTTAGGAAGAAGAAGCACTTGGACAAAGAGTACTCGGGGGTAATGCACTCGGGCAATCTTCACCATGGAGGATGAGCACCCGGCATCAGCTGTGACTCAACTATGAAGGTCTCAAGGGTTGCAGTGGAGGACATGGGTCCCGGGTACCTTATGACAAGTATATGGGCTACTCGGACAGAGGATGGGCCTAGCCTTGTAATTAGAGATATGATAGAGCTTGGCAGACTTAGCCTTGTACGATAAGGAATATACAGTCATAGTCGGGCTGATTATATCTCTAAGAGGAGATCCCTTGGCTGTAGTCTAGCTAGGAATCCTACTTTGTAACCCCGTCCCCCAGTATATAAGGGAGGTAGGGCGCCCCGTGAGGGCAGAACCATCAAGTTCATCAGAACCATCACTATACATCCTCAAAGGAATACATCACAACTGGACGTAGGGTATTACCTCACATTGAGGGCCTGAACCAGTATAAACTCCTCGTGTTCCTTTGCAGTCCATTGAGTTTCAATCCGACGAGTAGCCCTATATTCATATTGCCGGTGTAAAACATCTACAAGCATCGTAGTTGTTGCTTGACTGGTTTAGCGTCTGGGTTGACGTTTAGGGAATTTTTGATCACCTCCCTTGGTATACCAGCCATGTCGGAAGGCTTCCAAGCAAATATGTCCCTGTTCGCCTAGAGGAAGATGACAAGCTTGTCTTCCTATTTGGGGTCTAGTCCAGTCCCGACAAGCATAGTCTTGGTAGGGTCGGAAGGGTCTAGGGGATCTTTTTCGTCTCTGAATCTGCTGAAATTCCCGACTTGGCTGCTTTCTTCATCGGGACTTGATCATCCTCATTTGCGGTTGTTGCAGCTAGTCGGATATTACTTCGTCCGACTGCAACTTCATGAGATTGGGCCAGCTCGCAACTCTCCTTGTCGCAGGTAAAGGCTTGCTTAACATCACTGTGCAAGGAAAGTACTGCTAGTCCTAGCATCTTGAGCACCATGTGTGTATAATGGGGCACTGCCATGAACTTGGCTAGTGCAGGCCGTCTGAGTATGTCATGATATGTAGTCTCAAAGTCGGCCACTTCGAAGTAGATGTTTTCCATGCGGAAATTCTCCCACATGCCAAAAGTAACCGACAGAATGATCTGTCCGAGTGGAGTTGAAGAGAGGCTAGGGATGGAAAGGGCATGGCCCGTTCATGACCTTCTGGTAGTCGTCTGCCCTCGGGGATCGTGGTCGGCTACACTTGACAGCTACCACAACGTTGTCCAACTTGTGTTTGCGATTGCTAGACTTAGTTGGGGCCGAGTCATCATGTCCTTTCGCTCCTTCTATCAAGGCTCCTTCTTGTCATCGAGGGCCTTAGCAACAGCGTCGGCCGAGTCGGCATATTTATTCGCCATGTCGAATAAAGCCTTGACAGAGTTTGGAGGTTTCCTAGTGAATTTAGCGATGAGCGGGGAATCTTTCACTCCTTTATGGAAAGCAGCAATGACGACCTTATCCTTGATCTTGGGTATTGAGTTCCTCTTCTTGGAGAGCATCTTAATGAAGTCGTAGAGGGACTCATTCTTTCTCTGGTGGCACTGATACAAATCGTACTCAGAAGATGTCCTCTCATATGTTCCTTGGAAGTTTGTGACGAAGCGTTCACAGAGTTCCCTCCAGAAGCCAATTGACTGCTTGGGAAGCCCAGTTAGCCATGTCCTTGCTGAGTCGGCCAAGGTGACTGGCAAGTAGTTAGCCATAGCCTTGTGATTGCCTCCAGCCGCTCGTATCGCCAAGGTGTACACAGTTAGCCAAGATTCCGGAGTGATCTTCCCATCGTATTTCTCTATTCCAATCGGCTTGAAGTCGGATGGCCAGTCAACTTGTTGTAGCTCATGGGTGAATGCTAGAACTCCTTCGTCTGAGTGAGGGCTCCGACTCTGACTGCAGCGATGACACCGCTCATGGTGGAGGCCAAAGTGCTCATGCTCGTCTTTGAGTCAGTGGTGTTCATCCTCCTCACGTTCCTGGTGTCGAGCGTTGATGTCATGGAGGAGGTCTCGCCGTTGTCATCCTCGGGCATCCTGGTTATCATGGCGCTCCTCGTGGTGATCTCACCGTTGGTCGTTGTTTCAGTTGCCGAGAGACGTATTGTGAGACTCTGAGTGATGTTGACTTGAGCCAGCTGCTCGGCGTCATGCTAAGGTAGATGAGATTGCTGCATCTGAAGCCATCTTAGTCGATGGGATGAGTGTGTCTCCAGACTGTTGTTGTTCCTGTCATGCTGTAGCAGTGATAATTGCCTTGATCCTTGCAATAGTCAGGGTAGCCTGGTGATCAAGCCCAAACTGCAAGGTGTCTAGTAGTGTGACAGCGGCCATGACATTCTGCTATGGGGTCACGAAGACGTCGTGATCGCCTACTTGGGTCTAGAGGATGTCTTGTTGAGTGGTCGTCCAGCCTTGTGCAAGTTGTCATTGTGGGCATCGCGTTCAGCTTGCAAACGTCGTGCGTCATCAACCTGTTGCTCACGCAGTCAGTGAGCTTCCTCCTCTTGCTGGTCGCATAGCCGGTGTGCGTCCTTTGTGGAGGTTGAGCCCTTGGATGCCATGAACACTTTACGTGGTGGAGAAAAGTTCCTGAACTGCTGTCTGACTGTGAGTCAGAGTCAGAGTAGTTTAGGGGGGTGATTACAACAACTTCCTTAGATCCAAACTCGAGCGGTTCTGGGCCGTATCCGTCTCAAATTCTGGGGGATTGGTTCTACTGCATCAGATTGGGTTTGAAGATACTTGCGGCATTGCTGAGTTTGAATGGGATATGGACGATCTCCTCCTCCCGTAGCCCAATCTCGGTCGGCTCAAGGCCGAGTTCGAGTTGAACATCAAAAAAAAGAGTTGTCCCTAGGCTCATGGGTCTTAGAAATCGCCGTAGCAAATCACTGAAGACGGCTACAGCATTGAGTAGGCCAACTGGCATGAAGTCGGTTTGGTTCTTGGCTGATTGGGTCGAGTCCGAGTCGGTAAGGGTGAAGTTGCCAAAATTGTCGGCGATGAAGTCGAGGCTCCCAAAGCTAATTGTTTGCCCGGGGAAGAACTTGATGCCATCGATTCCGGTGATTGGATCCATCAGGCTTGATGAAGATGATCTTGCCGAAGCTCCTACCTGGCACGCCAACTGTCGATGCTTTGTATTGGCAATAATTATATGAGGCTACTCGTGAGACCTAAACTTGGTGGATTGCAAAGAAACACGAAATGAGTTTATCCTGGTTCAGGCCCTCAAGATGAGGTAATACCCTATTTTCAGCTGTTGTGTATTGTCTTTGACGTTTCTCTGGTTATAAGGTAGGAATCTCAGTCAGACTCAACCAAGGGATTTCCTTCTAGTAACACAATATAACTGGCTAGGACTATACTCTTTTTCTTATCAGGCAAGATAACATATGTCGAGTCCTAATGTATCCCTAATTATAAGATTAGGCCGATCCTCTATCCGAGTGGCCACAAAACTTCCCATGAGGTACCCGGGGCCCATGGCCCCCACCAAGAATGGGCCTAGGCTGTGCGAAATTGGAAAACCAGAAAAATGATTATATGGTTTATTTCATAACTGAAAAATATGTAACTTTGAAAATTCATAACTAAATCATCTAATTCCAAATTGGGTGAACCAAATTTTGTTAGACTCATCAAAGCATGTACTTTATTTCTGTAAAATAAAATGTAGCATACACAGCAGAAAAAATATCCCCTAAAATCCATATTACTAATATATACGTTATTTATTGCATGAGTTATGTATAAACTTGATAAATTTATTCTATTTTCAAATGTTCTCAAACCCAGATTCAGTGGACTCACTAACTCCTATTCTCTTTTCTGAAAAATAAATTGTGAGATACTTTATTTATAAATCTTTAATGGTTATAAAAAGAAAGTGATTAATAAATTTATATAGATTTCCAAAGTGAGTTGGACCTAAGTCCAGTATTCTCAGCAAGGCATGACTTTCTTTCCTGTAAAGTAAATTGCAACACATTTTATATTTATTTTATACACTAGAGTTAGCTGCTTTATAAGAATAATGTTTAATGCATAGAAGTTTTAAAAAATCATAATAAATAGAATATAAGTCCAAATGGAGTGAACCCAAATTTGTTGGAACCAGTACATCATGCTTTTCCACATAACAATGTTCACACCTATGAAATATTAATAGAAAATACCTGAAATTACATTATCTTCGGTCACAATAAAAATATTTACAGAGCTGCCATTTTCAGCCTTCCTATTTGCTATTTTTGTAACTCCTAAACCGTAAAAGATTTTGGAATGATTCTTTCACTAAAATTCACTTTAAAATATGGACTACCTATTGTATTTATGTCATAATTAATTGAGCATTTTTCATAGATATGTTTATTTGAATCTTATTTGCATATTTGCTTTTTATCGGTAGATTCAGACAATTTGGAGTATGTGGAGCAAGAACCTGAGGTTGAGTGTGACATCTCGCAGCAACAAGCAAGCCAACTATGCATATTGAACCCATGATTTTATCAAAGTTATTTGATTGCAAAACACTATATATATGCATGTGTCGATTTGCTTAAAAATGTCGGTATCGGGTAGAGTTGTTTATATCCTAATTCATGCATTTACCTCATTGTTATATTTCTGCCCTATATGCTTGTCACCTCTGGCTGGGAATGGTTGGGATGATTTTATATTTTATCAATGCTTAGCCATGCTTAGGTCTACTAGACAAAAATCGATGGATGGAGCGATCAGTTGTACTATACTTAGTGAATTCGATGTTTGGGCATAAAATCTGAGAACTTACAATAAATATTTAAATATGAGAATATGCTTTGACTTGAACCGAACGTGTACTATACCCCGATGCATGTAGCCCCATCTGGGTCGCCATGGACCGAACATGTTGACCCCTATTCAAGCACCTTTCGTACTTCCACTCGCCGGGAATGGGACGGCTGGTCTTAGTACCTTATGACGCTGTGATCATCTATGCTCATTAGAAAGTCGTGAGGGTGGTTTTCCCTTTGGAGTGCCCGGGTGTGCCTGGTTTTGTCAGGGCTATCTCCGTGATGGTGATCCCGCCTTAGTCACAACACACGCACGTGACTGAGTCGTCGAGGGCCCTAACGTGGTTTAGGTGGTTGGGGTAGAGCTTGGGGAAGGACTTGTTATGAGCTTGTATCACTTGTGAGTCACACCTGTGTGCGTGTAAAAGCATTTGATCCTTGTTCATTTCATGTGGGTAAACATGTACACCTCTGATCAGAGTAAAACTATTCGAATAGCCGTGTCCATGGTTATGGACGACGCTTGATGTGTATCTCAGTCATGTTAGCATCAAACTTGGGTTATATGGCTGGGTTTAGTAATGGTGACTATTTTGGCTATGTGCAGCCTATATTATTGTGACTAGTCATGGTTGTCGGGATAGACTTTGACTAGTGATTATTTTGGGCAATGGTGGCCCATGGATTATGATTAGAGCATGGTTTGTGCTCATTTATATTCCATTTTCAGAACTATATGCTTGCTGTCCCATAATTTAAATTGTGACATTTTGCATGTACTTATGTCTTTGAACTTACTATTTGCTTACTAAAATTAGCTTTATGCAAAATATAAACCCATATGCCCACTTCCTAAGGTAAACTTGCATATCCCTTGATATATTATATGAATGTGTAAGACTTGCGAGTACACCTCTGATCAGAGTAAAACTATTCGAATAACTGTGTCCATGGTTACAGGACGACCGCTTGATATGTTAGTCAGTCTATATTAGCATCCAATTTGGGTTATATGGCTGGGTTTAGTCATGGATATCATGATCGATATTGGGAAATGTTTATTGGGCAATGGTGGCCCATGGATGATGATTAGAGCATCGGTTGTGCTCATTTGTGAAGCAATTTCAGATTTACATGCTTGCTGTCCAGAAATTTCAGAATGTGTTATTTTCCAAAAGCTTATAGTTTAACTCATTACATGATCAATAAAATAAGCTTTATGCAAAATCTGAACCTTTTAGCCTTTACCTTTGATATGGAAGATTGCATACTCCTTTGTACTTGCCAATGTTTTATATCGGTTGTATTGATTATGGGGCTATTTGTAAGACCTAAACTTGATGGATGCAAAGGAACACGAAAGAGTTATCTTGGTTCAAGCCCTCGAGGTGAGGTAATACCCTACTTCCAGCTGTTGTGTATTGCCTTCAAGGTTTCTCTGGTGAGATTGTTGTTTCTTGCCACGGGGGCTCCTTGCCTCTCCTTATATACTGAGGAGACAAGGTTACATGGTAGAAATCCCGGTCGGACTCGACCAAGGGGTTTCCCTCTAGGAGCATAGCGTAACCGGCTAGGACTATATCCCTTTCCTTGTCGTGCAAGGTAACATAAGCCGAGTTCTACTATATCCCTAATTACATGGCAGGCCCACCCTCTATCCGAATGGCCATATTGCCATCCGTGAGGTACCCAGGGCCTATGGCCTCCACATTAGCCCCTAAGACCTTCATAATTGAGTCGCAGTTGATGCCAAGTGCTAATCCTCCATGATGAAGATTTCCCGAATGCACCGCTCCCAAGTACTCTTTGTTCGAGCGTTTCTTCTCCCAAGTCCTCCTTCATGTCGGCTAGCAACGAGGCTATGAAGGGCTTCATGGAAAAATTTGAATAGTGTGTGCCGAATAGGCGCACCTATTTGGTGTAGCCCTCGACTTTGTGCTTAATTGTGAAACAATTAAACATAAAGTCAAAGATCTTTAACCTTTAAGTCTTTCTCGAGTAATATATTTCTTAGAAATTGGACTCTTTAGCATCATTTTAGCTGGAAATATTTTTGCTCAAGGCAGTTTGGCCAAGCGTAAGCCAAGTAACACTATGGATTTAGCCCAATGTGTGGTTAGGTGTACTTGAGAGATACCTGCATCCCCAATTTTAATAGAGACCAGCTGTCGATCCTTATAAGGGCATATCCCCAATACCTATTAAATAATACAGATATCTGAACACATGTGTCCAATAATTAGGCTTGACATGAAGCATATCTGATTATTTTAATCGGCTCCTATGAAACAACACCCAAACTGCGATTTTAACATAGTTGGCTATCGGCCTAATAGGACATGCTATTTAGGAACTCATTTCTTACGGCTCATTACTGAGCAAGCCGGCCCAAGCCAGCCACCTAGTGTAGGCCTATAAATCCCGGGGAGAGAGAGAAAAGATTCCCCTTTATTTCTCAAATCACCAAAACTTTTCGCTTTCTAGATCCACGCTTAAACGCCCTTGTGCTCTCCGCTCTAGGCTAGGGTTTCCACTCCAATTGAGCTCCCCTCCGTAGATCCAGAAGAACTTCTAATCCAGCGTTGATTCTTCCCTTCCAGACACTTTCTCCCCACTTCCCAATCTCCGAAAATGTTGAGGTCCTCTTCTGACATTCCCCTTGTCCCTGTTGGAACGTAGCTGACGTCGACCCCTTGCCAAGCAAAGCTTGCTCATCTGGAGAAGATAAAGTGTCTTCAACCGTAGGAGTTGATCAATTGGCGTTCAGAAAAAGGTGAGACCATCCCTACCCCCAACTCCCACGAGATCGTAGTTTTTGAGACCTTCTTCAATAGGGGTTTCGCTGTTCTGACCTTCGACTTCTTTCGGGGTCTTCTTGATTTCTACCAGATCGAGCTCATCCACCTCAATCCAAACTCTATTCTTCATATTTCTATTTTTGTGACTCTCTATGAAGTTTTCTTAGGGATCGATCCCCATCTCAATCTCTGCCAATACTTCTTCCACATTAAGCCCCAGCCTTCCAAAGCCAACCCACAGGTCATATAGGGGGAGCTGGGCTACAGCTTCGTATAGAGATGATGAAGGTTTACCTTCATCTCCCCCTCAAGACCTCCTTGAAAGGATATCACCAGGAGTGGTTTTACTATGCAAATCTAGAACCCTCCTTGCCTCCATTTGTTGGAAATCCTCCCAAGTTTCTAGAATATTGGTCATCACTGCCCTAGGAAGCTGAAATGGTAAAGTTGTGACAAAGTCCTGGGTTGCCCGGACATTTTAGAACCGGCAGACACAACCCCTCAAGGCATGGATTCACCTTGGATATGAGTACCAGTGTAACAACCTGCCCTCCAGAACCGCACAGCCTAGCCCATCTGACGGGCGGGCCCACTTACACATAGCACCCCACTTACACTTTCATCCTCGCTTCATGTAAAAGGGTTAACCCGGAAGTGCTATGGTTGGAGGGACAAGGCCTTATAAGTTGGTTCAACTCTTGCTCAACTAGCAAGGTGGTACCAATCAAGTGCACACAGCGCTCATGGCCACACAGGCCAGATTCTAATTGGGCCAGGATGTCACACACACCCCCCTCAAAGGACCTGGCATCCCCGCCAGTCCAACTTACCCACATAGCCACACAGGCATATAGGCAAATGTCCAGGAACACGCCCCCTCTTAGCGCATGTCCATACATCCAGTGCCGGTGCCATATGCCATACCATGTGCCTCACACAGAGCCCACATGCGTCATGCGCCATATGCCCACACACTGGCCCATAGCGCAACCGCGAGGGTCGGCTCTTATACCATTTGTAACAGCCTACCCTCCAGAACCGCGCAGCCTAGCCCATTCGATGGGCGGGCCCACTTACACATAGCACCCCACTTACACTTTCATCCTTGCTTTGTGTAAAAGGGTTAACCCAGAAGTGCTATGGTTGGAGGGACAAGGCCTTATACGTTGGTTCAACTCTTGCTCAACTATCAAGGTGGTACTAATCAAGTGCACACAACACTCATGGGCCACATAGGCCAGATTCTAATTGGGCCAGGATGTCACAACCAGGGGTGGAATGATCCTACCCGGGAGTCCGCCAACCTCGCCGTGAAGGACACGGTGACAGAGACCCTGCTATGATACCTTATCAGTGGCATAGTAGAGACTCTAGATTCCGAAAAGTGTCCTAAACCATACTGCTTAAAGAGGGCAAGGCCGTCGGTAAGCTTCTGGTATCTTGTCATCGTGATACTTGCATGTGATGATTGCTGAGCATCTAAAAAGTATGAAATTGTCTTCGCATGCATTGTTTGCAAGAAAATGCCAGTTTTGTGTCGACTCCCTCCAGTGCATCGACTGGGGGGTCAAGAAAATGGGCAGCTAGCCCATCGGCCGACCAACCCAGCTCTAAACGAGCTAAGAAGCAACCTGTTCAGGACTAGGCCAAGCCCAAGAGCATGCCTATCAAGGCGTCTGGCAGTCCCAAGATCAAGGATGCCGATGGTGCAACGTCAGCTTCGATTGCAACTCAAGTTGTGGTGCCTACCACACCATCAGCCTAGTCAGCCACACCAAGTGTGGAACCGACTGGAATTGGCAAGATTGCAGTTGGTGCCATGCCTCAAGGCATAACACCGAGTGCCACACCCTCTTAGAGTAAGCCTTTAGGCTCTCCGCGGACTACCTTCCCCCATGATTCTCAGGGGTGGAGGTTTAAGACTTCCAAGAGGTATGCGGTCTTCTGTCTTCAAATAATTCAAAGTAATTTGCAATGTCTTGATTGCTGAATTAATTTGTAGGAAGCCAAGTGACGCTGATCCCAAGGGGACAGTGCCACCAACCCCCATCACCGACCCAACCCCGACTGGCATAGAAGCATCTATGCCACCACTCAAGCCAAGTACTATCTAAGCCCCTGAGGGCATGGTCGCAGACTCGGGTGAACAACTAGCTTTGCCTAGTCGAACGGGGGCAGAACCGGCCATGGAAACAGTCATCGAGCCAGCTGGAGCGCCTTCACTTCCTGAAGACCCCAAGCTAGTGACTCTCTCTCCTCCATCTTCTCCTTCATCAGATGATGACGACCTCCCCAGACTTGAGGCGCCACCTCGCAACTTCCCCCGAGTGTTCGATTGGACTAACCTAGATGGAAGTGAGGACGTCCTGAGGCTGGACGAGGATACCGCAAGAAAGGAGCGGATCGAGCTGTTTGAAGCCACCATCAAGGCTTCGCAATAGATCCAGGTAAGCAGTCCGACTAGCTATGGCTTTTGACTTCTTTGTTGATCTTGTGATATTGTAATCCATTGCTTTATGCAACAATGCATTGTCTTGTAGAAAGTGGTTGATCGGTCTGAGAAGATGAGCTGAGTGCTTGCCAGGTTAGCTCCTCAGATCGCTCAATTCACTTAGTTCCAGTCGAAGAAGAACTAGCTAGAGCAAACCAACAAGGAGAGGGAGGCCTGGCTAAGGGACTCTGTTAACTAGCTGCGCGACGAAGTATGGGCGAAGACTGGAACCATCCAAGGTGAGTTTTGCTAATGCCCATGTTGTTTTAGGTCCGCTCTGCAATTTGCTGATGCCCAAGTCTAGTTGTAGCTCATGAAACAGAGCTAAATAACAAATCCTTGGAGCTGGAATGCCTGAAGAAAGAGCTTAAAGAGCTTGAGAAGGCGAAGTCCAAGTTTGACATTGAGTTTGTGAGTAAGTTCCTTGTCTGCCTCTGAACTTTTGCTGACTGAATGATCTGGTCCCCTAATTGCTTGTCTTTGGGTGACAGACTACAAGGTTAATACGCAGATGCAATTTAGCTCCATCGGCAAAGAGATCAAGGAGATAGAGAACTCACGGAATGCCAATGTGAACTCTGTGAGGACTCTGTTAGACATTATGTAGCTAGGTCAAGCCAGGTCCAGCTCGAGCACTCCATCCTAGGTGCTACAACAACTTCGAGACGCTCTGGTTGTCTTGAAACTTTACTACAAGCATGCCACCCTAGGGATTACCAGGCCTTTCGCTATGACCAAGTCTCATTATTCCCAAGTGGATATGGAGGCAGTCGGTGAGGGCTTTGCTGAAGGCATGACTCCTGAGCAGGGGCTTGAGTTGATCAACCAGGTGACACCCATTGCGAAGATGATCACCGAGGAGCTACTGCTATATTTTCTTTGCCCAAAAAGCAAACTCTTTTAAGTGGTCTGTGTATGGGGGAAAACAATCATGATTTGTGTATATTGTAAATGCATGTGCTTCTGTATTTTCTACAAATCCCGACTGAGTACTTGACTGATCGTAATCGTCATTAGCCTTATCCAACTAGCTAGATTATACCGAGTTATGAGGACCAACTTAAAACGTGTTCATTCGACAAGTCTGTACTCGGTAAAAGTTAGCATGATCGATATAAGGCTTCGGGACTTAAATGAACCAGACTCAAGGTTAAGCAATAACAGGAGACATATCATCATGTAGCCCCTGACTCACTACTCGGTTAAAACAATCGGCGTAGTGAGTCAAAGTAAAAAACATTATTGATATATATATAAATTGAGTACAATGCTCCAGTATAGAAAAGACGTAGTTGTTCTATGTTCCATGAGTTGTTGACTAGGACGCCATCTTTAGTCTTTAGTCGATAAGCCCCCGGGTGTGTTACTTCAGCGATAATGAATGGCCCCTTCCAAAAGGGAGATAATTTGTGCCTGTCTTTGGTGGTCTGAATTTTTCTCAACATGAGATCTCCCACCGAAAAGGCACGGCCACGAACAATACGACTGTGATAACGATGTAAGCCTTGAAGGTATCTTGCCGGCTAGATTGTTGTGATGTCCCTTGCTTCCTCCAACTGATCAAGCTCGTGGAGAGCTGAACTCCAACTTGGTTGGTAACACAGCCTTAGCACCATAGACTAGGAAGAAAGGGGATTGCCCTGTTGGCCGACTGACCATGATTCATAGAGACCAGAGAACAGATGGTAGTTCTTGTACCCACCGCCATGCATATGGTCGTAGTCGGTCAAACACCCTAGCCTTGATACCTTGTAAGACCATGCCGTTTGTGCTTGACCTGCCCATTGCTCTCTAGGTGAGCCACAGAAGCATAACAGATCTTGATGTCGAATGCGTCATAGAAATCTTGAAAAATGCCACTAGTGAACTGAGTGCCATTGTCCGTTATGATGTGACTAGGAACTCCAAATCGGTAGATAATACCCATGATGAAGTCCTTTGCCATAGCCATAGTAATAGTAGCAATGGGTTTTGCCTCAATCCACTTTGTGAACTTGTCCACTACGACAAACAAGTGTGTGAACCTTCCTGGCGCTTTCTTGAAAGACCCGACCATGTCAAGCCCCTAGACCGCAAAGGGCCAAGATATTGGAATTGCCTGCAACTCCTGAGCTGGTAAATATGTTTGCCGAGCAAAAAATTGGTATCCCTCGCACCGAACTATTTCTTTTGCATCAGTAACCACAGTCGGCTAGAAGAAACCCTCTCTATAAGCCTTTCCGACTAACATCCTTGATGCAGCGTGGTTACCACAGATGCCCGAGTGGATCGATTGTAGTATTTGCTTGCCCTCCTCAGGTGTGACGCAACGCATGAGGACTCCGGATGCACTTCGACGAAAGAGTTCTTCTCCAACTACGATAAAGCTCTTGCTCCGACGTTTGACTTGTTCGGCTTCCCTACAATCCTCTAGGAGCACGTCTTCCAATAAAAGTCGGATGATTGAAGTCCACCAGTCTTGAGAAACAATGAACACCTCCTTTGATACTAGTTCTGGGTCAGCCCCCGACCGGTCAGGGGTAAGTTTTCTCTTAACTGATGGCTCTAGCAACTGCTGGACAAAAGCTCTAGTTGGGACCACTTCACACTTGGATCCCATGTTGGCTAGCTCGTCTGCGGCTTCATTGTATTGACGCAAAATATGAGTGATTTCCAACCCGTCAAACTTGTTCTCTAGTTTTTGCACTTCTTGGTAGTATGCAGCCATGTTGTCATCCAAGCACGTCCAGTCTTTCATGACTTGGTTCACCACTAGTTGGGAGTCCCCGTGAATCACCAATCTTCGGTTACCGAGCGACATGGCAATACGGAGCCTGTGGATCAGTGCTTCATGATCGGCGATGTTGTGGGATGCTGGAAAATGTATTTGAAGGATGCATTTGAGTTTATCTCCTGTTGGTGACGTTAGAACGACGCCAACTCCTATGCCATTGATCCGTAGAGAACCGTCGATGTACATTGTCCAGTACTCAAGCTTGTCCGCAGGTGTGACTGACTGAACTTCTGTCCACTTGGCCACGAAATTTGCATGTGCTTGAGATTTGATTGCTGTTCGTGGTTGGAAGACAATGTCAAACGCCATCAATTGGAGTGCCCATTTAGCAATTCTGCTAGTGGCTTTGCGATTATGTAGGACATCCCTGAGTGGAAATGAAGTGACAAGTATGATCTAGTGGAATTGGAAATAGTGCACCAGCTTCTAGACAGTTATGAGTAGTCCATAGAGCAGCTTTTGGACTTGAGGATAGCGCATCTTGGATTCACCTAGGACTTCATTGATGAAGTACACTGGTCATTGTATCTTTTGGATGTGTCCTAGCTCTTCTCCCACGACGACCAAAACCGTGTTGAATACTTAGGCCCGAGCATCGACATACGCCTCCATGTTGTGCCCAAGCTAAGTGTGAAGACATCGCTGGATGGCACGTTGGTATAGTGACATAGCAATATGCCCCAAATGGCGTGATAAAAGAAGTCTTCAGGCAATCCTCCTCCTTGAGACTTATCTAATGGTATCCTGAGTAACAGTTGAGAAAGCTGAGTAGTTCGCATCCTGCAGTTGAGTGGACCACCTGATCTATCCTGGGTAGACCAAATAGGTCTTTGGGACATGCCTTATTTAGTTCGGTGTAATCAATGCATATACGCCATTTACCGTTCTTCTTCCGGACCAAGACTAGGTTTGCCAGCCAATCCGGGTGGTAGACCTCTTTGATGAACCCAGCTGCCAGGAGCTTTGTTATCTCCTCGCGGATAGCATCTTTGCTGTCTTGTGCAAATCACCATAGTCGTTGTTTGACTGGTTTGGCGTTCGACTTGACGTTGAGGGAATGCTCGATCTCCTCCCTTGGTACACCAGGCATGTCGAAAGGTTTCCAAATAAAAATATCCCTGTTCACCTGGAGGAAGGTGACGAGCTCGTCTTCCTATTTAGGGTCGAGTCCGGTCCCGACAAGCGTAGTCTTGGTGGGGTCGAAAGGGTCCAGGAGGATCTTCTTGGTTTCTGATTCCGCTGAAATTCCTGACTTGGCCGCCTTTTTCACCGGGATTTTGTCGCCTTTCTTTGAAGTTGATGCTGCTAGCCGGATATTGCTTCGTCTGATTGCAGCCTCTTATGATTGGGCCAACTCGCAACTCTCCTTGTCGCAGGTGAAGGCTTGCTTGACGTCACTGCGTGGGGAGAGTACTCCTGCTGGGCCAGGCATTTGAGCATCATGTATGTATAGGGGGGTACACCATAAACTTGGCGAGCGCTGGCCTTCCCAATATGGTGTGATAAATTGTCTCACAGCCGGCAACCCCGAAACAAATATTCTCAGTGCGAAAGTTATCCCGGGTGCCAAAGGTGATTGGCTGAGTGGGGTTGAAGAGAGGCTGGGGATTACCCTATGGAAGGGAGCTGTACTCAATCGTAACTTAGATTGAGGTATTTTCATCTCGTTAAGTGTCTTGGCAAAAAGGATATTGAATGCGCTTCCTCAATCAATGAGAACCTTCTTCAACTTGATGTTTTTGATGACTAGGTCCAGGACAAGTGGGTATCGCCCTGGATGTGCCACTCGGTCAGGATAATCCATGCAGTCAAATATAATCGCCACTTTGGACCAGCATAAATACTGGGGGGTGTCAGTGGAGACCGAGTTTACTTCTCGAGTAGTTGTCTTCTGTTTGCGCCTGGACTCATATGCTGACGGCCCTCCAAATATGTGTTGAGCTCAACCTTGGGATCTTGGTAGCTGCCGGCTAGACCCAAGTCTGGCTTATCTTTATCTTTTTGTTTGCCAGATGTAGACATTTGCTCAGAAGCGAACTTCGTGAGCATGACACAATTATTGGCCACGTGCTTCCCCGTCGGATGGAAGGGGCATGGCCCATTCATGCCTTTCTGGTAGTCGTCTGCCTTGGGGGGGTCGTGGTCAGGCGCGGTCGATGGTGGCCACGATGTCTTCTGACTTGCGCTGACGGTTCCCAGTCTTGGATGGGGCTTCTTTAGTCGTGGTTCCTTCTTGTCGTCGAGGGCTTCGGCGACAGCGTCAGCTGAGTCAGCGTATTTGTTAGCCATGTCAAAGAGAGCCTTGATGGATGCTGGCGGCATCCGAGTAAATTTGGCAATGAACGGGTTGTCTCTGACTCCCTTACGGAAGGCAGCAATGATGACCTCATCCTTGATCTTGGGGATTAAGTTCCTCTTGTTGAAAAATGCTTGATGAATTCTTTGAGAGACTCGTTCTTCTTCTGGTGGCCCTGGTATAGGTCGTACTTGGATGCTGGCCTTTGGTACATCCCTTGGAAATTGGCCATGAAATGCTCGCGGAGTCATCGTAGGAGCTGATAGACCCTCTGGGGAGCCCCATCAACCATGTCCATGTTGAGTCAGCTAGGGCGACTGGAAGATAATTCGCTATAGCCTTGTGGTTGCCCCTGGTTGCTCAGATTGCTAGGGTGTACACAATGAGTCAGGACTCAGGATTGATCTTTCCATTGTACTTCTCTATGCCAGTGGGTTTGAAGCCAGTGGCCAATCGACTTGCTGTAGTTCACGCGAGAAAGCAAGGACCCCTTCGTCCAGTGAGGGCTTTGGCTTTGGCTGCGTCAGTGGAACCGTTCATGGTGAACACTGAAGTGCTTGTGCTCATCTTCAAGTCAGCATCGTTTGTTTCCTCATGCTCTTAGCGTCGGACATTGATGTCATGACGGAGGTGTTGATGCCGAAATCCCGCTGGGGGCCGTCCAGCGTCTAGGTGACACGCGAAGGCCTGGGAGATTTGCTTTACTCCAGTGCAGGTCCTAAAATGTTGAGGTTCGTAGGCGTGCCAGTCAATTTGACCCTGTAATTGACAAGGAGGAAAATGTTAGATCAATGAGCCAATCGGCTGGAAGCCGATCTAGACTCGTTTCATCGGCCGATGGCCGATAAGCACTGTAGCACTTATACATCGACTAGAAGCCGATGACGGCAGGAGCAATAGCATAATAATAAACAAGTATTGTGCTAGCCGATCATCGAAGGGATATTCAAAAATCGGCTATAACTTGGTAAATAACAGGCAGAATGCATAAGTAAATAAATCAAATAAATTCTAGCCAATCATAGTTTAGTGTTACTGGTATTGCCGTGAAATGTGCCGTGCCCGTGCCTTGCTTATATCGGCTCCTGGGGTCTTCATCCGCTATCCGGGCTCGTACCCGGGTCCTTACCTAAGCTCGTGCCCGGGACCTCGCCTGGGGTCGTGCCCGGGAACCTGCTTGTGCTTGCACTTGGATCGGCAGAATAAACCAATCGGCTAGCCCTTAGCCGATTGTAACAATAATACAGGCAAGAATATGTAATAAGGTATGCAATGACATAAATGATAGACAATTGATGAGCCAGCCGACTATCGAATAGAGCATATGAATAAAAGGGCTAGAAGCCGATTATAAAATAAAACAATGAATAAATGTAGTCGGCTTCAACAGATAACTTATCGGCTAAGCACTCCGATAACAACATCGCATAACACCCATCGGCTCATCAAGAGTAAAGCTATTATCGTCAGTCTAGTAGATCGGACCCAACCGTTGCAGCACAGACCGATGATGATAACGATACCTCAATGGGCCGATAGATATAATGCGATCGTGATGAAGATAACTTACCGGCTATACACCCCGATAAGACGCCTGCGCGTAAAGCATTGACTTAGCAGGATCGGTTTATCGCTAGCAGTTTAGTAGGTCGGATCTAACCGATGCAGCAAAAACTGATGATAAACCGCTCCCATTAAGCCGATACGATCTATGCACGCGTGATGTGATATACCTAATCAATCTATGAGATCAAACTGAACTGATGCAGCCATAGATAAAATAAATATATCATGGTAAGCCGACTATCATAAACCGACTAGAATATCGGACCTAACCGAGGAAGTCCTAGCCGATAGGTAGCCGGGGTGACGAGACTTACCCTCTCGCAGGAGTTCGGACCTAACCGATGCAGCCCGGCTCGAGAAACAGGATCCCGTCGAAGGGGTGGCGATGCGCCGAAGTTTGTATTGATCGTTGTGATGATTTACAAGGCACCCGGGCATACGTATATATACCCTGAGTTGACACAGTTCTGATAGGACATGATACAAGACTTCCTAATTACAAAAGGAAACACTAACAGGACCTGATCGGACACGAGATCAAGTCTGCTAAAGATAAAAACTAATATTGCCTAAATAGTAGACATGGTAAATAACTGCCATATTGCGGTCTTCACGGCTCCTCCCTGGATCCGGTCCCTTCTGGATCAATCTCCGTTAGTTGACTGTGACGCTCTCCTTTGACCGAATCTGACATAGGGCCTTACCAAATTTTGGCGTTAACACATGCCCCCAATTTCGGAGTTCTCCTATAGGACTTCGAAATTCTTTCATTTTGGGCCTTCAGATCTCTTCCAAACCGAGGCGGCCCAAGGTAGCCCACTTGCCATAATTGTTTGAAACAGTGCCAACGGCCTCGATTCCCGCCCGGTCATCATATCTCTATAAAACGCTTCGTCTTCCTAGCCCTTTTTTACGCTTTCACATCACCAGAGCACCACCGCTTCATCTTCCAAGCCTTCAACAAGCTCTAGCAAATCCAGACGAACCATCGCAGCTCTCTTCTTCAGCCGTTGATTTCTGCATCTTCCTCCTTTCTTGCGATGGCATCGGCATCTGCAGTCCCTGAGGTAATCTTCCTAACTGATTATTTCTCCGATTTTGCGGCCCAGATGCGTCCAATCCACCATGTTCTTCATCTGTTCTTCGTCGTGTTCTTGTTTACTGTAGCATCTTAGAGGTCAGATCTTGATCCCAGCCGCCGATTACCCAAACTTTTTCTATCATGGCCCCATGGGTAGCGAAGATCCCACCGATTTCATATGCGCCGAGACCCAACGTATCCCTTTCAAGAACTCGACCATGTGAGTCGGCAACTGGACCAACAGCTTCAGGTCATGGCCAAGCAAACTGCCTGGGTGGAGAGATTGGTACATCAGGGTGTCTGCTGCGAAGAGAATCTACTAGGAAGAATCTCATATCGGCCATTGCATCAATCTCTCCCTGGCCGATATGGAAAGAAATGAACCTCTGCTCGCATCGGCCTCATATTTCTGGTCCGATGCCCTTAATGCCTTCCTGTTCGGGCATGGGCCGATGACCCCCACTTTGCTAGATGTGACCATGCTCACCTGTCTGGACACGACAAGCTACATCGACCCCTTCAAGCTCCGGTTCAAACCCACTCATCGGCTTCAAGCAAAGAACATCGGTGGCTGGTCCAGGTACATATCTCTTCACAATAAGGGAACTGGATCGGTTGATGACTGGGAACACGTTGCTTTTCTGAACCTCTGGCTGGAGCGTTTTGTTTTTGGTGGCGCTACCCTTGGTCCGACAATCAACATGCAATGTTTGGCAGAATGCCTGGTTGATCGGAAACAGATCCCCTTGGGGCAATTCCTCCTTGGTGCCACTTATCAGTTGCTTCACCAAGTAGCAACTAAGTTATCGGCCGGCCAACCCGTCGGCCACATCGGGGGCCCTTGGTGGTTCGTACAGCTCTGGCTTAATATCTACACCTCCAAGGCCGTCCCTGAAACTTCTCTTCTCAAGCAATCCTTCCCAGCTGATTACACAGAAGACCAAGATCCCGTTTACCGCCGATGCGTTTCCATGGGCGAAGCTGCATCGGCTCTTTCTGGCGACAAGATAACCCCCGCTGAACTTAGTCAGTGGTTCAAGGGGTTTTACTATGGCTTCACCAGGGAGGCCACTCTCTGGTTTGCATATAATGACGCATCATCATTTGAGATGCCTTCTAACTTTGACCCACTCAAAGCTCTGGATAATGACGAGTCCAAGGCCATATTCCTATCGGCTATCTCCCCTCGTCTGTTGCCAACTGGCTTCTCCCTGGGCCGATCTCAGCCCTCTTACAAGTTTTACCACCCATCGGTCGTCTCCCGCCAGTTTGGCCTTGGTCAGCTTCCGATCGGCCTTTTCTTCATTGACAAACTCCAAGCCCGAGGCACGGTCAGCAGCGCCCTAGAATACGACCGGATGCGGACTTTGACGGACCCCCTCCTCCTAGGCGCCGCCACCGAGGTGTGCACCTGCGCTGCCAACACCAAGCTTTTTGTTCGATGGTGGTCAGAATGGAAAAAACATCTATTCAGCTTAGCGGCCACCTGCTACTGCTCTCGTCTTGACACTCAGTACGTCGAATCCGATGAAGAGGTAACACCCGCAAGCCTTAACCATCATCTCCAATCACCTCTAACTCTTATTTTGCAGGCTGCCAGCGTTGAGCCCCCAACAAGAAGCAATAGCGGTCGGCCGATTCTGTATCAACCTCCATCGGCCATTCCAAACTTAGGGCACGACGCTCCATCTCCATCGGCTCTTCTCAAGGCGCCTCGGCCGATGGGACAAAAACGTAAGAAGTTAGCGCATCGCCCCTCTTCGAAGAAGCAGAAAACTGATGCCGATGTCGTTACCCTGACGCCATCTTCTCCTCAAACAACATCGGCTCCCTCATCTCCTCAGGTACGTGTCAATTCTCAATATTATTACCCGCTTTCCTCTTATCTTACCAGTTTTATTCCCAGCTCGAGTCATCGGCTCCAGAACCTCAACACGCCTCCGATACCCCTCCAAGCACTGAGCCGATGGCTTCTCCGGCCGCTCCACTCTCGGTACCAAGTCCAACCGTCATCGAGACTGCTGCTATTCCATCGGCTGACATCGGCCCCTCCGAAGAACACCCTATTCATCTCACTGAAACCGATGCCACCCGAGCTGCTGACGTCCTTCCTCAGGTAACTTCTTTATGCCCATACTTTGCTTTTAACTTTTTACTGATCCCCTTACCGATGTCAATTTTGCAGTCCTTAGCCGATTTATTCCCCTTCGACATCAGCAAGTACTTGGAGGTAGAAGACGAACCAACCGCCAGCACAGTGACCACACCGTCGTTCCCAGCCGACGTGCGCGATTATTTAACAAGCATCAACAATCGGCTAGAAAACCCAATTGATGCGCTAGTTGAAGACTGTGGGCCGATTCAGGCAAGGCTTGCAGAAATCGAACACTATCTGCCCGAAGAACTCGTCGATGCATTAACCCCTGCAGCATACCTGGAGTCCCATAGGTTTAAACTCATCAAGCTTAGACAGCGCATAGCCGATCGGGCTGACCAATAGAAGATCACCGAAGACATCCAAGCCGATCGGCTGCTAGCCCAAGCAGAGAAGAAAAAACTTGATGACATGGCCGCTGCCCCCCAAGAGCTCCAACCCAAGCTAAATCAACTGAAGAAGAGGGAGGCCGATTTGCTGGTAGAACTTGAAAAAGTTCGCAAGGATCTTGCAGCCACAGAGTTCCAGCTTATCGGCCTACCGCAAGCCATCCAAGACCAAGAAGCTAAGGTTGCAGCGACAGTGCGTCAAGTCATTCATCGGCGCAAGAACTTGAAGACCATCCCGAGTTCCGATGAAGACGACATCCGGGCCATCAATGAAATTGATCAAATCCGTCTGCGCGCAATCGAAACTATTCAAAAATTCTTGTAACTCAACAATTGATGACTTCCTGAAATACGCTGGCTGTACTGTAACATAACTTGATCGGCTCTGCTGCCTGTCTCCTTCAATTGCCCCTTAGTATTATTTTTGTTTATTTGATCTAAAGGCGATACCAATTGATATCGGCTGTCTTTAGGCGATGCAAAACATCGGCTTTCCAGACTATTTTAGAAATCGGCTATACTCAACCGATTTAAGAATCGATCCACACGCTAGGGTAGTATTTCTTGAGATATTTTCCGTTAAGCGCTTTAGCAAACTCTGTCCCATCAAGATCTTCTAACACATAGGCATTACCAGGCACACAGCGATTAATCCGATAGGGCCCTTCCCAATTAGGCGACCATTTTCCAAACCTATTATCTCTGGACCCGATCGGCAAAATCAACTTCCACACAAGATCTCCCTCGGCAAACGACTTATTCACCACCTTTTTGTTGTAATGCCGAGCTGCCTTAGCCTTATTTTCCTTGATCCTTTCCAACGCCCTCAACCGCTTCTGAGCTAAATCTTCAAGTTCATCTGTCATTAAGTTATAATAATCATCGGCCGTCAACTGATTCTGCAAAGAAATTCTCCTAGAGCCGATGTTAGTCTCCCATGGTAAAACTGCCTCATGGCCATATACTAACTGATACGGCGGCACCCGAGTAGATCCATGACATGCCATCCGATAGGCCCATAGTGAATCAGCTAATGTAGTATGCCATCGCCGTGGCTGCTCATCAATTTTCCGCTTAATCAACTTGATCAAACTCTTGTTAGAAGCTTCTGCCTGCCCATTGGCCTAAGCATAATAAGGCGACGAATTTAATAGCTTGATTCCCATACTGGCAGCAAACTGTTGAAACTCATCAGACACAAAGGTAGACCCCTGATCAGTAGTTATCATCTGACGAATCCCAAACCGATAAACAATATGCTCCTTTACAAACTCTATCGCTTCCTTAGACGTAACTTTCTTCAAAGGAACCACCTCTACCCACTTGGTAAAATAATCTGTTGCCGCCAATATGAACTTATGCCCTTTACTTGATGGAGGAAAAACCTGGCCGATCATATCAATTCCCCAACCTCTGAACGGCCACGGTTTGATGATAGGATTCATAGCCGATGCTGGTGCTCGCTGTATATTTCCAAATTTTTGACAATCTTGACACCCTTTATAATACCTAAAGCAATCCTCCAGCATTGTCGGCCAAAAATACCCTATTCTTCTCAGCAACCACTTCATCTTATGCGCCGATTGATGAGTCCCACAGACGCCTTCATGCACCTCGCACATAACCACTTTGGCTTCTTCCAAATTCAGGCACCTAAGCAGAACTCCCTCAAAAGTCCGATAATACAACTCCCCATCAAGCAGCACATATTTATTAGCTTTATACCGAATCTTCCTGGAAACTGATTGCGACGGATTTTGCAAGTAATCAACTAACTCCTGTCTCCAGTCATCGGCCTTGTTCTGGATATCAATATCGGCTATCTCAACCTCAACCTGCCTATTCAGCCGATACCCTGAAGCAATCTGTGCAAGATCATTGGCTTCTAAATTCTGCTCCCTGGGAATATGATCTATTGATACTATCTTGAAATCTCTTAACAAATCTGTACACTCCTCATAATATGACCTCAAAACATCATCCCTACACTCATATTCTCCAGACAACTGTTTGACCACTAATAAAGAATCGCCAATTATCTCTATGACATCGGCTCCGATCTCCATTAAGAGTTGAAGTCCTTTTAACACCGCCTCGTACTCTGCCTGATTATTAGTCCAATAAGGCTTAATTGTAAAAGCAAACTCAAAACTTGCCCCCCGAGGCGATATGATAACTAAGCCGATACCAGATCCATGCTTGCAAACCGATCCATCGAAAAACAAAGTCCATGGGATCGGTTCCACATAATCCTCATAAGACCCTCTGTGTTGCACAATGAAATCGGCCACTGCAAGTCCCTTAATTGCTTTAGCCGATTCATATCTTAAGTCGAACTCCGTCAAAGCAAAAACCCACTTGCCAACTCGCCCTTTCAAGACTGGAGCCGACAACATATATTTGACCACATCGGCCGGGCAAACTACTGTACACTCAGCCGATAGGATGTAATGCCTCAACTTCGTACACGAGAAATATAAACACAGGCATAATTTCTCCACCGCAGGATATCTCGTTTCAGCATCCAGAAGTCTTCTGCTCAGATAAAACACAACTCGCTCTTTTCCTTCAAACTCTTGTATTAAAACAGATCCGATGGATTTCTCATCGGCTGACAAATACAATTTGAATGGCATTCTTTTCTACGGCGGAATTAAAATAGGTGGGGAACTCAGATAATTCTTGATTTCATCAAATGCCTTCTGCTGTGCTACCCCCCACACAAACTCTTGATCGGCCTTCAACTTCAACAATGGCGTGAAAGACTCAATTCTTCCTGACAAATTTGATATAAACCTTCTCACAAAATTAATCTTGCCAATCAATGATTGCAACTCTGTCTTATTGCTCGGTGGCTCTGTAGTCTTAATGGCTCTAATACTTCGCTGACTAACTTCAATCCCTCGCTCATGAACCATAAAACCCAAAAATTGCCCAGCCGATACACCAAAAGCGCACTTATTGGGATTCATTCTTTGTCCGTATTTCTTGGCTCTCTCCAGCACTTTTTGTAGATCGGCTATATGGCTTTCCTCACTTTTAGACTTGACCACCACATCATCAATATAAATCTCTACCAATAAGCCGATGAGATCATGAAATATATAATTCATCGCTCTTTGATAAGTCGCACCAGCACTTTTCAATCCAAAAGTCATTACTACCCACTCATACAGGCCGATAGCTCCTGGACACCGAAACGCAGTCTTATGTATATCTTCTTCAGCCATAAAAATCTGATTGTATCCCGCATTGCCGTCCATGAAGCTGATAATCTTGTGGCCTGAGGCTGCATCCACCAATAAATCCGCTATCGGCATTGGGTATTCATCCTTGGGGGTAGCTTTATTCAGATCCCGGAAATCAATACATATCCTCAATTTTCCATTTTTCTTCTCCACCGGGACGATATTAGAAACCCACTCAGCATATCGGCACGGCCTTATGAACTTGGCATCGTATAACCTTGTGATCTCCTCCTTGATCGGCTCATATAATTCTGCCTTGAATCTCCTTGGAGCCTGCTTGAATGGTCGATATCCTAGTTTAATGGGTAGCCGATGTTCAACAATTGATCGGCCTAATCCTGGCATCTCATGGTACTCCCAGGCGAAACAATCCCGATACTCCTTCAATAATGCTATCAATTCTTCTCGAAGCTCAGGACTTAATTTTTTGCTTATGTACGTCGGCCTTGGCTTATCTCCTGGTCCTATATCAATCTCTTCCAAATCATCAGCCGACGTAAATCTTTGCCCCAATTTCCCCTCGAAGTCTTCAATGGAGCCCATCAGAGTAACAATTCAGAGCCGACTTGCTGGATCGGCTGTATCCCCTGGCTAGTGACCTTAAGGTAATCTCCTTCCCATATCTTTCCGGATAAGCAATCAACACCATCAGTTTCCCAGACTGGTAGATCAGTCATGGCAATATTGGTCGACCGATCTGCTAGCACTACCTCGACTTGATCTCCCTGCCATTGTATCAAACATTGATGCATTGTCGAGGGCACACAACAGTTCGCGTGAATCTAGTCCCTGCCGAGAAGCAAACTATACGATCCCTTCCCGTTGATGACGAAAAACGTGGTGGGTAATGTTTTATTCCCCACTGTCAACTCCACGTTCAACACTCCTTTCGCTTCTGATGAATTCCCACCGAAGTCTTTTAACACCATATTTGTCTTGATTAGATCTTCGGTGGTTTTCCCCAATTTTCTGAATGTGGCATGAGGCATGAGATTAACCGCTGCTCCCCCATCAACCAGTATCTTGGTCATCGGCTTTCCATTTACATAGCCCTTGATGTATAATGGCTTTAGGTGCCGATGCTCTGACTCCTCAGGTTTGTCAAATATAGCCTGATCGGGTCGTAATGTTAGCTGAGCAAAAATCTCCTCATTGCCTTCTTCATCTGATGAAAGTGCTCTATACTCCCGAGGCAAAAAGAACACCATATTTGCTGGGGCCGATTGATCAGGTTCATCATCTTTTTCCTTCACGCGCCAAACCTATTTAGTTTTCTTGTGACGATGATCGGCCTTTCCCTGATCTTGACTCTGTTCTTCCTGTTGCTCTCGGTGTCGTAAACGTTGTGCCCTCCTCTTCTGATTTTTCGTGAATATCCCACTAGGGCACCATTGAGGATTCTGGACTTGTTCTTCATGTACTTCCTCTTCATCCTCTCTATCCTCTTCAAGGAACTCTTCATGGATCGGCCTTAATCGGCTATGAACCGATGCTCTTTTCCCAAGCGACCGATCCCGCAAAAACTCCTGCTGGCGATCATGCCGATTCCCTACACTGCTGCACTCGGGACAATCTTCTACTGATGGCAATCTCATCCCCTGATCCCAGCAGAATCGGAAGAACGGGCAGTTCCAATGCGGATTATACATCTCTCGCTCATCCCTCTGTTCCTCGTACCTTGAATATTTTTCTATCATATCCGATGAAGTGATCCTTGGCTTGTACCTTTGACGTCTTGTTCCATCGGCCTGATCCCTTGATGATGATCCCGCGTATACCATGTTCACGGGAAACGGGTGCCCATCAATCTTCATCGGCTTCTTGTCTTCAAACTTGATTCGTCCTTGCTCGACTGCCGATTGAATTTTTTGCCGAAAAGCTTTGCACTCGTTGGTGTGATGCGATATCGCATTGTGCTACTTGCAATATTTCTTCTTCTTTAGTTCTTCGGCTGATGGAATAACGTGATTTGGCGGTAGTTGTATCTACTTCTCTTGTAACAACAAGTCAAATATTTTATCGGCCTTACTGATATCAAAATCATATCGTTCCTCCTTGCCGATATCCTTGACCCATGGACACGATACCGATTTCTTGTTCCTGGCCCACTCCGCCAATCCAACCTCAGCATCGGATTCCTCATCGTCTGAGTCCGATGAATAAACTTGTACCTGGGCAACTCGTCTTTGAAATTTGTCCTTCTTCGCTTCTTGAAATCGGCTTTCATGAGCCGATACCCTCTGCACCAGATGCGCCAAGGATTCGAACTCTTGAGATGAAAACCTCTTTTTGATCGGTGCCAAGAGTCCCTGAAAAGCCAGATCGGCCAGATGTCCATCGCTCAGGTTTAAACTATAACATCGGTTTCTGATGTCCCGAAATCGCTGAACGTATTCCAGTACTGTTTCATCTGGTCGTTGCTTAACCGATGTCAAATCTGACAGTCTCAACTCATGAATTCCAGCAAAGAAATATTTGTGAAACTGTTTCTCCAAATCAGCCCACCCCCGAGCGGAATTCGGTGGCAACGAGGAAAACCATGTAAAAGCCGATCCTGATAATGATAAGGGGAAAAACCTAACCCTCAGAGCTTCTTCAGCCGATGCCTCCCCGCACTGTGCCAGGAATCGGCTGACATGTTCCACTATAGACGTGTTATCCTGCCCTGAGAACTTAGAAAAATCCGGGACCCTGTATCGGTGCGGTAACGGAACTCTGTCGAACCACTCAGGATATGGATGCCGATACATGAATGTTTGTTCCTTGGGCTTGATCCCGGACTGCTCCCTTACTATCTCAGCAACCTTTGTTGATAGATCTTCTTCCCTCAGGTTGTCTTGTTGGTATTGCACGGGTGGAGTTTGTTGCCGATTCTTCCTATTATACTCCCTCTGATAAGTACCTGGATCGGCCCCGCCTCCTGGATAATTCTGCTGATATCCTCCATAGTAAATAGATCGGTGATATCCAGGAGGAATATGCTGTTGCCCCCCAGCCTGGTTCTGTGCAAATAAGTTTTCTGGTACATCCCTGCTGATGTTGTAAGCAACCTGATTCGGCTCCATCTTTAGTGGGAGGTAAACAGGACCCCGAGTTGGTTCTTGGGCAATCGATCCATCAACAGTCTTCTTGATGAGGTTATGTAATGTATTTACCAAGATCCCCGACTGATTAATGAGCGCGTGGTGTACAACCTCATTGACCATCTCCTGCAAAGGTTTAATCGGTGGGCTTTCGGGTTGTGTACAGCTCGATTCTCCAACCAATACTGGCTTCGGAAACTGGGATTTCTGAATCGGCCCTTGCCTTCTCATACTGAAGGACTCTAAGCACAACTTCTGAAAGTTGGCCATAGTTTGCTCAATCTGCTGTTTCTGCTCTTCTGTTAAATCCTCCATGCTGACTGGAATTACGTTGTCTGTCTTGATCTCTTTCCCAGCCATGTTGCAGGTCTGATTGTCAAAACTTTGCGTTGAAACTTTGGGTTGAAACTTCGTGTCCCACCGGGTGTGCCAAAAGCGTGTTGACGCCGAAATCCCGCCGGGGGCCGTCCGGCATCTGGGTGACACGCGAAGGCCTGGGAGATTTGCTTTACTCCAGTGCAGGTCCTAAAATGTTGAGGTTCGTAGGAGTGCCAGTCAATTTGACCCTGTAATTGACAAGCAGGAAAATGTTAGATCAATGAGCCAATCGGCTGGAAGCCGATCTAGACTCGTTTCATCGGCCGATGGCCGATAAGCATTGTAGCACTTATACATCGACTAGAAGCCGATGACGGCAGGAGCAATAGCATAATAATAAACAAGTATCGCGCTAGCTGTCGATGTTTTACACCGGCAATAAATATATGGGGCTAGTCGGCGGATGGAAACTCGGTGGATTGCAAAGGAACACAGGGAGATTTTATACTGGTTCAGGCCCTCGATGTGAGGTAATACCCTACGTCCAGTTTATATGTATTCCTTTGAGGAATTATGGTGGTGATTCTGGTGAACCAACTCAACCTGCCCTCATGGGGCGCCCTGCCTCCCCTTATATACTGGGGGACAGGGTTACAAGGTAGGAGTCCCCATCGGATTATGACTAGGAGATCTCCCCTTAGAGATATAACGCACCCGACTAGGACTGTATATTCCTTTCCATACAAGGCGAAGTCTGCCGAATTTAGCTATATCTCTAATTACAAGGCTAGGCCCATCCTCTATCCGAGTGGCCCATATGCTTGTCATGAGGTACCCGGGGCCCATGGCACCCACAGTAGCCCCCGAGACCTTCATAGTTGAGTCACAGCTGACGCCGAGTGCTCATCCTCCACGGTGAAGTCTTCCCGAGTGCATTGCTCCCGAGTACTCTTTGTCTGAGTGCTGCTTCTCCCGAGTCCTGCTTCATGTCAGCTGGGAGCGAGGCTATGAAGGGCTCGATGTAGATGTTGGAATAGTGTGCGCCGAATAGGCGCACCTATTAGGTGTAGCCCCCGACTTTGTGCTTAATTGTGAAAACAATTAAACATGAAGTCAAAGATCTTTAACCTTGTAGTCTTTCCCGAGTAGCTTACTACTGGTACATGAGACTCTTCGGTATCATGTCAACCGGAATATGATTTATAGTCTTGCCGAGTAGGGAACTACTCGTATATAGGACTCTTCGACTTCATGTCAGTCGGAATGTGTGTTTATAGTCTTGCCGAGTAGGATGCTACTCGTATATGGGACTCTTCAGCGTCATGTCAGCTGGAAAGGGGGTGTTTATAGTCTTTCCCGAGTAGTATACTACTTGAAAATTAGACTCGTCGGCATCATGTCAGCCGGAAAAGGTGTTTATAGTCTTTCCCGAGTGGCGTCCCATTCGGAAGTTAGACTCTTCCGCATCATGTCAGCGGGAATGAGAATTTTATAGTCTCTCCCGAGTAGTGCACTACTCGAAAGTTAGACTCTTCAGCGTCATGTCGGCTGGAGTAATGTTGCTCATGGCAACTGGTGGCCGCGCATGTAGGCCGAGTACCACTGTATGAAAAATAAATCCATTACGTGGTTAGGTGTACTCGAGAGAGATACCTGTATCTCCAATTTCAATGAAGACCAGCTTGTGATCCTTGTAAGGATGTATCCTCGAGACCTGGCGGATAAGACAGATACCCAAACATATATGTTTAGCAATAAGGCTCTCATGAAGCATATCTGTTTACCTCATCGGCTCCTGTTGGTAGCACCAGCGCTATAATTTCAACTCAGCCTGCGGGCGGCCCACATGGAGCATGCTACCGTAGGAACTCATATCTTGGTGGCTGCTACCAAATAAGCCGGCCTGAGCCGACCTATCCAGCATAGCTCTAGGGAAGTATCATCCATCGCATGTCAGGATGAGTTTTTTGGTGTTGGTAACCGCAATCAGCCAGAGAAATCCTTATTCGCAAGCCTTTCCGACTTACGTTCTGGATGCAAACTGGTTGCCACGTAAGCCCGAGTGGATATAATGCAGGATCTGCTTGCCCTCCTCAGGTGTGACACAGTGCATGAGAACTCCGGATGCACTTTGACGATGTAAGTCTTCTCTGACTTGGGTAAAGCCGAACAAGGTACCTGAACCTTGCATTAGCAGAGGGTTCGGCTGGCGACCCTCATGGGGCGTACCCTATCCATCAGAATTATAGCCAAGCCCGGCACCCGAACCTTGCATTAGCATAGGATTCGGCTAGCGACCCTCATGGGGCGTACCCAACCTGACAGAACCGTGACCAAATAAGGTACCCGAACCTAGCATTAGCGTAGGATTCGGCTGGCGACCCTCATGGGGCGTACCCTACTTAGCCGAGTGGTATGCAGCCCCGACTGGCGCCGGGGGCCGATTGTTGGCTCGCATGGAGCGTAGTCGGGGAAGATGACGTCCCGACTGGCGCAAGTACTCGGTGAGTAGCCCTCATGGAGCATCCCGAGTGTATTTTGGCAGACTTGTCCAGCCCCCGAGCGTAGGAGATAGGCTCGCAGCCCTGAGTTCCTGTCACGCGTATCCGGAGCTGGGTCTGCAATATAAAGATATCGGATGAGTAGCATCTGATGATGAAAACAATCATCCGAATTAAATGTATTTTACAATATATGTAAATTCATGTTCTTCCTCTTATTGATATTAATTTCCCCGAGTAGTTGATCCCTTACGTTTAAGCACTCTGCCCAACTAGTCATAGCCCCCTAGCGTCGGGAGTTGGCTCATGGCTCTTTCCCAGACACGCGTTTTGGGTGACTTGAGTTCGTCTTTCATGGAGCAAAGTTTCACGGATTAGGATTTATGCTACTTGAGTACTTTTGCAATCATTTAAGAGCAAAAACAGATAAGAGTGCGGCTTGTGCACCTATTAGGTGTAAGCGGCTGCGGCATTGGTAAAGCCGAGTGAAGAAATATTTATCAGGAAGCGACTTAGCTGTTCGGTATTTCGGAGTGGGGATGCCATCCTTGCGTTTGAACTTGTGAGCCCCCGAGCATGTCACTTGTTGTCCTGATAGTCTTCAGTTGTTGAAAGTCGAAGACGATTGTGACCGACTGCCACAATAGAGCCGTCTGACTTGCGTTTGCGATTCCCAGCTTTAGTCGGGACCGCGTCGTCGGTGTCGTCCCGCTTCTTCTGTCAGGGTGACTTGTTATCATCGAGGGCCTCGGCAACAGCATGGGCCGAGTCGGCGTACTTGTTTGCCATGTCGAATAGGGCCTTGACAGAGTTGGGAGGCTTCCGCGTGAATTTGTCGATGAACGAGGTGTCTCTGACTCCTTTTCGAAAGGCTGCGATGATGAC
Source organism: Oryza meyeriana var. granulata (assembly GCA_003991445.1). Classification (NCBI taxonomy): domain Eukaryota; kingdom Viridiplantae; phylum Streptophyta; class Magnoliopsida; order Poales; family Poaceae; genus Oryza; species Oryza meyeriana. The sequence goes on along the minus strand of RYFJ01000407.1, from coordinate 280,533 downwards.
CTCGTCCTTGATCTTCGGGATTGAGTTTCTCCTCTCAGAAAACCTCTTGATGAAGTCACGAAGAGACTCGTTCTTCCTTTGGCGCAACTGATATAGGTCGTACTCGGAAGATGGCCTCTCGTATGTTCCCTGGAAGTTGGTGATGAATCGTTCCCGGAGTTCTCCCCAAGAGCCGATTGATCGCTTTGGGAGTCCTGTTAGCCATGTCCTCGCCGAGTCGGCTAAAGCGACTGGGAGGTAGTTAGCCATGACTTTGTGATTTCCTCCAGCTGCTCGGATCGCCAGAGTGTAGACCGTGAGCCAAGACTCGGGATTGGTCTTGCCGTCGTATTTGTCGATGCCTGTAGGCTTGAAACCCGGCGGCCAGTCGACCTGTCGTAGCTCCTGGGTGAAGGCTGGTATGCCTCCGTCTTCATGTGGACTCCGACCCCGACTACGGCGGCGAAACCGCTCGTGGTGGAGGCCGAAATGCTCGTTCTCGTCTTCCAGTTGGCGTTGCTCGTCTTCTTCTCGTTCGCGGCGCCGAGCATTGGTGTCCTGCCGAAGATCACGCCATAGTTGGCCTCGGAGATCCCGGTTGTCCCGACGGTCACTTCGACGTTGCCGGTTGTTGTTTGGGTTGCCGAGTGACGTTTGGCGTGACTCCGTGTGCAGCCGACTAGAGCCGGCCACTCGGCATCGCTTTGAGGTAGACGAGACTGCCATTGGGGATGCCGACCGGTTGGTCGGTATGAGGGTATCTCCCGAGTGTTGGTGCTGCTGACATGCAGCAGCGGTAAGCATGGCTTTTATCCTTGCGATCGTCGGGGTGGCCTGGTGATCAGGCCCAAGTTGGACCGTGTCCAGTAGGGTTGCGGCGGCCACGATGTTCTGTTGTGGAGTAACGAAGACATCGTGGTCACCGACTCGGGTTTGGAGGGTTTGTTGCTGAGAGGTTCGCCCAGCCCTGCGTAGATCGTCGTTGCGGGCGCGCAGGCGTCTTGCTTCTTCCTCCTGTTGTTCTCGTAGTCGGCAGGCCTCCTCCTCTTGTTGTTCGTGTAGTCGGCGTGATTCCTGAGTAGGAGTAGAGCCTTTGGATGCCATGAAGATTTCTCGTGGCGGGAAGAAGCTTGCCGAACTGCTGTCCGACTTAGAGTCGGAATCCGACTGGGAGTCGTAGTCCGACTGAGAGTCGTAGTCGGAATGGTTGATGGGGGTGATTGTAACTTCGACCTCCCTAGATCCGATCTCAAGCGGCTCGGAGCCGTATCCGAGTCGAACTCCAGGGGATCGGGTTTGCCGCGTCGGATGTAGATTGTAGATATCCGCGGCGTCGCCGAGTCCGAACGGGAAGTTGACGATCTCTTCCCTTCTCGGCCCGATCTCGGCTGGCTCAGAACCGAGTCCGAGTCGAACACTGGAAGGAAGAGTTGTCCCTGGACTCGGGCGTATTGGAGATCGCCGCAGCATGTCGTCGAAGATTGCCGCAGCGTCGTGTGGGCCGACTGGCGCGGAGTCAGCTGGTTCCTCGGCCGGTTGGATCGGGTCCGTGTCGGCCGGGGTGAGATTGCCGATCTGGTCGGCGACGAAGTCAAGGCTTCTGAATGCGATTGTATCTCCGGGGGGGAGTTTGCCGCCGTCGACTTCGGTTGCTGGATACATCGAGCTTGTAGATGTAGATCGCGCCGAAGCCCCTACCTGGCGCGCCAACTGTCGATGTTTTACACCGGCAATAAATATATGGGGCTAGTCGGCGGATGGAAACTCGGTGGATTGCAAAGGAACACAGGGAGATTTTATACTGGTTCAGGCCCTCGATGTGAGGTAATACCCTACGTCCAGTTTATATGTATTCCTTTGAGGAATTATGGTGGTGATTCTGGTGAACCAACTCAACCTGCCCTCATGGGGCGCCCTGCCTCCCCTTATATACTGGGGGACAGGGTTACAAGGTAGGAGTCCCCATCGGATTATGACTAGGAGATCTCCCCTTAGAGATATAACGCACCCGACTAGGACTGTATATTCCTTTCCATACAAGGCGAAGTCTGCCGAATTTAGCTATATCTCTAATTACAAGGCTAGGCCCATCCTCTATCCGAGTGGCCCATATGCTTGTCATGAGGTACCCGGGGCCCATGGCACCCACACTAGCCGATCATCGAAGGGATATTCAAAAACCGGCTATAAACTTGGTAAAATAAACAGGCAGAATGCATAAGTAAATAAATCAAATAAACTCTAGCCGATCATAGTTTAGTGTTACTGGTATTGCCGTGAAAATGTGCCCGTGCCCATGCCCTTGCTTATATCGGCTCCTGGGGTCTTCATCCGCTGTCCGGGCTCGTACCCGGGTCCTTACCTAAGCTCGTGCCCGGGACCTCGCCTGGGGTCGTGCCCGGGAACCTGCTTGTGCTTGCACTTGGATCGGCAGAATAAACCAATCGGCTAGCCCTTAGCCGATTATAACAATAATATAGGCAAGAATATGTAATAAGGTATGCAATGACATAAATGATAGACAATTGATGAGCCAGCCGACTATCGAATAGAGCATATGAATAAAAGGGCTAGAAGCCAATTATAAAATAAAACAATGAATAAATGTAGTCGGCTTCAACAGATAACTTATCGGCTAAGCACTCCGATAACAACATCGCATAACACCCATCGGCTCATCAAGAGTAAAGCTTTTATCGTCAGTCTAGTAGATCGGACCCAACCATTGCAGCACAGACCGATGATGATAACGATACCTCAATGGGCCGATAGATATAATGCGATCGTGATGAAGATAACTTACCGGCTATACACCCCGATAAGACGCCTGCGCGTAAAGCATCGACTTAGCAGGATCGGTTTATCGCTAGCAGTTTAGTAGGTCGGACCTAACCGATAAAGCACAAACTGATGATAAACCGCTCCCATTAAGCCGATACGATCTACGCACGCGTGATGTGATATACCTAATCAATCTATGAGATCAAACTGAACTGATGCAGCCATAGATAAAATAAATATATCATGGTAAGCCGACTACCATAAACCGACTAGAATATCGGACCTAACCGAGGAAGTCCTAGCCGATAGGTAGCCGGGGTGACGAGACTTACCCTCTCGCAGGAGTTCGGACCTAACTGATGCAGCCCGGCTCGAGAAGCAAGATCCCGTCGAAGGGGTGGCGATGCGCCAAAATTTGTATTGATCGTTGTGATGATTTACAAGGCACCCAGGCATACGTATATATACCCCGAGTTGACATAGTTCTGATAGGACACGATACAAGACTTCCTAATTACAAAAGGAAACACTAACAGGACCTGATCGGACACGAGATCAAGTCTGCTAAAGATAAAAACTAATATTGCCTAAATAGTAGACATGGTAAATAACTGCCATATTGCGGTCTTCACGGCTCCTCCCTGGATCCAGTCCCTTCTGGATCAATCTCCGTTAGTTGACTGTGACGCTCTCCTTTGACCGAATCTGACAAAGGGCCTTACCAAATTTTGGCGTTAACAGGAGGTCATGCCATAGTCGTTCATGGGCATCGCAATCATCTTGACGGCCATCATGGTGGTACCACCGACGATCATCATTATGCCCTTGTGTCGATGTTTTACACCGGCAATAAATATATGGGGCTACTCAGTAGATGGAAACTTGATGGATTGCAAAGGAACACGGGGAGTTTATATTGGTTCAGGCCCTCGATGTGAGGTAATACCCTACGTCCAGTTGTGGTGTATTTTCCTTTGAAGATGTATGGTGGTGATTTTGGTGAACCAACTCAACCTGCCCTCAGGGGACGCCCTGCCTCCCCTTATATACTGGGGGACTAGGTTACAAGGTAGGAGTCCCAACCGGATTACGGCCAAGGGATCTCCTCTTAGAGATATAACGCACCCAACTAGGACTGTGTTTTCCTTATCGTACAAGGCAAAGTCTACTAGGGATTACTATATCTCTAATTACAAGGCCAGGCCCATCCTCTATCCGAGTGGCCCATATGCTTGTCATGAGGTACTCGGGGCCCATGGCACCCACAGTAGCCCCTGAGACCTTCATAGTTGAGTCACAGCTGATGCCGAGTGCTCATCCTCTACGGTGAAGTCTTCCCGAGTGCATTGCTCCCGAGTACTCTTTGTCCGAGTGCTTCCTCTCCTGAGTCCTGCTTCATGTCAGCTGGCAGCGAGGCTATGAAGGGCTCCATGTAGAAGTATGAATACTGTGTACCGAATAGGCGCACCTATTAGGTGTAGCCCCCGACTTTGTGCTTAATTGTGAAACAATTAAACATAAAGTCAAAGATCTTTAACCTTGTAGTCTTTTCCCGAGTAGTATACTACTGGTATATGAGACTCTTCGGTATCATGTCAACCGAAATATGATTTATAGTCTTTGCCGAGTTGCATGCCACTCATATATGGGACTCTTCAGCTTCATGTCAGCTGGAAAGGAGGTTTATAGTCTTTCCCGACTGGCGTCCCACTCGGAACTTAGACTCTTCAGCGTCATGTCAGCTAGAAAGAAGGTTTATAGTCTCTGCCGAGTAGTGCACTACTCGAAAGTTAGACTCTTCAGCGTCATGTCGGCTGGAATAATGTTGCTCATGGCAATTGTTGGCCAAGCATGTAGGCCAAATACCACTTTATGAAATTAAATCCATTGCGTGGTCAGGTGTACTCGAGAAAGATATCTACATCCCCAATTTTAGTGAAGACCAGCTTGTGATCCTTATAAGTATATATCCTCTATATCTGGTGGATAAGACAGATACCCAAACACATGTGTTTAGCAATTAGGCCTTCATGAAGCATATCTGTTTACCTCATCGGTTCCTGTTGGTAGCATTAGCACTGCGATTTTAACCTAGCATGCGATCGGCCCATATTGAGCATGCTACTGTAGAAACTCATATCTTGGTGGCTGCTATCAAATAAGCCGACCTGAAACAACCTACCCAGCATAGCTCTATAGAAGTAACATCCATCGCATGTCAGGATGAGTACTCTAGCATTGGTAATTGCTATCAGCCAGAGGAATCCTTGTCTGCAAACCTTTCCGACTTATGCTCTGGATGCAGCCTGGTTGCCACAGATGCCTGAGTAGGTATATTGTAGAATCTGCTTGCCCTCCCCAAGTGTGACGCAATGCATGAGAACTCCGGATGCACTTTGACGACGTAGATCTTCTCTGACTTCGATAAAGCCAAATAATGTACCCAAACCTTGCATTAGCATAGGATTCGGCTGGCGACCCTCATGGGGCGTGCCCTATCCAACAGAGTTATGGCCAGATAAGGTACCCGAACCTTGCATTAGCATAGGATTTGGCTGGCGACCCTCATGGGGTGTACCTTACCCAACAGAGTTGTGCCCGAGCCTCGACTAATGTCGGAGGTCGGTTGTTAGCTCACATGGAGCGTAGCCGGGGAAGATGACGTCCCGACTGGCGCAAGTACTCGGTCAATAGCCCTCATGGAGCATTCTGAGCGCATCTTTGCAGACTGGTCTAGCCCCCCGAGCGTAGGAGATAGGCTCGCAGCCCTAAGTTCCTGTCATGCGTATCCGGAGCTGGCCCTGCACTATAAAGATATCGGATGAGTAACATCTGATGATGAAAACAATCACCCGAATAATATTTATGTATTTTACAATATATGTAAGTACATGTTCTTCCTCTTTCTAATATTAATTTCCCCGAGTAGTTGACCCCTTACGTTGAAGCACTCTGCCTGACTAGTCATAGCCCCCTAGCGTCGGGTGTTGGCTCATGGCTCTTTCCCAGACACACGTTTTGGGTGACTTAAGTTCGTCTTTCATGGAGCAAAGTTTCACGGATCAGGTTTATGCTACTCGAGTACTTTTGCAATAATTTAAGAGCAAAAACAGAAAAAAGTGTAGCTTGTACACCTATGAGGTGTAAGCGGCTGCGACATTGGCGAGGCCAAGTAAGGAAATATTTATCAGAAAGTGACTTAGCTGTTCGGTATTTGGGAGTGGGGATGCCATCCTTGCAGTCGAGCTTGTGAGCCCCCGAACATGTCATGTGTTGTTATGATAATCTCCGGTTGTGACCAACTGCCACGATGAAGCCGTTTGACTTGCGTTTGCGATTCCCAGTTTTAGTCGGGACTGCGTCGTCGGTGCCCTTCCACTTCTTCTGTCAGGGTGCCTTGTTGTCATCGAGGGCCTCAGCAATAGCATGGGCCGAGTCGGTGTATTTGTTCGCCATGTTGAATAGGGCCTTGACAGAGTTGGGAGGCTTCCGCGTGAATTTGTCGATGAACGAGGTGTCTTTGACTCCTTTTCGAAAGGCGGCGATGACGACCTCGTCTTTGATCTTCGGGATAGAATTCTTCTTCTCAGAAAACCTCTTGATGAAGTCACGAAGAGACTCGTTCTTCCTTTGATGCAACTGATACAGGTCGTACTCAGAAGATGGCCTCTCGTATGTTCCCTAGAAGTTGGTGATGAAACAATCCCGGAGTTCTCCCCAGGAGCCAATTGATCTCTTAGGAAGTCTTGTTAGCCATATCCTCGCTGAGTCGGCTAAAGCGACTGGGAGGTAGTTAGCCATGACTTTGTGATCTCCTCCAGCTGCTCGGATTGCCAGAGTGTAGACCGTGAGCCAGGACTCAGGGTTGGTCTTCCCGTCGTATTTTTCAATTCCTGTAGGCTTAAAACCCGACGACCTGTTGACATGTTGTAGCTCCTGGGTGAAGGCCGGTACCTTCGTCTTCATGAGGGCTCCTACTCTGAATACGGCGGCGAAACCACTCGTGGTGGAGGCTGAAGCGCTCGTTCTCGTCTTCTAGTTGGCGTTGCTCGTCTTCCTCTCGTTCGCGTTACGAGCGTTGATGTCTTGCTGAAGGTCAAGCCGTGGTTGGCCTCGGAGCCCCTGATTGTCTCGACGGTCGCTTTGACGCCACCGGTTGTTGTTGGGGTTGCCGAGTGACATCTGGCGTGACTCCGTGTGCAGCCGACTAGAGCCGGCCGCTCGGCGTTGTTTTGAGGCGGATGAGACTGATGTTGAGGAAGCAGACCAGTTGGTCGGTATGAGGGTATCGCCCGACTGTTGGCGCTGCTGACATGCAGCAGCGGTGATTAAGGCTTTTATCCTTGCTATAGTTGGGGTAGCCTGGTGATCAGGCCCAAACTGGAGCATGTCCAGCAGAGTTGCAGTGGCCACGATGTTCTGTTGAGGAGTGGCGCAGACGTCGTGGTGGCCAACTCGGGTTTGGAGGATTTGTTGCTGAGCGGTTCGCCCAGCCCTGCATATATCATCGTTGCGGGCGTGTAGGCGTCTTGCTTCTTTCTCTTGTTGTTTTTACAGTCGGCAGGCCTCCTCCTCTTGCTGCTCACGTAGTTGGCATGATTCCTGAGTAGGAGTAGAGCCTTTGGATGCCATGAAGATTCCTCGCGGTGGAGAGAAACTTGCCGAACTGCTTATGGCCGACTATAGAGTCGGAATTTGACTGGGAGTCGGAGTCCGACTGCGAGTCAAAGTCGGAATAATAGATGGGGGTGATGGTAACTCCAACCTCCCTAGATCCGATCTCAAGCGGCTCTGGGCCATATCCGAGTCGAACCCCAGGGGATCGGGTTTGCCGCGTCGGATGTTGTCTGAAGATATCCGTGACATTGCTGAGTCTGTATGGGAGATTGACGATCTCTTCCCTTCTTAGCTTGATCTTGGCCGGCTCAAGGCCGAGTCCGAGTTGAACACCGAAGGAAAGAGTTGTCCCGAGACCCGGACAAGATGAAGATTGCCGTAGCAAGTCGACAAGGGTTGCTGCAGCGTCGTGTGGGCCGAACTGGCGCGGAGTCAGCTGGATTCCTCGGCTGGTTGGATCAGGTTCATGTCGGCCAAGGTGAGATTGCCGATCTAGTCAGCAATGAAGTCGAGGCTTTCGAAAGTTATTGTGTCTCCTGGGGAGAATTTGTCACCGTCGACTCCTATTGTTGGATCCATCGAGCTTGTAGATGTTGATCTCGCCGAAGCCCCTACCTGGCGCGCCAACTGTCGATGTTTTACACCGGCAATAAATATATGGGGCTACTCAGCGGATGGAAACTTGATGGATTGCAAAGGAACATGGGGAGTTTATACTGGTTTAGGCCCTCGATGTGAGGTAATACCCTACATCCAGTTGTGGTGTATTTTCCTTTGAAGATGTATGGTGGTGATTCTGGTGAACCAACTCAACCTGCCCTCAGGGGGCGCCCTGCCTCCCCTTATATACTGGGGGACAAGGTTACAAGGTAGGAGTCCCAACCAGATTACGGCAAAGGGATCTCCTCTTAGAGATATAACGCACCCAACTAGGACTGTGTTTTCCTTATCGTACAAGGCAAAGTCTGCTAGGGATTACTATATCTCTAATTACAAGGCCAGGCCCATCCTCTATCCGAGTGGCCCATATGCTTGTCATGAGGTACCCGGGGCCCATGGCACCCACACCTTGTGAGACATGGTTCGACTCCAAGCGGCACTGACCAGTGCTTGCTGCATGGCGTCGTGCTGCGGTTGACGATGTGGCAGCGTCGAAAGTTGTTTTGCCCAATGGGACAAGGGTGTCTCTAGACAGCTCTCGTTACTGACAGGCTGTAGCGGTTATCATGGCCTTGATCTTGCAATAATCGGGGTAGCTTGATGATCGAGCCCCAGCTGCAGGGTGTCTAGGAGAGTTACAGCGGCTACGACATTCTGCTGTGGTGTCACAAAGACGTCATGGTCACCCAGCCCTGTTTGGAGGATTTCTTGTTGCATCGTTTGCCCGGCCTTGTGCAGATTGTCATTGCGAGCACCGTGCTCGACTTGTAAGCGTCATGCATCTTCCTCCTGTTGCTCACGTAGCAGGCGAGCCTCCTCCTCTTGCTGGTCGTGCAGTCGACGCACATCTTGAGTTGGATTAGATCCCTTCGATGCCATGAAGACTTCACACGGTGGAGAAAAGCTCCCCAATCTACTATCCAACTGGGAATCGGACTCGGAGTAGTTTAACAGTGTAAGGATTACCCCCACCTCCCTAGATCCGATCCTGAGCAACTCTGAGCCATATCCGGGTCGAATTCCAAAGGGTTGGGTTTGCCACACTAGATTGGAATCGAAGATGGTTGCAGAGCTGTTGAGTCCGAACGGGAAATTGACAATCTCGTCTCTCCTAGGCCTGATCTTGTCGATGCTTTGTATTGGCAATAATAATAGGGGCTACTCGTGAGACCTAAACTTGATGGATTGCAAAGGAACACAAAACAAATTTATCCTGGTTCAGGCCCTCAAGGTGAGGTAATACCCTACTTCCAGCTATTGTGTATTGCCTTTGAGGTTTCTCTGATGAGATTGTGGTGTTTTCTTCGGTGAGATTGTTCTCTTCCCCCGAGGGGCTCCCTACCTCTACATATATTGGAGAGGTAAGGTTACATGACAGGAATCCTAGCCGGACTTGACCAAAAGATATCCTACTAAGAACACAAGGTAATATGTACCAAGTGCTATTATATTTCTAATTACAGGATTAGGCCCATCCTCTATCCGAGTGGCCTCAATGCTTCCCATGAGGTACTCGGGATCCATGGCCTCCACAGTAGCCCCTAAGCCTTCAAAGTTGAGTCACAGTTGGTGCCGAGTGCTCATCCTCCTTGGTGAAGATTTTCCAAGTGCTTTGCTCCCGAGTACTCATTGTCTGAGTACTTCTTCTCCATGTCCTGCTTCATATCAGCTGGCGACAAGGCTATGAAGGGCTCCATAGAAAAATATGAATAGTGTGCACTGAATAGGTGCACCTATTAGGTGTAGGTCCCGACTTTGTGCTTAATTGTGAAACAATTAACATAAAGTCAAAGATCTTTAACCTTTAAATTTTTCCCAAGTGGTATATTCCTCAGAAATTAGACTCTTCAGCATCATATCAGCTAGAAATATTTTTGCTCAATGGCATTTTGGCTAAGCATGTAAGCCAAGTACCACTTCATGGATTTTAACCCAATATGTGGTGAGGTGTACTTGTGAGATACCTACATCCTCAATTTTAATGAAGATCAACTAGTGATCCTTGTAAGGATATATCGCCAATACCTTTAAATAATTCAGATATCTGAACACATGTGTCCAGCAATTAGGCTTAACATGAAGCATATCTGATTATTTTAATTGGTTTCTATGAAATAGCATCTGCACTGTGATTTTAACACAGCCAACCATCGGCCTAATAGGACATGCTACTTAGGAACTCATATCCTATGGCCCATTACGAAGCAAACAGGACCAAGCCTACTTACCCAGCGCAGGCCTATAAAGCGGTAGGACAGAGAAAAGATTCCCCTTTCTCCCCCAAATATCCAAATGCTTTAGCTCCCACACACACGTGCCAAACTTCGTGCTGTCTGCTCCATCTAGGGTTTCTTGTAGCTTGATCTTTCCTCCAAGAATCCACAGAGATCTCCTTCCCTACAGCGATTTCCATCGTCCAGAAGCACTTCCGCCTAGCTTTACTCCCCGACAATGTTGAAAGCGTCGTTCGACATCCCTGCCATGCCGTCTGGGTCATGGCCCAAATCGAACACCTGCACGACGAAGCTCGCCCTCCTCGAGAGGAAGAAGTGCCTCCAACCGAAAGAAATCATCAACTAGCATCCCACCGCCGGTGAGTCAATTCCCTCTCCAAGTCCTCATGAAACTGTGGTTTTTGCTTCTTTTTTTGACCGCGGTCTCGTTCTTCCTGCTTCCAATTTCCTCTGTGAGCTCCTTGAGTACTACAAGTGTCGATGCTCTGCATCGGCAATAAAACTATGGGGCTACTCGGCGAAGGTGAAATCGGTGGATTGCAGAGGAACACAGAGAAGGTTTATACTGGTTTAGGCCCTCGATGTGAGATAATACCCTACGTCCAGTTGAGGTGTTATTCCTCTGAGGTGTTTGATGATCGATGATCTTGTCTCCTGCCCTGAGGGGCGCCCTGCCTCCCTTTATATACTAGGGGACAGGGGTACATGATAAGGATCCTAGCCGAATACGGCCAAGGGATATCCTTCTTAGAGATAGAGACCTATCCGACTAAGACTATGTTTCCTCGTTATACAAGGCAAAGCCTGCCGGGTGCTATCTTATCTCTAATTACATGGTTCGGCCCATCCTCTATCCGAGTGGCCCATATACTGGTAATGAGGTACCCGGGACCCATGGCCTCCATAGTAGCCCCTGAGACCTTCATAGTTGAGTCACAGCTGATGCCGAGTGCTCGTCCTCCATGGTCAAGATAGCCCGAGTGCAATGCTCCCGAGTACTCTTTGTCCGAGTAAGTCTTCTTTCCGAGTCTTGCTTCATGTCAGCTAGCAGTGAGGCTATGAAGGGCTTCATGTAGATATATGAATAGTGTGCGCCGAATAGGCGCACCTATTAGGTGTAGCCCCCGACTTTGTGCTTAATTGTGAAGACAATTTAACATAAAGTCAAAGATCTTTAACCTGGAAGTCTTTCCTGAGTAGATTACTACTGGTATATGAGACTCTTCGTTATCATGTCAATTGGAATAAACTTTATAGTCTTACCGAGTAGGGAACTACTCGTATGTAGGACTCTTCAACTTCATGTCAGTCGGAATATGTGTTTATAGTCTTACCGAGTAGGATGCTACTCGTATATGGGACTCTTCAGCGTCATGTCAGCTGGAAAAAAGGGGGTTTATAGTCTTTTTCGAGTGGCGTCCCACTCAAAAGTTAGACTCCTCCGCATCATGTCAGCAGGAAAAGATATTTATAGTCTCTCCCAAGTAGTGCACTACTTGAAAGTTAGACTCTTCCGCATCATGTCAGCGGGAATGACGTTGCTCATGGCAACCGGTGGCCACGCATGTAGGACGAGTACCATTGTATGAAAATAAATCCACGGCATGGTTAGGTGTACTCAAAAATGATACCTACATCCCCAATTTTAATGAAGACCAGCTTGTGATCCTTGTAAGGATATATCCTCGAGACCTGGTGGATAAAATAGATACCCAAGCATACATGTTTAGCAATAAGGCTCTCATGAAGCATATCTGTTTACCTCATCGGCTCCTGTTGGTAGCACCAGCGCTATAATTTCAACTCAGTCTGCGGGGGGCCCACATGGAGCATGCTACTGTAGGAACTCATATCTTGGTGGCCCAGTGCTGACTGTGTAGGCCCAAGCCCATCTAGTCAGCATCAGCTCTATAAAAGCAGGGAGAGAGAAAAAGATTCCTTCATCTTCCCCAAATCAGCCAATCGCTTCATCTTCCACCTTCGCGCCCAACTTTTCGCTTCCCGCCCAGCTAGGGTTAGCTGCTGCTATTCCCCACCCGAACTCGGGCGATTCCAATTCTCTTCGTTTGTTCCAAGCCCCTGATTTGTTTTTCCCCAAATCTCGCCGCTTCCAGCCATGCCGAAAGCTTCGGATCTTGCGGGTGCGCCGGGAAGTTCTTGGCCGATTTCAGATTGCGGGTCGGTGAAGCTGAAGCAGCTGGAGAGTGAACTGATGTTGCCCAGCCAAGAGGTGATTCGCTGGCGGTCGGCTAAGGGTGAGTCGGTCCCAAATCCCCAACTTGGTGAAACGGTGGTTTTCGCCGCTTTTTTCGATCGGGGCTTGTGCCTTCCATCTTCTGATTTCTTCCACAGCGTCCTTGACTTCTACGGGCTGGAGTTGGTGCATTTGAACCCCAACTCGATTCTTCAGATCTCCATATTTGTTACTCTTTGTGAGTGCTTCTTGGGTGTTGAACCCCATTTTATCCTCTTTCGACATCTGTTCCACATCAAACCCCAACCCTCCAAGAATAATATCAATGTGATTGGGGGGGCTGGTCTCCAGCAGAGGAGCGATGGGAAGAAGACATATCTTGATCTGCCCTTGAAATCTTCTCTGAAAGGCTGGCACAAGGAATGGTTCTATTGCACAGATCTGGCTCCCTCCTTGTGCCCATTTACCGGCTTGCCGCCCGTGGTTTCACCAAACTGGTCAGCAGAGCCGTCCTTTGAAGAGATGGGCCAGGCACATCAACTGTTGGTGAAGATAGATGACCTCAAGAAGGCTGGCCTGACAGGACCTTGGGTGGCTCGTCGCTTCTTGACCCGGCGCATCCAGCCGCTGAAGCTGAGGAGTGCATTTGGCTGGGCCTTTAAAGGCAAAAACAATCCTGACTGAGTAAGCAACGAGTCAGCGAACAAGGGGGAAGTGACCGAGACCCTGTTCGGCTACTTCTCCGAAGGGGTGGTCACGACCGAGGACGATAACCGCCGGGTTGCAGCCTATAGCTTCATTTGGCCCCGGACCAAGGTAACCTTTAATCTTCTTCTGTGATGAATGCCTGTGGAACTGTGATTGTTTAGGATTGCGTGATGTATTTTGTTGACTCACTTATAGTGGCATGAAGAGTTTGATGAAGACTCCCGCCCGTTGTCGGCCATCGCATCGAACAAGAGGCTGAGGAGCCCCGTCGCCGCCCAGCCTGACTCCAAGAGAGCCGGGAAAAAGCCGATCCTGTATCGGGGCGAGGGGGCCATGACGCCGCGCGCCGTGGCAGGAAGCCTGAAGATAAAGGACACTATCGCCGCGGTGCCCAAGCGATCAAGCCCAAGGTTGAGACCTGTGGGTTTGAGCCCAACATTGTCGAGCCCGGCAACAGCACCGTTGAGGGGCCGGCCGGAGCAGATGCCGCCGAGGACGGAGGCACCCAAGCCAACCACACCGGAATCGGGGCCGACTCGGGCTGATGCGCCGCCGCCGGCTGTAACACCGACCAGGCCGACCACCGGAGCTTGCGCTCCGCCGGGACCCGGGTCGCCCGGCAGGAAGCTGATGTTCTCCAAGAGGTGCACTGCTCTGGATCTTCTGAAATTCTTGCGTGTTGGAGTAGTGTTTTGATGTCGTGTTTCATCATGCAGGAAGCGGGCCGATATCGATCTCAAGGAGACCAATCCGACCGCTCCCCTTGAAGAGCCTGCCCCAGCCGAGCCGACGGCCGCGAACACACCCGCTGAGCCAGTGGCCAGCCCGGTTGCAGAGACCGAGGTGGTCCTGACCACAGGGTCGCCATCGCCACCCGACCGAGAGGCGGTTGCTGAGGTTGAGGCCCCAGCCCCCAAAGTGTCGCCCATTGCGGAGGCCGCCGTCGGAGCCCCTGAGCCGGTCCCTGAGGCCGCGGGGGACGGCGGTGTGGAGACCGGGACCCCATCGCCATTGTGGTCGTCGTCGTCATCGTCGCCGCCGCCAGAGATCCCAAACCTGCCTTGGATTGAAGCTCCTCCGTGTGTGATGTCCCAGATATTCACATGGACGGCGCCTGACGGGACCGTGAAGAGCTTCAGGCTTGATGAAGTCGTCGCGAGGAGGGAACGCGAAAGCTTGCTTCACGCCGCTATCAGTGGGTCCAAGGGAGTCAGGGTATGATTCTTGTGGCAGAGTCTTGGCGATCTTCTCATTTTGACGTCTGACTCCATCCTCGATTTGTCTCTTATCCCGAGCAGAAGCTTGTTGACCGCAATGAGGCGATGACGGAGATCCTCGTCGAAATGGCTCCCTACCTCGCGGAGTTGGAGCAGCTCCAGGCATTGAAGGCCGAGATGGAGGAGCGTCATGTGGGGAGGGAAGCCTGGCTGAAGAGCGGCGTCGACCAGCTCAGGGAGGAGACTTGGGCCCTAGCCGAAAAGATCAGAGGTAAATGTCGGACCCGGGTTTGACCCCGAACCCTATGTGTGTACCGTGCTAGTCCCACGATCAATTGCTAGCACACACATTCAACATTGGCATCATAATCCATACATCACAGGTTCAGCTCACAGCAGTCCAAACATAAGTCGTACAAGAGTCTAGACTTTAGCGAGTACATAGAGGCCGACCGGCCAAATGGAACAACAAATTAGCAAAGAGTTCAACAGCGGAAACAAGTTAATAGAGGCACCAAAAACTAGCAAGTATGCCTCTGCCCGCCCACAGGCAACCAACCGGTAAGCCCTAGTAAGCACCGTCATCGTCGTCTCCAAAACCCGCTGCATAGAAGTACCCGATTGTCGGGTCCTCCTCAACCATTTCTAAAAAACAGAAGTCACACAAGCGTGTGTGAGTACAATACGTACTCCGCAAGACTTATAGTGTTTGCAATGGTATTCCATAATATGCGAAGGTAAACAAGGAATGGTTCAGGTCCTGCAGTTTGCATAAATCATAATATACATAGCGAAAAACATTGCGGTTTTGCAACGAAATTTTTGTAAAACAAGCTAGCACAGCAAACAAGTATATAAGCATCAACCCCCAAGTGTTTCCAACCATATGGGCTCCCTGCCCATGCCAGCCAACAGTGGCAACACGCTGCCACAACCATCCCAGCGAACTCCCCGTTCGCACCAAGATCTTTCCCCAAAACAGTTCCCAAAATTTAAAACTACTACGGTGGAGAATTTCCCAAGTCGTCCATAACCGAGGACACGGCTATTCGAATAGTTTTAACTCTCGAGAGTGTGTACAACTGTACCCACATGACAAGGACAACATGAGCTACCACACAGGAGGCTCACACCATCAATGACAAAGCCTTTCCACCGTTGACATAGCAATATCCCGCGCTTATGATCCATCCCTAGGGAGTTGGGAGGCCTCCCAAAATCCCCAAGGCTCATACGATGTGCTGGTCACCCTTGAACAATAATCAAGGTACCTTCGGGCTATGGACAAAAACCATAACCCGCACTATCCCAATGTCAACAATAATGACCTACAACTACCACCGGCGGGTCTATTGCTAGGTATCAACAATATACTAAGCTAGGAACTCCCCACAAGAGCCACATGTGGTTTGCACTGTGCTTCTTGGTTCTAGCTACACCATAGAATCGGTCCTTAGTGACCCGGGCGAGACAACCACCTAATCGATACCACAACAAGGCACCGAACACTACATCCACTCGCCCAAGTCCAAAAGCTTGTTTTCAGTTTTTGTTTTCCACCAAGAGCACAGGGGAAGAATACCCACTGTTCATTTCCATAATTTCGCAAATGCTTCTTTTTCCCAACATCCCAAAATCAAGTAACAAGTAGCCTTGATTAAAAAGCAAACTAAGCATACCTATTGACATCTTCCCAACCACATGAACCCAAATTTTCAGTGGCAACATAAGTGACAAGGAATTCATGATACTCAAGTAACAAGGATAAGGCAATGCAACAAGAGGTTAACTACCCAAGAATCCCACACATTTCTAAGTAAAACATCGCATGCATAATAGTTTGCAATCAATATAGTTTGTAAGTTTGAAATATAGGAGCAATTGATCAAGGGGGTGCTTGCCTTGTTCCTGGACTTCTTGGAACTCTTCTGATCCTTCCACAACCGGGTCAACAACGTCGTGTTCTACGAGAATACCAAACGAATGCAATGAAAACAACGGCAAAATTTAACAGTACTGGAAGTACAAATATTTTTACAGAATATGCAAGTGCATGATTTTAGATGAATTTAGGAAAAAGAATCGCTTGAATCCGAGTTCGTATGAGGGAGATACGGCTAAACAAAGTCTGCTCTGTCCTAAAATCGAAAATAAATGAGAAACAGCGTTTTCGCTCGACCGAACTGCTGAAACGGCTGAAAACATTCTACCGACTTAACGGGTGGTCTATTTGGGACGTTTTCGGTTCTAGGGCATTTTTATGGTACGAACCTACAATGTGTGCTGCTGTGAATCTAAGGACAACTCCCAAAGTGGATATCTCAACTCGCTAGGATATTAATCGCGCACGCTCACATGTCACTAAAACGGCCTAACACGTGAAATCCACCGGGCGTGAAGTTTTAATCTAAGGCATTTGGAGGCGTGGAGGGTTTCTAGGGCCTAGGGGTCACTGGATGTACAAGTGTAACCTATGGGAAGGCTTCGGTAGCGGCGAACGCCTTGGTCCAAAAATGATGTCTTCGTACGCGCAAACTACACGTCTTCGCACGTTAACGATGACCGACAAAAACAGGAAAACGACAGCAGCTGCTCTACTCGTGGTTTTATCCCGTTCTAATGCTAGTGAGGCCAACCTGGCTTGCTTGGGGCTGATGGGGTGGCTGCTACTCACTCAAACACAAGTGCACCTAAGGTGCTCGGTGAAGGCCAAGCTAATGCACGGCTTGTCTACCTCTGTCCTCCCATGCCCGAGTGCATGGCTAGTGCATGCAGGGCACGAGGAAGCTCTAGGGATCCTGCATGCAAGATCGAAGGGCTCTACTACAAGCGGCCATGCTCCGATTGAGCCTCATCCACACATATGGCCACGGTGGTGATGCTTGGGCGGATGGCAAAGGAATGGCATGACAGGCCAAGCCAAGGACGTGGGGAGAACAAGTGGCCTCCCAGGAATAAAAAGGAGGTACATGCAGAAACAGAAGCTCACCGAGGAGTGCAGGCGGTGGGGAGCAATGTTGAGGCGGTGATCGGCTCGGCAAAAGGGTTGCTCGCGATGGAGGCTGCAGTCAAGCACTGTGATGAGTTCAAAGAGTGAATGGAAGATGGTGATACCGCCAGGACAGCGCTAACTCACCAGGGCGCAGATTAGCGGCTGCAAGGTCACGGCGGCACCCGGTCGGCGTTGCAAAAGACGATGAGGCTGCGGTGGTGCTTGCTGCTTGCCGAGGGCGAAAACGGAGTTAGGTCGAGCAAGAACGCGTGGTGACACAGCTGAGACAAGGTAAAACTCACCGGAGCTCTCAGACGAAAAGCGTGTGCTCGCCGGCGCCGTGGGCGGCACCTCACGTTCTCAGCGAACCAAGGGACAATCCTTTGGGTCCTTGGCAGGTGAGAAAGAGGGCGAGCTGGGGAGACAGGAGGACATGGCCTTGGTTAAGAAGGAAGGCAGGGAAGGGAGAGGAGAGGGGAGGGGCGCTGCTCTGCTCCACGGTCTCGCGATGGCGTGCGCGTGGGCAAGCGTGCAGCAGACAGATGGGACAGGGCAGGGCGCTGCTGAGGTTGTCGGGGTATCTCGCGAGGTCCCAAGGCGGCTCTGCCTCTCCCTCTCACGTGGTCTAGGGCGCACAGAGGAAGCCACCTGGCCGAGCCGCACGGGCGGAGAGAGATTCTCGCGTGATCTCGTTTGGACGACGGAGGACAGGGCACAACCGATAGCATCACGTATCAACGATTCACGCCTGAGGACTGTCTCTGGGTTGACGCCGAAACCAATCGGCCGATACAGATTGATACAAACCGATGATGATATAAGTGAAAAGCAAACCGGCCGATTGCCGATAGCATTCGCATACATGAGCATCGGCTAGAAGACGATGATAACAGAGATAGGCAGAAAAATAAAAAGCCAACTGACTGGCGCGGGCTCGCGAGAGAGGGCGCGGGCGCGAGCTCGGGAGAGAGAGAGCGCGGGTGCGGGAGAAAAAGGGCGCGGCGCGAGAGAGGGCGCGTGCGCGAGCTCGGGAGCGAGGGCGCGGGCACACGCGAGGGCGCGGGCGCGGGCTTGCGAGAGAGAGGGCACGGACTCGAGAGAGCCGAGTCCCCGGGCACGAGAAGAGGGCGCGGACTCGAGAGAGAGCCCGGGCGCGGGCAAAGGTGAGGGCGCGGGCACAGGCGATGGTGCGGGCGCGGGCGCAGGCAAGGGCGCGGGTGCGCGAGAGAGAGGGTGCGGGCGCGAGCTCGGGAGCAAGGGCGCGGGCGCGAGGCCGAGAGAGTGAGGGCGCGGGCGCGAGGCCGGGGTCGGGACGATGGCGCGGGCGCGAGCTCGAGGTCGGGAGAGAGAGTCCGGGCACGAGCTCGGGAGCAGAGTCCGGGCGCGAGGGCGCGGACTCAGAGAGAGAGCCCGGGAGAGGACGCGGGCGAGGGACAAGGGAAGCGGACCGTCCAGACACGGAGGGGATGGTCCGTTCCATTGACACAGTCTGCGCCTGCACAGATTTGCCCCTAAGGCGCTGGTTTATACTGATCGGACGATCATTAACCCGTTGGCTGAGATTTTTCATGCATGAAAGATGACATGAAGAGCATGCAGATGGAAAAATGGTTTTATGCACCAAAGATCCAAAGTGGGCTGTTACAAAACCTACCCCCCTTAAAATGAATCTTGTCCCCGAGATTCGGCCGGCTCGGTGAAGAGATAGGGAAACTCGCTTCGAAGACGGTCTTCACGCTCCCAGGTTGCCTCTTCCACTGTGTGGTTGCTCCACTGTACTTTGCACATCTTGATTGTCTTGTTCCTTGTCCGCCGCTCAGCTTCTTCTGTTATGCGGATTGGGTGCTCTTTGTACGTGAGGTCTTGTTGTAGCTCGATGCTTCCTACGGGCGCAACCTCAGTGGGCACTCTGAGGCACTTCTTTAACTGTGATACATGGAAGACATTGTGCACTTCAGACAGCTCGGGTGGCAGGTCCAACCTATAGGCCACTTCTCCTACTCTTGCAAGCACCCTATACGGTCCAACGTACCGTGGTGCTAACTTTCCCTTGACTTGAAACCTGTGGGTACCTCGGAGCGGTGTCACTTTGAGATATACGAAGTCATTAGGTCTGAACTTCAGCTCTCGCCTCCTTCGGTTAGCATAGCTCTTTTGTCTTGATTGGGCTTCCTTCAATCTTGCTCTAATCAACCGAACTTGCTCTTTCTGCTTCATTGATGGAAGCTGGGCCAAAAACGTGTCTCTCACCAACTTGTGACCAGTTTAGAGGTGTTCTACACTTCCTCCCATAGAGAGCCTCGAATGGTGACATTTGTAGGCTTGCTTGGTAGCTGTTGTTGTAAGAAAACTCGGCATACGGCAAGCAATTTTCCCAGCTTGGACCATGGGACAGCACACACGCTCTTAACATGTCCTCTAGAATTTGGTTCGCCCTCTCGGTTTGTCCTCCAGTCTGCGGGTGATATGCGGTGCTAAAAGCTAGGTTGGTTCCCATTGCTTGCTGCAACCGTTTCCAAAAATGTGAGATGAACTGGGCACCTCTGTCCGAAACTATCCGTTTTGGCACACCATGCAAGCAAACAACCCGAGAGAAATACAATTCAGCTAGCTTGGTTCCTTTGTCAGTGGATTTCACGGGTATAAAGTGTGCTACCTTTGTCAACCGATCCACTACAACCCATATTGAGTCATTGCCTCGCTGTGACCTTGGCAAACCAGTGATGAAATCCATTCCAACTTCGTCCCATTTCCATTCCGGGATTTGTAATGGCTGTAGTAGGCCGGCTGGCCTTTGGTGCTCAGCCTTCACTCGCTGACACACATCACAGAGCGCCACGTATTCAGCTACATCACGCTTCATGCTTGCCCACCAAAAATCCTTCCTTAAATCTTGATACATCTTGGTACTACCGGGATGAATTGAGTACAATGTCTCATGGGCCTCTTTCAGAATCAGGTTCTTGACCTTTTCATCTTTGGGGATGTATATTCGCTGTCCATGCCGAACCACCCCATTTTCATCCATGTTGTAATCTGAGGTTTCCCCTTTCTCTATGTTGCGCTTAATTTCCTGGACTTCCTTGTCTTCAGCTTGGGCTGCAAGAATTTGGTCTTCTAACATCGACTTTGCTTCCACGGCTGCAACACAACCATACTCCACCAATTCTAGGTTGAGGCGTTGAAATTCCTTGTACAATTCAGGTTGTCCATTGCTTAGTGTGAGACTATTGCAATGAGTTTTCCGACTCAGCGCGTCTGCAACTACGTTGGCCTTTCCTGGGTGATAATTTATGCCTAGGTCATAGTCCTTGATTAACTCGAGCCATCTCCTTTGCCTCAAGTTCAGATCCGCTTGTGTGAATATATACTTCAGGCTCTTGTGATCTGAGTATATCTCGCAGCGATTACCGATCAAGTAATGCCGCCAAATCTTCAAGGTATGCACAACAGCCGCTAGCTCTAAGTCGTGCGTAGGGTAGTTCTGTTCATGTGGCCTTAATTGCCGCGATGCATAGGCTACTACCTTCCCTTCTTGCATCAACACGCAGCCAAGACCTAACCGAGATGCATCACAATACACATCGAAGTTCTTGCCAACATCCGGTAAAACCAACACGGGTGCTGTGGTTAGTCTTTTCTTTAATTCTTGGAAGCTTTCTTCGCATTCCTTAGTCCATTCAAACCTCTTTTCCTTCTTCAACAACTGAGTCATTGGTCTAGCAATCCTTGAAAAACTTTCAATGAACCTGTGGCGCCTCCCGACTAGGTGGAAGGCCACCATGTGCATAAGGCACCCGATCCCAGGATCAGTAGTCGGGTACGCACAACAATGATACAACACAGAGTTACAATAATACATAAACAGAGTACTTACATATACGTACAAGGAGATCCATCCAGGACAGACCCGGGATGGGCAAAATAATCAACTGGTAAACTAGCGAAACAGCAGAACAGGGCGGAAGCTGGACAAAAACTACTCCACAGGCTCGGTTGGGAACTAGGCTCGAAACCTTCAGAGGTCTTCGTAGTCGGCCTGGTCTTGGAGGAACTCGGCAGCAGTCGGATCTTCGTCTTCCACTCCAAAACCTACTATACATATATATGAACAAGGTGAGTACTTTCGTACTCAGCAAGCCGGGAATGATGCCATGTTGGTTAGATAAGAAGAGCTAAGGGTTTCATTTGCGAAAGACTGCCTTATTAAACTCTTTTCTTTGCAAACACTAGTGAGTTCCAAATTTTAGTTGGCGGACAGAGGCTCACGCCTCCATCCAATCCGCAAGTTGCTTTTCAACAACTCACCACTTAACGAATCAAGCGTGATCATACATGTTCTTATTATCTTTTACTTTGCATTTGTTGGTCCTTTATCTCCCGAGTAGCTACAACCACTCGTTGACCCTGAGACTCGGCTACAACCAAATCTCAGCTGTGGCACTTGATGCCCGCTACACTGGCTACAGCCAGCTAGCTAGTCGGCCGCCCTGGCTACAACCCGGGGGCTCATCATCGCTGCCCTGGCTACAACCCGGGAGCATGATCATGGCACTAAATGCCCGCTAGGCTGGCTACAACCAGCTAGCTAAGTCGCCGCCCTGGCTACAACCCGGGGGCTCGAACGATGCTGCCCTGGCTACAACCCGGGAGCATGTTCATCACCGTCTTCTGGCTACAACCCGAAGACTGAATTGCCGCCCTGGCTACAACCCGGGGGCTTAAACTTTGCTGCCCTGGCTACAACCCGGGAGCATGATATTCATCCTGTTTACTTTTCATACACTTGTTTATGGTGCTTAACACCCCGGACCACACAGATCCGTTTCTGGCCACATAGGCCTTCCGTTTGCTTACTCGGCAAACTCAGGTCACGGTTCCCTTTCCATCAAACACTTTTCACAAATCACTGTCAAACAAATCTACGCCATGGGAATCGATCCTTAATGATAATACATAGCCAAGCCACACAGGCACTGTCTCTGTACATCAAGATTTTCACAAATCTTTCCTTTATTTCACAAAACGCGCCGATACACAAGGTATCGGGTTTTCCAAACTGTTTAGTAAAACCCATCATTTTTCCCAACGACAAACAACGTTGCAGAGCTAAGCCATTTTACTAGGCATCGTATCCTCAGATAGGATGCTAGCGTGCTATTTGTGGGGCTCTCAAGGGGGAATATATCAACATTCTACCAAAATAAGTGCTACTACTGGGTAGGTCCATCGGTTGCGCTTGCAAACCGAGGCCAACAGTTTAAAGAGGTGTAAACTAAGCATGCATATATTTTCCAAACAACATAGTTTTGCATATATGGGAAACAATATGATCAAAGAGGCTTGCCTTGTTCCAAGGAGGGGTCTTCTTCGGCGAAGGTGGCTTCGGGATCGTCCACCAGTTCAGGTTCTGAACAAGCAGAAAGAAACACTGATAAGCAGGAGAAGTAAAACACCAAGAAAAAGGATCAAGAAGTAGTCGGCTGCAGAAAAGGGGGCAGTCGGCTGAACCAGGCTTGCGAACCAGGCGACAGAGCTCCAAAGCTTGAGAGGATGAAAACTTAGCAGAGCTGGAGCTGGCCGGTTTGCAAAACAAAGGAAGAAGGGGCACGGTTGGCCATATATATATAGCCGACGTGCAAGGTTGAGGCACGGTGGAGCTGGGCAACGGGTGGAGCAAGGAAGTCAAGATGAACTGACAGGGATATGACAGGAAGTGACTTTGGAGTCCAACTGGTCAGAGGAGTTGGCAGGCACTGTAGCTGCGATGAGACATTAAGGTCAAGGCTAGGACAGGTTGGAGAAATCTCACTGACCGGGCTTCGGACTGACCACTGGTCCAAGCGATACTGCGGTTAGGTGAAGATTGATTCTTCACTACTTCGGTAGTCGGCGTCCAACGGGTGGGTGCAACTCGGGGGACAAAGAAGCAACAGGTCTCAACAAGGTAGTCGGCCACATCACCGTGCTCACTCGGTAGCAAAGAGGTCCGAGTAAGACAAGGATAAGGGCAGGATACAAGGACTGAGTAGCAACTCTACTCGGCACAAGAGAGAAGGTAGTCGGCTGGCCGGGGAGAGGGAAAACGGAGGCACAGCTGACAGGATAGGAAAAAGATTAAGATCCAGAAAACCAGTTACAACAGGGAAAAGGAAAGCGGGTCGTTACAAACCTCCCCCACTTAACAGAATCTCGTCCCGAGATTCGGCTACTCGGCAAAGAGCTCCGGGTACTCAGCTTGAAGGCGATCTTCTCGTTCCCATGTAGCTTCGTTTTCAGAATGGTTACTCCATTGCACCTTGCAGAATTTGATTGCCTTTCGTCTTGTATGTCTGTCCCTTGTCTCCAAAATCCGAATAGGGCGTTCCTTGTATGTAAGGTTGTGTTGTACGTTGATCTCTTCCAACGGAACTTGCTCTTCTGGGATGCGAAGACATTTCTTCAACTGGGACACATGGAACACGTCGTGGACGTCAGAGAGTTCTTCGGGTAACCTCAGTTGATACGCCACTACTCCGCGTCTGTCGACGATAGGGTAAGGTCCGATATAGCGAGGCGCTAGCTTCCACCCATTCCAAATCTCTTTGTTCCTCGCAGGGGTGATACTCGAAGATACACATTGGTCTCCTATCTGAAACTCGAGCTCTCGTCTCCGATTATCTGCATAGTTCTTCTGCCGGGTTTGGGCTGTCTTCAAGCGCTCTCGATAACCTTAAACTCGCTCTTTCTGCCTCTTTCAAAAATGTCTGGTCCAAAAACCATCTTTTCTCCTACGTCTGTCCAACAGAGTGGGGTTCTACACTTGCGTCCATATAGAGCTTCATTGGGGGCCATCTGGATACTGGCTTGATAGCTGTTATTGTAGAAGAACTCGGCATAAGGCAGACAGAGATCCCAGGTTCCTTCAAAATCCAAGGCACATGCTCTTAGCATATCTTCCACGATCTGGTTGACTCTCTCGGTTTGCCCATCCGTCTGGGGGTGATATGCGGTACTGAAATTCAGGTTAGTGCCCATTGTCTCATGCAACTTTTGCCAAAAGTGGGAGGTGAACTGAGCTCCTCGGTCAGACACTATCTTCTTTGGGACTCCATGTTGGCAGATAACCTTGGTCAGATACAGCTCGGCTAGCTTCTTGGCCGGGTAGGTTGTCTTGACGGGGACAAAGTGGGCGACCTTGGTCAGTCGATCCACTATTACCCAGATGGAATCATGTCCTGCCGGGGTCTTAGGTAATCCAACGATGAAATCCATTCCTATTTCTTCCCATTTCCACTCGGGTATCCTTAAGGGCTGAAGCAATCCTGCTGGCTTCTGATGCTCTGCCTTAACCCTTTGGCAAATGTCACAAACTGCGACATACTCGGCAATATCTCGCTTCATTCCAGGCCACCAGTAATGATCCTTAATATCCTTGTACATCTTGGTACTTCCTGGGTGGATGGAATAAGCGGACTCATGGGCTTCTCTCAAGATCAAGTCTTGGATTTCCTTTCTGTCGGGCACGCAAATGCGTTTCCCAAACCAAACAGTTCCTTTGCTGTCGATGGAGAACTCGGGGGCTTTTCCTTGGGTCATGCTTTCCTTTAGAGATACAATCTTTTCATCTACTTTTTGAGCTTCTCTGATCCGGTCCTCCAAGGTAGGCTGAATCAGCAAAGTCGCCAGCGTTCCTGGCTTGACCATATTTATCCTTAGCTTTCCAGCTCTCGACTTAGCTCGGGTTGAAGGGGCGGGGTCAAGATGGCATTACAATGGACTTTCCGACTGAGGGCATCGGCAACAACATTTGCCCTGCCAGGGTGGTAATGTATTCCAAGCTCGTAATCCTTAATCAACTCAAGCCATCTTCTTTGTCTGAGATTAAGCTCCGTCTGAGTGAAGATGTACTTCAGACTCTTATGATCGGTGTATACTTCACACCGGTTTCCAACCAGGTAGTGTCGCCATATCTTCAAGGCATGCACTACTGCTGACAACTCTAGGTCATGGGTCGGGTAGTTCAGCTCATGGGGTCTTAACTGTCTTGAGGCATACGCAACCACTCTTCCTTCTGCATAAGCACACAGCCTATGCCTAGTCGGGATGCATCACAGTATACCTCAAAGTCTTTCCTGATATCCGGAAGGATCAACACAGGTGGGGTAGTCAGCCTTTTCCTTAACTCCATGAAACTTTTCTCACAGGCGTCACTCCATTCAAACCTCTTTTTCCTTTTTTAGCAATTCTGTCATGGGTTTGGCAATCCTTGAAAATCCTTCAATGAATCTCCGATAATAACCAGCCAAACCTAGGAAACTTCTCACTTCCGTGACCGTAGTCGGGGATTTCCAAGAAAGCACGTCTCTCACTTTCCCCGGGTCCACTTCTACTCCTTGGGCAGTGACCACATGCCCGAGAAAAGCAACTCGGTCTAGCCAAAACTCACACTTCGAGTACTTGGCAAACAACTGGTGCTCTCTTAACTTTCCTAGAACCATTCTCAAATGTCTAACATGTTCTTGCTCGTCCTTGGAGAAGATTAGGATATCATCCATAAATACCACGACAAACTTGTCGAGATATTCCATGAATACCTTATTCATAAGACTCATGAAGAAAGCTGGAGCATTAGTGAGTCCAAAGGACATCACCGTATACTCATATAATCCATATCGGGTCAGGAAAGCTGTTTTGGGTATATCTTCAGATCTGATCTTCAATTGGTGGTATCCTGATCTCAAGTCAACCTTAGAGAAAACTTTAGCTCCTTGCAGTTGGTCGAACAGATCATCTATCCTTGGTAGAGGATACTTATTCTTGATGGTTACTCCATTCAGTGCGCGATAATCAACGCACATCCTCTTGGTCTTATCCTTCTTTTCCACTAGGAGCACTGGAGCTCCCCAAGGTGATGTGCTAGGTCGCACAAAACCTAGGCTCTCAAGTTCTTCTATCTGCTCTTTCACTTCGGCTAACTCATTAGCCGCCATTCTATAGGGTCTCTTGGATATGGGTGCTGTGCCGGGTAGCAACTCTATAGAGAATTCAATCTCTCTATCAGGGGGCATTCCGGGTAAACTGTCTGGGAAGACATCAGGGTACTCATTGATCACCGGCACTTCTTCCAAAGGGACTATCTGCATGGAGCTCAGGAGGGGTCGGTTCTTAGGGTCTCCAAGGGAGGCAAACTTCACTTCTTGTCCAAAAGGGCACTGCAGGGTTATGGTGCTAGTTGCACAGTCTATTCGGCCCTTATGCTTAGCTAACCAGTCCATGCCAAGAATCAAATCCAAGCCTTGTGATTCCAGGACAATGGGGTTGGCTGAGAAACTAACTCCTTTAATTACCAAGGTAACTCCAGGGCAAGATTGGTCTGACCTAAACTCCTTGCCAGGGGAGTGTATGACCATAGGTATACTAAGACCTCGAACATCCCAACCATACTTATCCACAAAAGATTGAGAAATAAAGGAATGCGATGCTCCAGAATCAAACAGAACAACTGCAGGTACGGAGTTGACAAGAAACGTACCCATTACCACATCTGAAGCTTCTCGGGCTGTCTCCGACTGGATATGATTGACTCGGCCACGTCCAAAGGTCGGAGGGGCACGGGAGCAGATCCATTAGTATGTGTAGTCGGCTGTCCTCGACTGAACACAGGGGCTCTTGAAGTGCTGGCGTTAAGGGCGTCCAGGGACTGCAGGGTCTTGCTTCTAGGGACAGTGTCGGGCGAAGTGACCCAACTCGTTGCAGTTGTAGCATCGGCTTCCTGGGGGCACTCGGAATACTCTTCGCTGAAGGCCGGCTGAGGTAGGGCGACTTGCACCGGTATTTGCACTGAGGGGTCGGGACTGAACAGAAGAAGTCGGGCGAGAAACAGACGGGCGAAAACAACCCGCTCTTGAAACTGGATGGGGCAAACTGACGGAAGGACTAGGGAGATAGGGCCTAGAACTCGGACCACTACGAGACTGCATCTGGGAGGCCTTGCGCTTGCGAAAAACGTCGATCTCCTTCCTCGCATCTTCAACCACTAAGGCTCTGTTAACCATGTGCTGGAAGGTAGGGAAGTCATGGGCAAGAAGCTGGACCTTCATTGCCACATTCATCCCTTTCAGAAACCTTCTGATCTTCTTCTTGTCCGTGTTCACGTCCTCTGGTGCATAGCGAGCTAGATGGTTGAACCTGCTCAGGTACTCGCTGATGCTGGAATGTCCCTGCTTAAGGTTGTTGAACTCTTCTCTCTTGATGTCTATTACTCCTTCTGGGACATGTGCATCTCTGAAGGCTTCCGCAAACTCGGGCCAGGCGATGTTGGCGGCATCTTGATGGCAGCACAGTAGTTTTCCCACCAGTCAGCTGCGGAACCACGAAGTTGATGTGCAGCAAACTGGGTCTTTTCCGTGGGTGTGCACTGCACTAGGTTCAGCTTTCTATCCATATCCTTCAGCCAGTCGTCAGCCTCCATTGGCTCAGCGGTCTGCGAGAACTCGGCTGGACGGGACCTCATGAAGTCGGCAAGCTTGGAGCGGCTACTGACTTGTTCAGGTCGAGCTTGATGGAGAAGAGGCTGCATTGCGGCCAGATTCTGAGCAATGCCTTGCAAGATCTGGGTCTGGATGGCCATAAGCTGCTGGGGGTCTGCTGGAAGGTGAGGAGGTTGAGGCAATCCTCCAGGGTTTGCTGTTGCAGCGTCGAAGGTACCAAGGCCGGCTGCACGGCCACTTCCTGACATCCGATCGTGGGTCTGCTCCACTTCTTGTTCCTCCGCGGCAGTAAGCAGGTTGTTGCGGACTGGACCTTGGTCTTCAAAACCCAAGCGGGCTGGGGTACGGACGGCACGGCGCTGACGTTCTGCCATCTGGTCCTAGAAAAGGGCAACCAAAGGAAGAGGGGCTCAGCAAGGATATCGGCAACCAAACCGATGGAACAGATGAAGGAGCAACAAGATTAGCAAGATGGATTCAAGCAGCAGAACAAGGAATATACTCGGGAACCCAGCCTCAACGAAAAGATGACAGATGGGGCACTGGAACCTAAGAGCTTGCGCAGGAACCCAAGGTAGGGAAAAAAAAGCCAAGAGTTTAGAAACATTTCCAAATTCTACAAAGCAGAGAGAGGTACCCAGACAAGTCCTAGTCTTTAGCAAATAGTATAGTTTTCAAAATAAGATCCTCAAAGACATCTACACGGGTGGGGTTTCGTTCCTAGGGCCAACCTTTTGCTCTGATACCACCGCTGTGGCGCCTCCCGACTAGGTGGAAGGCCACCATGTGCATAAGGCACCCGATCCCAGGATCAGTAGTCGGGTACGCACAACAATGATACAACACAGAGTTACAATAATACATAACAGAGTACTTACATATACGTACAAGGAGATCCATCCAGGACAGACCCGGGATGGGCAAAATAATCAACTGGTAAACTAGCGAAACAGCAGAACAGGGCGGAAGCTGGACAAAAACTACTCCACAGGCTCGGTTGGGAACTAGGCTCGAAACCTTCAGAGGTCTTCGTAGTCGGCCTGGTCTTGGAGGAACTCGGCAGCAGTCGGATCTTCGTCTTCCACTCCAAAACCTACTATACATATATATGAACAAGGTGAGTACTTTCGTACTCAGCAAGCCGGGAATGATGCCATGTTGGTTAGACAAGAAGAGCTAAGGGTTTCATTTGCGAAAGACTGCCTTATTAAACTCTTTTCTTTGCAAACACTAGTGAGTTCCAAATTTTAGTTGGCGGACAGAGGCTCACGCCTCCATCCAATCCGCAAGTTGCTTTTCAACAACTCACCACTTAACGAATCAAGCGTGATCATACATGTTCTTATTATCTTTTACTTTGCATTTGTTGGTCCTTTATCTCCCGAGTAGCTACAACCACTCGTTGACCCTGAGACTCGGCTACAACCAAATCTCAGCTGTGGCACTTGATGCCCGCTACACTGGCTACAACCAGCTAGCTAGTCGGCCGCCCTGGCTACAACCCGGGGGCTCATCATCGCTGCCCTGGCTACAACCCGGGAGCATGATCATGGCACTAAATGCTCGCTAGGCTGGCTACAACCAGCTAGCTAAGTCGCCGCCCTGGCTACAACCCGAGGGCTCGAACGATGCTGCCCTGGCTACAACCCGGGAGCATGTTCATCACCGTCTTCTGGCTACAACCCGAAGACTGAATTGCCGCCCTGGCTACAACCCGGGGGCTTAAACTTTGCTGCCCTGGCTACAACCCGGGAGCATGATCTTCATCCTGTTTACTTTTCATACACTTGTTTAAGGTGCTTAACACCCCGGACCACACAGATCCGTTTCTGGCCACACAGGCCTTCCGTTTGCTTACTCGGCAAACTCAGGTCACGGTTCCCTTTCCATCAAACACTTTTCACAAATCACTGTCAAACAAATCTACGCCATGGGAATCGATCCTTAATGATAATACATAGCCAAGCCACACAGGCACTGTCTCTGTACATCAAGATTTTCACAAATCTTTCCTTTATTTCACAAAACGCGCCGATACACAAGGTATCGGGTTTTCCAAACTGTTTAGTAAAACCCATCATTTTTCCCAACGACAAACAACGTTGCAGAGCTAAGCCATTTTACTAGGCATCGTATCCTCAGATAGGATGCTAGCGTGCTATTTGTGGGGCTCTCAAGGGGGAATATATCAACATTCTACCAAAATAAGTGCTACTACTGGGTAGGTCCATCGGTTGCGCTTGCAAACCGAGGCCAACAGTTTAAAGAGGTGTAAACTAAGCATGCATATATTTTCCAAACAACATAGTTTTGCATATATGGGAAACAATATGATCAAAGAGGCTTGCCTTGTTCCAAGGAGGGGTCTTCTTCGGCGAAGGTGGCTTCGGGATCGTCCACCAGTTCAGGTTCTGAACAAGCAGAAAGAAACACTGATAAGCAGGAGAAGTAAAACACCAAGAAAAAGGATCAAGAAGTAGTCGGCTGCAGAAAAAGGGGGCAGTCGGCTGAACCAGGCTTGCGAACCAGGCGACAGAGCTCCAAAGCTTGAGAGGATGAAAACTTAGCAGAGCTGGAGCTGGCCGGTTTGCAAAACAAAGGAAGAAGGGGGCACGGTTGGCCATATATATAGCCGACGTGCAAGGTTGAGGCACGGTGGAGCTGGGCAACGGGTGGAGCAAGGAAGTCAAGATGAACTGACAGGGATATGACAGGAAGTGACTTTGGAGTCCAACTGGTCAGAGGAGTTGGCAGGCACTGTAGCTGCGATGAGACATTAAGGTCAAGGCTAGGACAGGTTGGAGAAATCTCACTGACCGGGCTTCGGACTGACCACTGGTCCAAGCGATACTGCGGTTAGGTGAAGATTGATTCTTCACTACTTCGGTAGTCGGCGTCCAACGGGTGGGTGCAACTCGGGGGACAAAGAAGCAATAGGTCTCAACAAGGTAGTCGGCCACATCACCGTGCTCACTCGGCAGCAAAGAGGTCCGACTAAGACAAGGATAAGGGCAGGATACAAGGACTGAGTAGCAACTCTACTCGGCACAAGAGAGAAGGTAGTCGGTTGGCCGGGGAGAGGGAAAACGGAGGCACAGCTGACAGGATAGGAAAAGATTAAGATCCAGAAAACCAGTTACAACAGGGAAAAGGAAAGCGGGTCGTTACAGAACCGGCGGTAGTAGCCAGCCAATCCAAGAAAGCGTCTTATGTCCGAAACATTCTGGGGTTGATTCCAATTCAACACCTCTTGGACCTTGCTTGGGTCAACGGCTACTCAACCCTCGGACAGCACATGACCAAGGAATCTAACCTCCTCCAACCAGAACTCACACTTGCTAAATTTTGCATATAACTGGTGCTCTCGAAGTTTATCCAAAACTAGCCGTAGGTGCCTTTCATGCTCTTCTTCACTCTTCGAGTAGATGAGGATGTCATCAATAAAGACTACTACAAACTGATCCAAGTACTCCATAAAAATCTTATTCATCAAGTTCATAAAGCTTGCCGGGGCATTAGTTAGTCCAAAAGACATTACGGTGTACTCATACAAACCGTAACGTGTGGTGAAGGCTGTCTTCGGGATATCCTCGGGTCTGATTTTCAGCTGAAAGTAGCCTAGTCTCAAGTCAATCTTTGAGAATACACGTGCCCCACTCATTTGATCAAAAAGATCATCAATACGGGGCAGCGGGTATTTGTTTTTGATGGTAACCTCATTCAATGATCGGTAGTCGACGCACATCCTGAGAGTGTGATCCTTCTTCTCCACGAACAGCACAGGAGATCCCCATGGTGACGTGCTTGGCCGAATAAATCCTTTGTTCAGCTGCTCTCTAAGTTGTTCCTTCAGTTCAGCTAGCTCATTAGGCGGCATCCGGTAGGGCCGTTTGGATATTGGGGCTGTTCCGGGCAGCAGCTCTATCACGAACTCCATATCTCTGTCGGGTGGCATACCGGGTAACTCATCTGGAAAGATGTCAGGGTACTCGCAAACTACCAGAACCTGGCTTATTTCCCTACTAACAAGGCTGCTAAGAAGAGAATGAGAGGGTACAGTTCTATTAGAGACAAACTCTACCCGATCCCCGGCTGTGTTTGTGAGTGTGATGGACCTACTCTCACAGTTGATCAAACCCTTGTGCTTGGAGAGCCAATCCATCCCAAGTATCACATCTAATCCTTGTGTCCCAAGCACAATCAGATTTGCCAAAAACTTATTACCATTGATAACAATGGTCACATCGGTGCAAACTAGTTTTGTTGTCAACTCTGACCCAGGGGATTGTACTATCATTGGGTTAACTAGGGTGTCGACTTTCATTTGATGATTTGCAGCAAAACTCTTGGATATGAAGGAATGTGAAGCTCCAGAATCAAATAAAACCATTGCAGGGGTTGAGTTCACGAGAAACATACCAAGCACCACATCAGGCGCATCCTGAGCTTCCTCGGCGGTCACATGATTAACCCTGCCCCTCCCAAGGTTCTGAGCAGGCTTGGGGGCTGGGTTGCGGGCTGGTGGTGCTCCACGGCCTCTCCCACGCGCTGCTGGTCCGGCTGGAGCACGGGGAGGCGCAAGCTGAACTGGACCGGGTACCTTCTTCGGGCACCGATTGGAGTAATGCCCGTACTCTCCACAATTGTAGCAGTCTACCGGCCTGAAGTCGGTAGCTTGTTGTGCAGCCGGGCGAGGTGGCGGCTGAGGGACACGAGGGGCTGGTGGCTGTGGCCTTGCTTGAAGTGGCGCTGGATACCTTGTCGGTGCGGGCGCCGGCGGCCGAACCGTTGCGGGACGCCACACACGCTGCTGCGAGGAGCTTCCTCCCGCGGGCTTGCGTGCAGCCCACTTACGTTTGCGGGACTCCACTACACCATGGTGCTTGTGCTCCCATCCAATGGCTTTGTTCACCAAAGTGGGGAAGTCAGGGAAGTCAAATGGCTCAAAGGCCAGCTGCATCTCTTCATCTAGCCCTTCCAGGAACTTCTCCATCCTTGTCTCTTCATTTGGTAGGTCGGCAGCGGCATAGCGAGCAAGGTGGTTGAAGCGGTGGAGGTACTCGCTCACGGACATGTTGCCTTGCTTCAGGGTTTCAAATTCCTTCCTCTTGATCTTCAAGATACCAGCTGGGATGTGTGCTTTGCGAAAAGCTACCTTAAACTCATTCCACGCTACAACATGGCCTTCTTGTTGCATTGCATGGTAATTGTCCCACCAATCACTAGCGGCGCCATGAAGCTGTTCTGCTGCAAATGCCACCTTCTCAGCATCGTCGCAGTGAACCAAGTCGAGCTTTTTCTCCACTGCACGCAGCCAGTCATCGGCGTCAAGTGGATCCTCCAAACGGGCAAAAACGGGCGGCTTGGTGCGGTGAAAATCAAACAACTTGGATGGTTGATTGTTGCCCATGTGCTGTGCTCCTTCAAAGGCTTGTGCGGCTGCACCATGCGCAGCGGTGTTCCTTTCAATCCTCTCAAGCAATTGAGTTTGTGCCATGCGGTTTTGCTCAGCCAACATGAGCACCTCGGCCAAGGTAGGACCGGGTTGCTGCCCACCGGCAGGTGCACCGGGTATGTGCCGATCTTGGCCACCCTGTTGCTGCTGGGGTTCAGAGGGACCTTCATCTTGAGCCACTCGAGCTGCGAAACGGGTCCGTGCTGCAGTCATCCTGAACAACAATCTCCTGATTACTACTTGCATAAGAATGCAAAAACTAGTGCTACTAGATTGCTGATAGGATGAGATCTAAATAGCCCAGGAACAGAGAAAAAGATTCCAAATAAAATGTCAACCGAAGCACAAATAAGATCCATAAAGCCACATTGAAACACTTAAGTCTTACAGTACATAAACATGGGACAAGCCATAGTCGATTCACAAACATACAAAGCCCAAGGGCTGAGTGAATCAAGCATCTAACAGCACAACATCAGTCATTACACCACATCACCAAACATCACGGCCACCCACGCCTACGGCCGGAAACAAAAGCACTACCCGCTCACTACAAAACACCTCATACAAGTGAGCTCTACCAACTGTGGAAGACCTACTCCTGGGTAAGCTCTTGCATGTCACCATCTTCTGGCGAAGTGGGTACACTTGACTCATAATCCTCCTCATCTGCAGCAGACCTCCATGTGGGAGCAGGGGCGATGACCCGACGTCGCTGAGCTGATCGTGAGCTTTCAGACTGAACCGGCTTGAAGAGGCCACGATACTCTGCAGCTGTCATGCGTGAAGCGCGAGTTGGAGCAGCTGAGCGGGGCACCGGGTTAGCAGGCAGCGCTAAAACTACCATCGGCTCCGTGGCAACGGGTGTTGGCACAGGTGCGGGAGCATGGGTAGCAGCAGGCCTAGGTGCCGCAGCAGGGGCAGGTGCAGCAACATTCTCCACACCATACAGCTCGATGCGGGGAATTTGGCCCATGCGGACATAAGGCTCAACGAGGCGCTCCAAGTGAGCGATGCGCCCACGAGCTTGCCGCAGCTCCAAGCCAATGACACGGTGGTAACGATCTGAGGAACGCACGTACTCCGCCAAGTTGCGAAGGACATGGTTTGGCTCACGCTCAGCTGAGAGGTAGAGGTGAACTTCCTCTCCCAAAGGGCGTGCCGGGTGGTACGGGTACTGTGTAGCCAACTCCACATGGAGATGCAGCATGTGTGCCATAGCAATGTAGGCAGCATCATTGATGGCTCTGTGAAGGGAGGAGCCATAGCCGGTGAACTCCAAGGGCCGGCTCCCAACATAAGCCCTGGCGAGTATAAGAACTCGTGCACGGTACTCAACTGAAGCAGGGCCAATGTTGGTGTGAGCAACTGTATACTCAGGAGGGTGGTGATAATGTGCACGCTGCAGCATGTTCCACAAATCACGTGGCAAACCGGTGGGGCCGGCGTCACTGGTCCAATGGCAAACAACCCACTCGGCCATCTGCAGCAAGTTAGCAACAACACAAAATAAAATCATGATTTCAGAAATGAAAGTTGGGCAGGTTAGTAGTAAAACTATATGAGATGAGTGATATATGTTATAGTCCTTAGTTTTCACAAGTTTTAGCAATTAGTTTTCAGATTCCAAACAAGCATGGGTGATGCGAACATAACAAGTATATCGCACAACCGGCAAGAGATAACAACAAGAATAAAAGGAAGATGCAACGCTTCCCATCCCAGTACTGCTACCCCCCTTAAGTCCTTATCCTATAATGTTAATAACGTCTAGCGTTCATCACAAGGATCATCTTCAAACCCAAATGACAGTAGGTAATGAGATAGAAGTCTAGATTTTGCTGTAACATCTTTTGCAAACATTTTGCAGCAGCTTATCACTAAGATTCAACAACTTTTTTTTAATCATTTAGAGCTAAAATTCAAAAGTACTTGAAACCATTTTCAAGGGCAAGGGCTGCTGCAGTTTTGAACATTGAAGCATAAGTTTAAGTCAAAATCTTTTGTCCAAAGGGAGGTAAGTGGAGCAAAATGATATGCTAAATAGGTAATATGACTACTTAGAGTTTTTAGAAGATAGATGAGAATTTTGAACAGGTGTTTTCAAAACCAAAACCTACCTAACGACATGGCTTACTATGACTTAACCATGGTCGGTATGGCTCTGAAACCAAGCGCTGTCGGACCCGGGTTTGACCCCGAACCCTATGTGTGTACCGTGCTAGTCCCACGATCAATTGCTAGCACACACATTCAACATTGGCATCATAATCCATACATCACAGGTTCAGCTCACAGCAGTCCAAACATAAGTCGTACAAGAGTCTAGACTTTAGCGGTTACATAGAGGCCGACCGGCCAAATAGAACAGCAAATTAACAAAGAGTTCAACAGCGGAAACAAGATAATAGAGGCACCAAAAACCAGCAAGTATGCCTCTGCCCGCCCACAGGCAACCAACCGGTAAGCCCTAGTAAGCACCGTCGTCGTCGTCTCCAAAACCCGCTGCATAGAAGTACCCGATTGTCGGGTCCTCCTCAACCATTTCTAAAAAAAAAGAAGTCACACAAGCGTGTGTGAGTACAATACGTACTCCGCAAGACTTATAGTGTTTGCAATGGTATTCCATAATATGCGAAGGTAAACAAGGAATGGTTCAGGTCCTGCAGTTTGCATAAATCATAATATACATAGCGAAAAACATTGCGGTTTTGCAACGAAATTTTTGGTAAAACAAGCTAGCACAGCAAACAAGTATATAAGCATCAACCCCCAAGCGTTTCCAACCATATGGGCTCCCTGCCCATGCCAGCCAACAGTGGCAACACGCTGCCACAACCATCCCAGCGAACTCCCCGTTCGCACCAAGATCTTTCCCCAAAACAGTTCCCAAAAATTAAAACTACTACGGTGGAGAATTTCCCAAGTCGTCCATAACCGAGGACACGGCTATTCGAATAGTTTTAACTCTCGAGAGTGTGTACAACTGTACCCACATGACAAGGATAACATGAGCTACCACACAGGAGGCTCACACCATCAATGACAAAGCCTTTCCACCGTTGACCTAGCAATATCCCGCGCTTATGATCCATCCCTAGGGAGTTGGGAGGCCTCCCAAAATCCCCAAGGCTCATACAATGTGCTGGTCACCCTTGAACAATAATCAAGGTACCTTCGAGCTATGGACAACAACCATAACCCGCACTATCCCAATGTCAACAAAAATGACCTACTACTACCACCGGCGGGTCTATTGCTAGGTATCAACAATATACTAAGCTAGGAACTCCCCATCAGAGCCACATGTGGTTTGCACTGTGCTTCTTGGTTCTAGCTACACCATAGAATCGGTCCTTAGTGACCCGGGCGAGACAACCACCTAATCGATACCACAACAAGGCACCGAACACTACATCCACTCGCCCAAGTCCAAAAGCTTGTTTTCAGTTTTTGTTTTCCACCAAGAGCACAGGGGAAGAATACCCACTGTTCATTTCCATAATTTCGCAAATGCTTCTTTTTCCCAACATCCCAAAATCAAGTAACAAGTAGCCTTGATTAAAAAGCAAACTAAGCATACCTATTGACATCTTCCCAACCACATGAACCCAAATTTTCAGTGGCAACATAAGTGACAAGGAATTCATGATACTCAAGTAACAAGGATAGGCATATGCAACAAGAGGTTAACTACCAAGAATCCCACACATTTTCAAGTAAAACATCGCATGCATAATAGTTTGCAATCAATATAGTTTGTAAGTTTGAAATATAGGAGCAATTGATCAAGGGGGTGCTTGCCTTGTTCCTGGACTTCTTGGAACTCTTCTGATCCTTCCACAACCGGGTCAACGACGTCGTGTTCTACGAGAATACCAAACGAATGCAATGAAAACAACGGCAAAATTTAACAGTACTGGAAGTACGAATATTTTTGCAGAATATGCAAGTGCATGATTTTAGATGAATTTAGGAAAAAGAATCGCTTGAATCCGA
This sequence comes from Oryza meyeriana var. granulata, assembly GCA_003991445.1. Lineage (NCBI taxonomy): Eukaryota > Viridiplantae > Streptophyta > Magnoliopsida > Poales > Poaceae > Oryza > Oryza meyeriana. Next base: position 243,225 of record RYFJ01000407.1, on the reverse strand, counting down.
GTTTGTATGAGGGAGATACGGCTAAACGAAGTCTGCTCTGTCCTAAAATCGAAAATAAATGAGAAACAGCGTTTTCGCTCGACCGAACTGCAGAAACGGCTGAAAACATTCTACCGACTTAACGGGTGGTCTATTTGAGACGTTTTCGGTTCTAGGGCATTTTTATGGTACGAAACCTACATGTGTGCTGCTGTGAACCTAAGGACAACTCCCAAAAGTGGATATTCTCCAACTCGCTAGGATATTAATCACACACGCTCACACGTCACTAAAACGGCCTAACACGTGAAATCCACCGGGCGTGAAGTTTTAATCTAAGGCATTTGGGGGCGTGGAGGGTTTCTAGGGCCTAGGAGTCACTGGATGTACAAGTGTAACCTATGGGAAGGCTTCGGTAGCGGCGAACGCCTTGGTCCAAAAACGATGTCTTCGTACGCGCAAACTACACGTCTTCGCACGTTAACGATGACCGACAAAAACAGGAAAACGACAGCAGCTGCTCTACTCGTGGTTTTATCCCGTTCTAATGCTAGTGAGGCCAACCTGGCTTGCTTGGGGCTGATGGGGTGGCTGCTACTCACTCAAACACAAGCGCACCTAAGGTGCTCGGTGAAGGCCAAGCTAATGCACGGCTTGTCTACCTCTGTCCTCTCATGCCCGAGTGCATGGCTAGCGCATGCAGGGCACGAGGAAGCTCTAGGGGTCCTGCATGCAAGATCGAAGGGCTCTACCACAAGCGGCCATGCTCCGATTGAGCCTCATCCACACATATGGCCACGGTGGTGATGCTTGGGCGGATGGCAAGGAATGGCATGACAGGCCAAGCCAAGGACGTGGGGAGAACAAGTGGTCTCCCAGGAATAAAAAGGAGGTACATGCAGAAACAGAAGCTCACCGAGGAGTGCAGGCGGTGGGGAGCAATGTTGAGGCGGTGATCGGCTCGGCAAAAGGGTTGCTCGCGATGGAGGCTGCAGTCAAGCACTGTGATGAGTTCAAAGAGTGAATGGAAGATGGTGATACCGCCAGGACAGCGCTAACTCACCAGGGCGCAGATTAGCGGCTGCAAGGTCACGGCGGCACCCGGTCGGCGTTGCAAAAGACGATGAGGCTGCGGTGGTGCTTGCTGCTTGCCGAGGGCGAAAACGGAGTTAGGTCGAGCAAGAACGCGTGGTGACACAGCTGAGACAAGGTAAAACTCACCGGAGCTCTCAGACGAAAAGCGTGTGCTCGCCGGCGCCGTGGGCGGCACCTCACGTCCTCAGCGAACCAAGGGACAATCCTTTGGGTCCTTGGCAGGTGAGAAAGAGGGCGAGCTGGGGAGGCAGGAGGGCATAGGCTTGGTTAAAAGGAAGGCAGGGAAGGAGAGGAGAGGGGAGGGGCGCTGCTCTGCTCCACGGTCTCGCGAAGGCGTGTGCACGGGCAAGCGTGCAGCAGACAGATGGGACAGGGCAGGGCGCTGCTGAGGTTGTCGGGGTATCTCGCGAGGTCCCAAGGCGGCTCTGCCTCTCCCTCTCACGTGGTCTAGGGCGGGCAGAGGAAGCCACCTGGCCGAGCCGCACGGGCGGAGAGAGATCCTGGCGTGATCTCGTTTGGACGATGGAGGACAGGGCACAGCCGATAGCATCACGTATCAACGATTCACGCCTAAGGACTATCTCTGGGTTGACACCGAAACCAATCGGCCGATACAGATTGATACAAACCGATGATGTTATAAGTGAGAAGCAAACCGGCCGATTGCCGATAGTATTCGCATACATGAGCATCGGCTAGAAGCCGATGACAACATAGGCGGAGTAAAAAAAAGCCAGCTGACTGGCGCGGGCTCGCGAGAGAGGGCGCGGGCGCGAGCTCGGGAGAGAGGGAGCGCGGGCGCGGGCTCGCGAGAAAGGGCACGGACTCGAGAGAGAGATACAGGCGAGGGCGTGGGCGCGGCAAGGGCGCGGGCGCGAGGTCGGGAGAGCGAGGGCGCAGGCGAAGGTCGGGGTCGGGACGATGGCGCGGGCGCGAGCTCGAGGTCGGGAAGAGAGAGTCCGGGCGCGAGCTCGGAAGCAGAGTCCGGGCGCGAGGGCGTGGACTCAAGAGAGAGCCAAGTCCGGGCACGAGAAAAGGGCGCGGACTCTAGAGAGAGGGCGCGGGCGCGAGCGGGCGCGGGCGCGGGCGAAGGTCCGATCGGGAGGCGGCTGGTCCGATCGGGAGGCGGCTGGTCCGATGGGGAGCATTCGGACCGTCCAATCCCCAAGAGGATGGTCCGAAAGGGGCAGCATGCTTCCAACCGAAAGAAACTTCGGGGCAAGGCTGGGTTTTTCATGCATGAAAGATGATATGAAGAGCATGCAGATGGAAAAAACGGTTTTATGCACCAAGATCAAAAGTGGGCTGTTACATCAGGCGGTCCCAAGATCAAGGATCCGAGCAGCACAGCCCCAACACCGACCAGCCGTAGGACCGTATCGCCAACTACACCACCAGCCCAGCTGGCCACACCCAGTGTGGCACCGATTGGCCTAGGCTCCACACCTGCTGCTGCCGTGCCTCCGAGTAAGCCTTCGGGCCCATCGCCAATTACCTCCACCCCTTGCACATAGGGGTGGAGATTTAAGACTTCCAAGAGGTATGAAATCTTCATTCTTCAGGAAACCTTGAAATGTGTTGCATTGTCTTGAATATAGTATGATCCTGCAGGAAGCCAAGTGACGTTGATCCCAAGGGGACAACGCCACTGACCCCTGATGCCGTCCCCGTCCCAACTGAGGCTGAGCCTGTTGAGCCTCAGTCTAAGCTGAGTGCTACTCTAGCCTCCGAGGTCGAGATGGCGCACTCAGTTGGACCACAAACTCCTCCCAGTTGGGACACCACAGTCGTAGCTGAAGTCCCAGCCCCTGAGCCAACTGAAGGGCCAACACTACCTAAGGGCCCCCAACCTAGAACACCCTCTCTTCCACTATCCTCGTCATCAGAAGAAAGCGACCTCCCTAGACTCGAAGCCTCTCCACCCAACTTCCCCCGGGTGTTTTATTGGGTCAACCTAGATGGATGTGATGAAGCCTTTGAACAAAATGAGGAGGCTGCCTAGAAAGAACGGGTCGAGCTGATGGAGGCCACCATTAAGTCGTCGAGGCAGGTCCAGGTATGCAACTAGGCTGTCTGTAACTTCACACCGATTGTTTGAGCTTGTAGCTCGTTCTGTGATGACTTACTTTGCTCGATAATTGTATTGTTTGTGCAGAAAATCATTGAGCGGTCTGAGAAGATGAGTCAGGTTCTGACCCAACTCGCTCCCTAGATCACTCAACTTAACCAGCTCCAGGCCACGAAGGATGAGCTAGAGAGAACCAGTAAGGAGAGGGAGGATTGGCTAAAGGACTCGATCAGCAAGTTGCGGGATGAGCAGTGGGAGGGGATTGGGACCATTAGAGGTAAATCTCCCTTCTGCCCGAGTTGCCCAAGTCATCCTCTCTGTATTTCTAATCTTCAATCGTGATTGTCTGTAGCTCTCGAGACAAACCTGAGCAACCAGTCCCTGGAGATTGAGCACCTAAAGAAGGAGCTAAAAGAGCTCGAAAAGGCAAAGTCCAAGGTCGACACCAAGTATGTGAGTAAGTTGCATATCTGCTCCTGTACTTTGCTCAACTAGATGTCCAAATATTTCTTTTGTCTTTCTTCTGTACGAGCAGCCTTCAAGACCAATGCACAGACTCAGTTCAGCGCCTTTGCCAAAGAAATCAAAGTGATAAAGGATTCGCGGGATGCCATAGCGAATTCGGCGAAAACTTTATTAGATATTATGCAGCCAAGCCAAGCCAGGTCCAGTTCAAGCTCTCCTTCCCAGGTGATTCAACGCCTTCAAGAAGCTCCAGCTATTTTGAAGAAATTCGCCACAGAGCAAGCCACCATGGGCATCTCTCAAGCGTTGGCCATGACAAAGTCTCTCTACTCCCAGGTAGATATTGAGGCAATTGGCGAAGGATTTGCTGAGGGCACCACCCCGGTGGAAGGTTTAGAGCTGATAAACCAAGCTAGACTGACTGCTCGGGCAATAGCTGAGGATCTGCCATTGTAAACACAAACTCTTCTTAGGTAGTCAGTGTACGAAAAGGAAAAACAATCTGTACGTATTGTAAATATTTTTGTTTGTTGTGAAATCTTGCTGAGTGCATGTTTTATCGTAGTCATCATTAGCCTTATCCGACTAGCCAATCTATGCCGAGCATTAAGGACCAACTTTAAAAAGCTTTTATCCCATAAGACTATACTCGACAGGACTTAGCATAATCATTATAAAACTTCATGACTTGGATAAAACAGACTCGGACTTTTAGTAATAACCAGAGATAAGGATGTGTTATCATCATGTAGCCCCCGACTCACTACTCGGTTGAAACAATCGGCGTAGTGAGTCAGAGTAAAAAACTTTATTTATATATAAAAATTGAGTACAATGCTCAGGTATAGAAAAGACATAGCTGTTCTATGTTCCATGAGTTATTGATTAGGACGTCGTCTTCTGTCTTTAGTCGATAAGCACCCAGACGAGTTACCTCTGCGATAATGAACGGCCCCTCCCATAAGGGAGATAATTTGTATCTGTCTTTGGTAGTCTGAATTTTTCTCAAAATAAGATCTCCCACTAAAAAGGCATGGCCATAGACATTACGACTGTGATAATGACGTAGGCCCTGAAGATACTTCGCCGACTAGATAGTTGTGATGTCCCTTACTTCTTCCAATTGATCGAGCTCGACCAATTGGTCTTCATTTGACTTGTCTTCTGAGTGGGCCTGAACTCGCGGAGAGCTGAACTCCAACTCAGTTGGTAACACGACCTCAGCACCAAAGACTAGGAAGAAAGGGGATTGCCCTGTTGCCCGACCAACCGTGGTTCTGAGAGACCAAAGAACAGATGGGAGTTCTTGCACCCACCGCCCTGCATATGGCCACAGTCGGTCGAACACCCTAGTCTTGATACCTTGTAAGACCATGCCGTTTGTGTGCTCGACCTGCCCGTTGCTCCATGGGTGAACCACTGAAGCATAATAGATCTTGATGCCGAAGTCGTCACAGAAATCTTGAAAGATGCCGCCAGTAAACTGAGTGCCGTTGTTCATTATAATGTGATTGGGAACTCCAAACCGGTATATAATACCCATGATGAAGTCTTTTGCCCTGGCCGCTGTGATGGTAGCAACGGGTTTTGCCTCAATCCACTTTGTGAACTTGTCCACTGCGACAAACAAGTGTGTGAACCTTCCTAGCGCTTTCTTGAATGGCCCGACCATGTCAAGCCCCCTACTACAAAGGGCCAAGATATTGGGATTGTCAGTAACTCTTGAGCTGGTAGATGTGTTTGCCAAGCAAAGAATTGGCATCCCTCGCATGTCTGAACTATGTCTTTAGCATCAGTAACTACAGTCAGCCAGAAGAAACCTTGCCTGTAAGCCTTTTTGACTAACGTCCATGATGCAGCATGGTTGCCAGAGATGCCTGAGTGGATTGTTTACAGAATCTGCTTGCCCTCCTCAGGTGTGACGTAGTGCATGAGGACTCTGGATGTGCTTCGACGATAAAGGTCTTCTCCGACTACATGAAAATATTTGCTTCGATGTTTGATCTGCTCGGCTGTGCTGCGATCTTTTGGGAGCGCGACTTCTAATAAGAATTGAATGATTGGAGTCCGCCAGTCTTGAGAGATGATTAGCACTTCTCTTGGCTCCAGGGTAGGTTCAGCCCCCGACAGCTCGTGATCAGGCTTTCTCTTGATTGATGGCTCTAGTAATTGCTCGATGAAAACTCCTGTCGGGACCACTTCTCGCTTGGATCCCATGTTGGCTAGTTTATCTATGGCTTCGTTGTATAGACGCAAAACATGTGTGATTTCTAGCCTGTCGAACTTATTCTCCAGCATCTTCACTTCTTGGTAGTATGCAGCCATGTTGCCATCCAGACATGTCCAGTCTTTCATAACGTGGTTTATGTGGAGGCCATGGGCCCTGGGTACCTCATGAGAAGCATTAAGGCCACTCGGATAGAGGATGGGCCTAACCTTGTAATTAGGGATACAATAGGACTTGATAGGAGCAGGGGTGGCCCGATCTTTCGGTGAGTTGAAGGTAACTACGATTTGGGAGAAACGTTGACGACCCGACTACAACCGTACGAGACGTTGTGTTGTTGCGCCTTAGCGATCGATACACCTCTCCAAGGGTTGTTGATCTTGCCGGTGCAGATCAACCTTATTCCTGCAAGCAATCGTAGAACAAGCAAGAACGAGGTGAACAAGCACTGAATTGCTAAATCAAATATGAAGTTTCAATCTGAAAAGACAAGAGGTGGGGTTCCAATAACAAGAAGACGGGCGATCTAGTCGACACGCGCGCTTCAAGCGAAGTAGCAGTGGCTAAAACTTCAATCTATCAAAACCCCCTCTAAACGGCGGTGGCTACTGAATGTATATATGAGTTAGACGTCCTAGGGTTAGGATTTGCCCTGTGAGGGGCGCACTCCTCATGGGTTTAGCCCACGACACAATTACAAGGCCTAAGGCCCAAAACAGACTCGGACTGGAAGAGGTACGTGTCTTGTTTCGACGATCCGGACAGCTCAGGAGGAATTTTGATGTGGGACCAAAACCATCTGAAAGTAGACTCCATAAGCTTTCAACAAGTACTTATGGGCCCCAAAAGTCCTTCTGGATCAGCGGCTAGGTCCGTTTGAAGTTGATGCTGTCAGGAGGCCCGAATCCGAATCCAAAACGTGCAGAACTTCATCTCTTGCCTTCTATGGACCAAAAGTGACGTGGTGATGTATGAGTAGAATTGGGTAAGTCTTGGTTTGGTCCCCAGTCAACTTCTTGATCATCCATGTGTTCCTTGCACTCGGTCTCTTTCCCTTCACCCAAGTAAGTATCTCTGCATACAAGAACATACAAAACTCATGGTGCAGTAACGTCTGTTCAAATATATAACACGTAAATCTTACGTAGAAAGCATGCACCTTTAGTTGATGAGTACATAAGGTAGCTATGGTCATATCCGAGCTAGTAATGTCCTCATCATCCTCCCCTTCTTGATTGGAAACCGTCCACGGTTTCACCTTGTCATTAAGCCTGATGAACTTATCTTTATCTTTGACAACATAGGGTGAGGTAGTGTTGTGCATATGGTTGGATTCTAAAATTTTTAAACACAGAGAACACTTTGTAGTGTCGAGCAGTTCACAACACTCCCCTTCTTGCAAACCAACCTGCAACTCATTTAAACAACTAGAGGAACTAGATAGAGAATTATTTATACTCATGCGGTCCTCTAAACAAGACATGTCATTATGAAAAGAAGGTATATTAAAATTAGAACAAATGTATACTCTATGCACATTATATTCTCCTTTATTATCATAATTGCCAATAACATAAAAAATCACATGAGAAGGACATGGCAAATCAGATCTAACAAATAATTTCTTCTCTAAACAATGGAGTGGACAAAGATCATCAAATTGAATATAGCCCCAAGTATTTAAAGAAGATAGCAATCTAAGCTCTTCATTCTTGTTAGCAATGTGAACAACATGTCTAAAATCAGCACATGGTGGTTCAACAACATTACTAACATATTCATTCACTAGTTGTGGCATGGATATAAGTGAAGCTTTATCACACAACTCTTCTTTATCACAAGCAATAGCAAGTAAATCAATTTGTGACAAAGGCAAATCTGCGGTGGGTTCCACTATTGGTTGCTCTATCATAGCATGAAAAGTAGACATGTGTAATTTAGCTTGAGAATACTCACCTTGATTAACTGCAGCATCACTTAGCTTACCTTCCAAACTCTCATATAAAGTTGGTACTTCATGCTCCTCATCTTCCTTCTCAAGCAATGCCACTGGCATCTCAACTATTTCCTTCTCCTCCTTTTGGTAAATACGTTGAACTTCCTGCAAAACGTTAGTAATGGGAGGCGCAAACCTAACTTGTTGCTCCCTCATGTTCTTAATTTGACTTTCAGCTTCACATGCAAGCTCTAATAAATGGGGAAGAGAATTATAAGTTTCGTGTGCAAGCATATCATAAATTTCTTTGTTAATCCCACGTAAAAATCTTATCTCTATAGCTTCCTCGCATTCATCTAAACCACAACGCAACAGATAAGTATACAAATCATGATAGTATGATGTTACGGTTTTGCTACCTTGTTTCAAACATTGTAGTTTATTGAACAAAATATTAGCATAATACATGGGAACATAAACATCTCTCAAATATCGTTTCAGATCTTTCCAAGATTGAGGTCTTTTATTATGCCTACAAAGATGTTTCCAATGATATGAAGCACTTTTAACAAGAACACTAGAGGCAAACATAACTTTTTGTTTCTCAGACAAATTATGCATTTCAAATTCTTTATCTACTGCTATTTCCCATTCAATGTATGCATGAGGATCATAGTTTCCTTCAAAATAAGGTAGTGCACATACCTGACATGTATCATGTTGATCACTCCTCTTATCTCGACGAAGAGGTTGAAGTTGAGCACATTCATCTCCAATCGCCTTGCATACTCCTGCCATGGTTAGTAGAAAACAAGAACATACACAAAAATATGCACGCTCCTATAAACTACTAGATAGTGGAGGCACAAAAGTCACACACACTCAAGCTTTATACCAAGCTCTTACAAGTTCTTACTAATGCAAGCCGAATGGTGACCACACCGACTTAACCAAAACCCAATGGAGGTTGGATGTATCGATGCCTTGACAAACACTTTCTTGTACGACTGCAATCAAATCTGTGGAGCTCTAGGTAGGCTTAAATATGTAGCAAAGGATAGCAAATGCTCAAATCAGAAAATGCAAAACTGAATAATCGTTCAAAGTCAGTACTGTGCTGGTCCTAGGCTAGAACGTACTAGAGACGCAAGCCTACGCACCAATGATACCACAAACGACTCCGAACAGAATTAAAAGGAATTCGCTGAAAAGAACAAAGGTGAGGCTCAGACTGTTTTTTTTTTCACTTCTTTCTTTCCTTTTTTTTTCCTTCTTTTTTTTTTTTGGTGCGGCTTTTTTTTTCTTCTTTTTTTTTAAGCACCTTTCTGCCCTTTTTTTTTGGAAAGAAATAAATTTCCAAAGACCAAACTAATAACAAAGAAACTAACAAAGGAAATCTAGCCGAAAATAAGGAAAACAGGGCTAGGAACACAGCTGAACTTTGTAGGTCTCCAATCACAAGGAAGACGACTAGATATGGGAGTGTGCCCAAAAGCAAAGATGTAGATCTGCTCGTCAGCTTTCCAACAAATATTTAAACACCCAAATCCGATTCCGTATGGTACAAATCCGATGATTTTACTAACAAAGCTCAACTGACACCGAATCGTAGTCGGTTCAAACTTGCCAATCTGAGTAGAACTCTTTCAAAGCTCGTATTTAACTAAGGGAAACGACCAAGAACTGTCCGAGATATGGATGCTAAGGTGATATAGATAGCAAAGGTGGTGGTGGTGGCGGCGGTGACGATGTGAATTGCAGCAATATTTATGGCAGCGGTGGGAGTGGCGTGGAAACCGGCGGCGAAGGAAGTGGTACTAGACGTGACAAGAACTTGAAACTCTAAACGACTAGACACTAAGACCAGCAACACGATATGACGATGCAACTAAAAACTCAATAAAGCAAAATCTAAAAAGAACAATGCAGCAGCTCAAAGATGTCTTGGTAATGATGCAACCTTTTTTTTGTAGGACTTTTTCTGGTTATGGGTAGATGAATACTCACCGAGCAACGAAAGCTCTGATACCACTTGATAGGAGCAGGGGTGGCCCGATCTTTCGGTGAGTTGAAGGTAACTACGATTTGGGAGAAACGTTGACGACCCGACTACAACCGTACGAGACGTTGTGTTGTTGCGCCTTAGCGATCGATACACCTCTCCAAGGGTTGTTGATCTTGCCGGTGCAGATCAACCTTATTCCTGCAAGCAATCGTAGAACAAGCAAGAACGAGGTGAACAAGCACTGAATTGCTAAATCAAATATGAAGTTTCAATCTGAAAAGACAAGAGGTGGGGTTCCAATAACAAGAAGACGGGCGATCTAGTCGACACGCGCGCTTCAAGCGAAGTAGCAGTGGCTAAAACTTCAATCTATCAAAACCCCCCTCTAAACGGCGGTGGCTACTGAATGTATATATGAGTTAGGACGTCCTAGGGTTAGGATTTGCCCTGTGAGGGGCGCACTCCTCATGGGTTTAGCCCACGACACAATTACAAGGCCTAAGGCCCAAAACAGACTCGGACTGGAAGAGGTACGTGTCTTGTTTCGACGATTCCGGACAGCTCAGGAGGAATTTTGATGTGGGACCAAAACCATCTGAAAGTAGACTCCATAAGCTTTCCAACAAGTACTTATGGGCCCCAAAAGTCCTTCTGGATCAGCGGCTAGGTCCGTTTGAAGTTGATGCTGTCAGGAGGCCCGAATCCGAATCCAAAACGTGCAGAACTTCATCTCTTGCCTTCTATGGACCAAAAGTGACGTGGTGATGTATGAGTAGAATTGGGTAAGGTCTTGGTTTGGTCCCCAGTCAACTTCTTTGATCATCCATGTGTTCCTTGCACTCGGTCTCTTTCCCTTCACCCAAGTAAGTATCTCTGCATACAAGAACATACAAAACTCATGGTGCAGTAACGTCTGTTCAAATATATAACACGTAAATCTTACGTAGAAAGCATGCACCTTTAGTTGATGAGTACATAAGGTAGCTATGGTCATATCCGAGCTAGTAATGTCCTCATCAGGACTCGGCATACATTACCTTGTACGACAAGGAAAGGATATAGTCCTAGGCGGGCACGTTGTATTCCTAGAAGGAAATCCCTTGGTCGGAGTCCGACTGGGATTCCTACCTTGTAATCCTGTCTTCTTGGTATATAAGGGGAGGCAGGGCACCCCTTTGAGGGATATCAGAATCTCACCAGAGAAACCTCAAAGGCAATACACAATAGCTGGAAGTAGGGTATAACCTCACCTCGAGGGCCTGAACCAGGATAAATTGTCTCGTGTTCCTTTGCAATCCATCAAGTTTAGGTCTCACGAGTATCCCCATATTCTTATTGCCGGTACAAAACATCAACAGTTGGCGTGCCAGGTAGGGGCTTCAGCGAGATCATCTTCAACAAGCCTGATGGATCCAATCACTAGAGTCGACGGCATCAACTTCTTCCCTGGGCAAACAACCAGCTTCGGGAGCCTCAACTTTGTCGCCGACGAATTCGGCAACCTTACCCTGTCTGACTCGGATCCGATCTGATCGACCAGGGACCAAGCTAACTCCGCATCGGTTGGCCTACGCAATGCTGCAGCGACCTTTGGCGACATGCTACGGCAATCTCCAACATGCCTGAGTCTAGGGACAACTCTTTCTTTTGGTGTTCGACTCGGACTCGGTCTTGAGCCAGTCGAGATCGGGCTAAGAGAGGAGGAGATCGTCAATCTCCCGTTAGTACTCGGCAATGCCGCGGATAACTTCAATCAACATCTGACATGGCAGACCCGATCCCCTGGAGTTCAATACGGCTTAAAGCCGCTCGAGATTAGATCTAGGGAGGTCGAGGTCGTTATTACCCCCTCAACTATTCTGACTCCGACTCTCAGTTGGACAGCACTTCGGCGAGCTTTTCTCCACCACGTGAAGTCTTCATGGTGTCCAAGGGCTCAACTCCTACTCAAGAGGCACGTTGACTACTCGATTTGCAAGAAGAGGAAGCCCGCCGACTACGTGAACAACAGGAAGACGCAAGATGCTTGCAGGCCGAGCACGATGCTCGCAATGATAATCTGCGCAAGACTGGGCGGACTGCTCAACAGAAAATCCTCTAAACCCAAGTCAGCGACCACAACGTCTTCATAACTCCTCAACAGAACATTGTGGCCGTTGCAACCCTACTGGATATACTGCAGTTTGGGCCTGATCACCAGGCCACCTCAATGATAGCAAGGATTAAAGCCATGATCACCGCTGCTGCATGCTAGCAGTGTCAACAGTCGGGTGACACTCTCATACCATTCAATAGGGTGGCTTCTCCAACGGTGATCTCATTTGCCTCAACACGACACCGAGCGGCTGGCTCTAGTCAGTCACACGCGGAGTCACGCCACACGTCACTTGGCAACCACAATAATGACCGGTGGCGCCGATATCAAGACGACCATCATTATAACCAGGATGTTCAAGGCCGACTACGACGTGATCTTCGGCAAGACATCAACAAACGACGCCGTGAACACGAGGAAGATGAGCGTCGCTGACTAGAAGATGAGAATCAGCGCTTCAGCCTCCACCATGAGTGGTTTCACCACCGTAGTCAAAGCCGGAGTCCTCACACAGATGAAGGAGTACTAGCCTTCACCCATGAGCTGCAACAAGTCGACTGGCCGTCAGGTTTCAAGCTAACTGGAATTGAGAAATACGATGGGAAGACCAACCTTGAGTCCTAGCTGACAGTCTACATCCTAGCAATTTGAGCAGCCAGAGGAGATCATAAGGCCATGGCTAACTACCTCCCGGTCGCTCTAGCCGACTTGGCGAGGACATGGCTAACAGGACTTCCTAAGAGATCAATCGGTTCCTAGGGAGACCTCTAGGAACACTTCATTGCCAATTTCCAAGGAACGTATGAGTGGCCATCTTCCGAGTACGACCTGTATTAGTGCCATCAAAGGAAGAACGAGTCTCTTCGTGATTTCATCAAGAGGTTTTCAGAGAAAAGGAATTCAATCCCGAAGATCAAGGACGAGGTTGTCATCGCCGCCTGCCGTAAGGGAGTCAGGGACACCCTGTTCATCGCCAAGTTCACTCGGAAGCCTCCCTCTTATGTCAAGGCTCTATTTGACATGGCAAACAAATACACCGACTCGGCCAACATAGTTGTTGAGGCCCTGGATTACAAGAAGGAGCCCTGGTAGAAAGACAAAAAAAGACAATGACGAGCTAGCATAGAACAAGTCCGGCAATCACAAGCGCAAGTCGGACAACATGGTGGCTACTGTGGAGCGTACTAGGCCGCGACCCCCGAGGACAGACGAGTACCAAAAAGTGATGAACGGGCCATGCCCTTTCCACTCAAAGGGCAAGCACACGGCTAAGGACTGCTTCATGCTCAAGAAGTTTGCTTCTGAGCAGATTACAACATCTGGCGACAATAAAGATAAGGACAAGCCAGATATGGGCGCAGCCGGCGACTACCAAGATCCCTAGGCTGAGCTCAACCACATCTTTGGAGGGCCGACTGCATACGAGTCCAAGAGGAAGCAGAAGCTCACAGCATGCAAAGTTAACTCGGTCTCTACAGACGCCCCCCAGTACTTGCATTGGTCAGAAACGCCAATCACGTTCGACCGTGCGAATCACCCTGATTGGGTCACTCAGCCAGTATGCTATCCACTCGTCCTGGACCCGGTCATCAGGAGCATCAAATTAAAGAAGGTTCTCATCGACGGAGGAAGCACTCTCAACATCCTGTTCGCCAAGATGCTCGACGAGATGAAGATCCCTCGCTCCGAGCTACGGCCGAGTACAGCGCCCTTCCACGGGGTAATCCCCGGCCTATCTTCCACTCCACTCAGATAGATAATGTAACAGCCCACTTTTGTTCATTGGTGCATAAAACCATTTTTCAGCATGCACTGCATGTCATTTTTCATGCATGAAAATCCCAGCCAACAGATTAAAGTTCGTACGATCTATATAAACTTTTCCCACCGCCCTATCTAACCCTCAATTTTCAATCTTCACCGAAAATTCTGGAAAAATTCCTAAAAATTCCATACCTTACTGCCAGCCTTTCCTTCAAGTTTCATTTGGTTTGAAGCAAGTTGGCCCATCTAACCATCTAGTCTAATTCTCTGCTGAAATTGAAAAAAATCTGGGTACTGTTCACCCGAGAAGAGTTCTTTCCCTCTTCCTCTCGGTTTTTCCTGTTTTCTCGACTTGTTGACCCAATATTTCCACTTGGCAAGGTAGGTAACCCCATTGGACACACTTTTTATGTTGGGCCCCACCTCTAATTCAGACCCCATAGCCCAACCAAGCCTAGGCCAACTCAGGCAGTCCATGTTCTCCATCGCCCAAGCAAGATCATGCGAGGATCTCTCTCCGCCCATGCAGCTCGACCAGGTGGCTACCTCTGCACACCCCAGACCACATGAGAGGGAGAGGTAGAGCCGCCTTGGGACCTCGCGAGATGCCCCGATAGCCTCAGCAACGCCCTGCCCTGTCCTGTCTGTCTGCTGCATGCTTGCCCGCGCACACACCATCGCGAGACCGATGGAGTAGAGCAATGTCCCCCCCTCTCCTCTCCCTTCCCTGCCTTCCTTTTTAACCAAGCCCATGTCTTCCAGCCTCCCCAGCTCGCCCTCTTTCTCACGCACCCAAGGACCTAGGGGATTGCCCCTTGGTTCGCCAGGAACTTGAGGTGCCGCCCACGGTGCCGGCGAGCACACGCCTTCCCTCTGGGAGCTCCGGTGAGTTTCACCTTGTCCCAGCTGTGTCACCATGTGTTCCTGCCTGACCTAACTCCATTTTTGCCCTCGGTATGCAGCAGGCACCACCGCAGCCCCATCGTGTTTTGCGACGCCGACCGGGTGCCACCGTGACTTGCAGCCGCTAAACTCTGCCCTAGTGAGTTTAACGCTGTCCTAGCTGTATCACCATCTCCCCTTTACTCATTGAACTCATCGCAGCGCTTGTCTGCAGCCTCCATCACAAGCAACCCTGCCGCCGAGCCGACCACCGCCTCATCGTTGCACCCCACCGCCCGCACTCTTTGGTGAGCTCCTGTTTCTGCATGTGCTTTCTTTTATTCTTGGGAGGCCACTAGTGCTCCCCACGTCCTTGGCTTGGCCTGTCATGAGGCTCAATCGGAGCATGGCCGCATGGATTAGGACCCTACGACCTTGCATGCAGGATCCCTAGAGCTTCCCTGCACCCCTGCATTCACTAGCCATGCACTAGAGCATGAGAGGACAGAGGTAGACAAGCCGTACTTTAGCTTGGCTTTTCACCGAACACCTTAGGTGCGCTTGCGTTTGAGTGAGCGACAGCCATCCCATCAGCCCCATGCAAGCCAGGTTGGCCCCACTAGTGTTAGAATGCATAAAACCGTGAGTAGAGCTGCTGCTGTTGAATTCCCGATTTTGCCGGTCGTCCTTACCGTACGAAGACGTGTAGATTGCGCGTACGAAGACATCGTTTTTGGACCGAGGCGTTTGCCGCTACTGAAGCCTTCCCATAGATTCCACTTGTGCATCCAGTGACCCCTAGGCCCTAGAAACCCTCCACGCCTCCAAACGCCTTAGATTAATACTTCACTCCCGGTGGGTTTCACGTGTTAGGCCGTTTTAGCAACGTGTGAGCGTGTGCGATTAACATCCTAGCGAGTTGGAGTATATCCACTTTTGGGAGCTGTCCTTAGGTTCACAGTAGCACATATGTAGGTTTTGTACCATATACATGCCCCTAGAACCAAAAAGTACCAAATAGACCACCCGTTAAGTCGGTAGAATGTTTTCAGCCGTTTTAGCAGTTCGGTCGAACGAGAATGCTGTTTCTCATTTATTTTCGATTTTAAGACAGAGCAGATTTCGTTTAGCCGTTTCTCCCTCATACGAACTCGGATTCAAGCGATTCTTTTTCCTAAATTCATCTAAAATCATGCACATCCATATTCTGCAAAAATATTTGTACTTCCTGTACTGTTAAATTTTGCCGTTGATTTCATTGCATTCATTTCGTATTCTTGTAGAGCATGACGTTGCTGACCCAGTTGAGGAGGAACCAGAGGAGTACCAGGAAGTCCAGGAGCAAGGCAAGCACCCCCTTGATCAATTGCTCCTATATTTCAAACTACAAACAATATTGATTGCAAACTTTTATGCATGCGATGTTTTACTCAGAAATGTGTGGAATTCTTGGGTAGTTAACCTCTTGTTGCATATGCCTTGTCCTTGTTACTTGAGTATCATGAATTCCTTGTCACTTATGTTGCCACTGAAAATTTGGGTTCATGTGGTTGGGAGGATGTCAATAGGTATGCTTAGTTTGCTAATTAATCAATGCTGCTTGTTACTTGATTTTGGGATGTTGGGGAAATGAAGCATTTGCGAAATTATGGAAATGAACAGTGGGTAATTCCCCTATGCTCTTGGTGGAAAACAAAAACTGAAAACATGCTTTTGACTTGGGCGAGTGGATGTAGTGTTTGGTGCTTTGCTTGTGGTACCGATTAGGTGGTTGTCTCGCCTGGGTCGCTAAGGACCGATTCTATGGTGTAGCTAGAACCAAGAAACATAGTACAAACCACATGTGGCTCTTATGGGGAGTCCCTGGCTCAGTATAATGTTGATACCTAGCAATAGACCCTCTGGTGGTAGTTGTAGGTCATTATTATTGACATTGGGTTAGTGCGGGTTATGGTTGTTGTCCATGGCCCGAAGGTACCTTGATTATTGTTCAAGGGTGACCAGCACATCGTGTGAGCCTTGGGGTTTTGGGAGGCCTACCAACTCCCTAGGGATAGATCATAAGCGCGGGATATTGCTAGGCCAATGGTAGAAAGGCTTTGCCATTGATGGTGTGAGCCTCTTGTGTGGTAGCTCATATTGTCCTTGTCATGTGGGTACAGTTGTACACACTCTCGAGAGTTAAAACTATTCGAATAGCCGTGTCCTCAGTTATGGATGACTTGGGAAATTCTCCACCATGGTAGATTTAAATTCTGGGAACTGTTTTGGGGAAAATCATGGTGCGAATGGGGAGTTCGCGGGGCTGGTTGTGGCAGCGTGTTGCCACGGTTGGCTGGCATGGGCAGGGAGCCTAGATGGTTGGAAACACTTGGAGTCGATGCTTTCATACTTGATTTACTATGCTGGCTTGATTTACGAAATTTCGTTACAAAACTGCAATGTTTTTGCTATATATATTATGATTTATGCAAAGTGCAGAACCTGAACCATTCCTTACTTATCTTCGCATATTATGGAATACCATTGCAAATACTAAAAGTCTTGCAGAGTACGTATTGTACTCACACACACTTGTGTGACTTCTTTTTTTTAGAGATGATTGAGGGGGACCCGACAATCGGGTACTTCTAGGGAGCGGGTTTTGGAGACGACGACGATGGTGCTTACTAGGGCTTACCGGTCGGTTGCCTGTGGGCGGGAAGAGGCACACTTGCTGGTTTTTGGTGCCTATATTATCTTGTTTGCGCTGTTGAACTCTTTTTTTTATTTTGTTGTTCTATTTGGCCGGTCGGCCTCTATGTAATCGCTAAGTCTAGACTCTTGTACGACTTCTGTTTGGACTGCTGTGAGCTGAACCTGTGATGTATGGATTATGATGTCGATGTTGAATGTGTGTGCTAGCAATTGATCATGGGACTAGCATGGTACACACATAGGGTTCGGGGTCAAACTTGGGTCCAACAGCGTTGGTATTAGAGCCATACCGACCAAGGTTAAGTCATAGTAAGCCATGTCATTAGGTAGGTTTTGGTTTGGAAAACTCCTGTTCAAAACTCTCATCTATCTTCTAAAAACTCTAAGTAGTCATATGACCTATTTAGCGTATCATTTTACTCTACTTACCTCCCTTTGGACAAAAGGTTTTGTCTTAAACTTATGCTTCAATGTTCAAAACTGCAGCGGCTGCCCCTTTCTTTTGAAAAGCAGCGGCCCTTGCCCATGAAAATGGTTTCAAGTACTTTTGAATATTAGTTCTAAATGGTTTTGAAAAAGTTGTTAAATCTTATTGAAAAGCTACTGCAAAATGTTTGCAAAAAAAAATGCTACAGCAAAATCTAAACTTCTATCTCCTTACCTACTGTCATTTTGTTTGAAGATGATCTTTGTGCTGCATGCTAGACATTATTAACATTATAGGTTAAGGACTTAAGGGGGGTAGCAGTACTGAGATGGGAAGCGTTGCATCTTCCTTTCGTTCTTGTTGTTTATCTCTTGCCGGTTGTGCGATATACTTGTTATGTTCGCATCACCCATGCTTGTTTGTAATCTGAAAAACTAATTGCTAAAACTTGTGAAAACTAAGGAATATATCATATATCACTGACCTCATTTAGTTTTACTACTAACCTGCCCAACTTTCATTTCTAAAATCATGATTTTCGTTGTTGCTAACTTGTTGCAAATGGCCGAGTGGGTTGTTTGCCATTGGACCAGTGACGCCGGCCCCACCGGTTTGCCACGTGATTTGTGGAACATGCTACAGCGTGCACACTATCACCACCCTCCTGAGTATACGGTTGCTCACACCAACATTGGCCCTGCTTCAGTTGAGTACCGTGCATGAGTTCTTATACTCACTAGGGCTTATGTTGGGAGCCAGCCCTTGGAGTTCACTGGCTATGGCTCCTCCCTCCACAGAGCCATCAACGATGCTGCCTACATTGCTATGGCACACATGCTGCACCTCCATGTGGAGTTGGCTTCACAATACCCGTACCATCCAGCACGCCCTTTGGGAGAGGAAGTTCACCTCTACCTCTCAGCCGAACGTGAGCCAAACCATGTCCTTCGCAACTTGGTGGAGTACGTGCGCTCCTTAGATCATTACCACCGTGTCATCGGCTTGGAGCTGCAACAAGGTTGTGGGCGCATCACTTACCTAGAGCGCCTCATTGAACCTTATGTTCGTATGGGCCATATTCCCCGCATCAAGCTGTATGGTGTGGAAGATATTGCTGCACCTGCCCCTGCTGCAGCACATAGGCCTGCTGCTGCTCCTACCTATGCTTCTGCACCTGTGCCAACACCCGTTGCCCAGGAGCCGATGGTAGTACTAGTGCTGCCTGCTAACCCGGTGCCCCGCTCAGCTGCTCCAACTTGCACTACACGCATGACAGCTGCAGAGTATCGTGGCCTCTTCAAGCCAGTTCAGTCTGAAAGCTCACGTTCAGCTCAGCGACGTTGGGTCATTGCCCCTGCTCCCACATAGAGGTCTGCTGCAGATGAGGAGGATTATGAGCCATTTGTACCCGCTTCACCAGAAGATGGTGATATACAGGAGCTTAACCAGGAGTAGGTCTTTCATAGTTGGTAGAGCTCACTAGTAAGTGGTGTTTTGTGAGCGAGTAGTGCTTTTGCTTCCGGCCATAGGCGTGGGTGGCCGTGATGGATGATGAGGTGATGTAATGCATGGTATTGTGCCGTTAGCTGCTTGATTCACCCAGCCCATGGGATTTGTATGTTTGTGAATCGACTAAGGCTTGTCCCATATTTATGTACTGTAAGACTTAAGTGTTTCTATGTGGCGTAATGGATCTTATTTGTGCTTCGGTTGACATTTTATTTGGAATTTTTTTCTGTTCCTAGGCTGTTTAGATTTCATCCTATCAATAGTCTAGTAGCACTAGTTTATACATCCTTATGCACATAGTAATGGAAAGATTGTTGTACAGGATGACTGCAGCACGGACCCGTTCCGCAGCACGAGTGGCTCAGGATGGAGATCCCTCTGAACCACAGCACCATGGTCAACCCCAGTAGCAACGGGGTGCACTGGGTGGCCAAGATAGGCCCCTGCCTGGTGCACCTACCGGTGGACAGCAACCTGGTCCTACCTTGGCGGAAGTGCTCATGTTGCCAAGCAAAACCGCATGGCACAAACTCAATTGCTTGAGAGGATTGAAAGGAACACCGCTGCACGTGGTGCAGCCGCACAAGCCGTTGGAGGAGCACAGCACTTGGGCAACAATCAGCCATCCAAGTTGTTTGATTTCCACCGCACCAAGCCACCCACTTTTGCCCGTTCTGTGGATCCACTTGATGCCGATGACTGGCTGTGTACAGTAGAGAAAAAGCTTGACTTGGTTCACTGTGACGATGCTGAGAAGGTGGCATTTGCAGCAGAACAGCTTCACGGTGCCACTAGTGATTGGTGGGACAATTACCGTGCAATGCAACAAGAAGGCCATGTTGTAACATGGAATGAGTTTAAGGGAGCATTTCGCAAAGCACACATCCCAGCTGGTATCATGAAGATCAAGAGGAAAGAATTTGAAACTCTGAAGCAAGGCAACATGTCCGTGAGTGAGTACCTCCACCGCTTCAACCATCTTGCTCGCTATGCCGCTGCCGACCTACCAAATGAAGAAGCAAAGATGGGGAAGTTCCTGGAAGGACTAGATGAAGAGATGCAACTGGCCTTTGAGCCGTTTGAGTTCCCTGACTTTCCCACTTTGGTGAACAAGGCCATTGGATGGGAGCACAAGCATTGTGGCATAGTGGAGTCCTGCAAATGTAAGTGGGCTACACGCAAGCCAGCGGGAGGGAGCTCCTCACAGCAGCGCGTGTGGCATCCCACAACTGTTCGGCCGCCGGCACCAGCGCCGGCAAGCTATCTAGCGTCACCACAAGCAAGGCCACAGCCACCAGCCCCTCGTGTGCCTCAGCCGCCCCCTCGCCTAGCTGCACAACAAGCTACCGACTTCAGGCCGGTAGACTGCTACAATTGTGGGGAGTATAGGCATTACTCCAATCGGTGCCCAAAGAAGGTACCTGGTCCAGTTCAGTTTGTGCCTCCACGCGCTCTAGCCAGACCAGCAGCGCGTGGGAGAGGCCGTGGAGCACCACCAGCCCGCAACCCATCCCCCAGGTCTTCTCAGAACCTTGGGCGGGGCAGGGTTAATCATGTGAGTGCCGAGGAAGCTCAGGATGCGCCTAATGTGGTGCTTGGTATGTTTCTCGTGAACTCAGCCCCTGCAATGGTTTTACTTGATTCTGAAGCTTCACATTCTTTCATATCCAAGGATTTTGCTCATCAAATGAAAGTTGACACCCTAGTTAACCCAATGATAGTACAATCACCCACCGACGTTACCATTGTTATCAATGGCAATAAGTTTTTGGCAAATTTGATTGTGCTTGGGACACAATGTTTAGATGTGATACTTGGGATGGATTGGCTCTCCAAGCATAAGGGTTTGATCAACTATGAAAGTAGGTCCATCACACTCACGAACACAGCCGGGGATTGGGTAGAGTTTGTCTCTAATAGAATTGTACCCTCTCATTCTCTTCTCAGCAGCCTTGTTAGTAGGGAAATAAACCAGGTTCCGGTAGTTTGTGAGTACCCTAACATGTTTCCAGATGAGTTACCCAGTATACCACCCAACAGAGACATGGAGTTCGTGATAGAGCTGCTGCCCGGAACAGCCCCAATATCCAAACGGCCCTACCGGATGCCACCTAATGAGCTAGCTGAACTGAAGGAACAACTTAGAGAGCAGCTGAACAAAGGATTCGTTCGGCCAAGCACATCACCATGGGGATCTCCCGTGCTGTTTGTAGAGAAGAAGGATCACACTCTCAGGATGTGCGTCGACTATCGATCGTTAAATGAGGTTACCATCAAAAACAAATACCCGCTACCCCGTATTGATGATCTTTTTGATCAAATGAGTGGGGCACGTGTATTCTCAAAGATTGACTTGAGATTAGGCTACTTTCAGCTGAAAATCAGACCCGATGATATCCCAAAGACAGCCTTCACCACACGTTACGGTTTGTATGAGTACTTGGACTAACTAATGCCCCAGCAAGCTTCATGAACTTGATGAATAAGATTTTTATAGAGTACTTGGATCAGTTTGTAGTAGTCTTTATTGATTACATCCTCATCTACTCAAAGAGTGAAGAAGAGCATGAAAGGCATCTACGACTAGTTATGGATAAACTTCGAGAGCACCAGTTGTATGCGAAATTTAGCAAGTGTGCGTTCTAGTTGAAGGAAGTTGGATTCCTTGGTCATGTGCTGTCTAAGGGTGGAGTAACCATTGATCCAAGCAAGGTCCAAGAGGTGTTGAATTGGAAATAACCCCAAAATGTTTTGGACATAAGACGTTTTCTTGGATTGGCTGGTTACTACCGCCGGTTCATTGAAAGCTTTTCAAAGATTGCTAGACCAATGACTCAGCTGTTGAAGATGGAAAAGAGGTTTGAATGGACTAAGGAATGATGAGGACATCACTCCTTCGGATACACCCGTTGATCCTCCAACCGTTATGCAAGGTCCAATGACCCGAGCTCGAATGCGACAATTAAATCTAGAGGTGAGCTCGTTCTTAAGCGATCCTTTTCATAGTTTTGAGAATAGATTGCTACCTAATGATGTTATCTTGCTTAGGAACATTGGAGAGGATCATGAAGTACTTGGAGAGAGGTGTGGAGGCGGAGAAGAACAGCAAGAACACCCAAGACAAGCTGGAGGCCCAGTCCAACTCGAGTTCGAGTCTGCCTTGGCCTTCAGGACCAGCCTGCAGTAAAATGGATGTCCAGGATGCATACGGACTCTGTTTTCGATGATCCACATATGCATGAAAATATAATTTCATAAGCTAACCAATGGCTTTGGTTTGACATCAAAATTCCACCGGAGTCAACAGGAATCGTCGAAACAAGTCAGCATCCAGAATCTGCCTGGGTGCTGCGTCACCGTCTTTTGGTCCGTTGGGCCGTGTATCGTCTTAGAGCCCATTAGAGGGCGCGTCCAGGGGGTGTGACGACCCTTAGACTATATATTCAGTAGCCACCGCCCACGTTAGGGTTTGGGTTTTGCTTTAGATCAATCTGCCTTCGAACAGTTGCCGTCACCGGTTGTGAAACCCCAACTTCGAGTGCTTAATCATTCATCTGCAATTGTCACTTTAATTGAGTTGCGTACTTTTGGGTTCTTGCTTGTGTTCTTCGTTTCGCAGGCAGGGATTAGCCTTCTTGGTGAGGTCAACCAGATTTGTGACACGGTTGATAACCAGAGGAGTCGTGGTGCTAAGGTTGCAGGGATCGGGTCTGTTGATCTGAAGCCGGATCGGTGTGTTGCGTTCCACCAAAACGATAGTTATCTCTACCTGATGGAAGGTCGGGAACCCCGTCCCCCATCAAGTGGTATCAGAGCTTCAGGTATACCGTCAGGTTCGCATCTTACCCATAATTGAGTGTTTCGCCTTCGTCCCATAGTCCACTGCCATACTCGTTTTTCCTGTCCTACAACCATTCGCGCCATAGCCTTTGCTTTTTTTCAGTCTCAGAGTCCGTCGTGTTGAGTTTGTGTCCTAAGTCGAGGTCTTGTTGCTAGTTAGATCGTGTTCGAGTCCAGTTTGTGTGTTTTCCCCCACTGTTTCTATCAAACCCTAGCCGCCTACGCCAACTTTCCGCACTTTCTTTCCATTTTGTCCTCTAATTCGGAGTCCGTTCGTAAAACAGGCATAACTTTCGCATACGAACTCCGTTTTTAGCAAACCATATATGTTTTGGAATCAGAAAAAAATTTCACATCCATCTGTCCCCCCTTTGGTGGGTTAGCTGAATTTATTTTTCCGTAAAACAGCCCGGAAGATCGTCTTTCTGAGCCCGCAAGCTTTTTCCCAATTTTGGGCGCATCTTCTGAAAACTCCACAGGCCACGTCTTTCACTTGTTTGAGCTCAAATTTTCTGTGGTTACTTCTTGTGTGCTCCTAAGGCAAAAAGAAATATCAAAAAAATAAAAAGAAAAAGTCAAATTTTCCCAAAAAAACAAAGACAGCCCAAAAAAGAGAAAAAAGAGAGGGGCAAAAGAGGAAAAATATTTAGAGGAGCACATAGAGAACACCAAGTTGAGCTGTGTTAGCGTGTGTTGTCTTGTGCCTTGATTATGATACTCTTGGTTGTCACCACCTTGTTTTCCACCACCTTGTTTGTCGCACACCTGTACTTGGAACACCTTTAGGCCAGCAATGAGAACAGGTATTTGGGATTATAATTCAGCATTGCTATCTATTACTAACTTGTGTGCCACATATACATATTTTTTTCTCCTTGTGTGCCTTCCAAGCTCCACATATTCTTCAGATCAGACAGAAAAAGATCCTTGCAATCTCGGTGCCACTTCCTCACAGGTATCACGAACCAGCCGCCGGTTGTACCATCCACTGCTTGCGTTGGTAAGAACTTGGTAAGAACTCGGTAAGACGTGAGTGAGGGTGTGATTCCACCGACCCATAAATAGTTGATAGGGATTTTTTATTTGATAACTAACCATGCCAAACGACGAGCCTGCTTTGAAAAGTGACTTGCAGGACCTGAAGGAGCAGATGCTAGCAGAGGTGGCCAAGCTAACGGATGTAGTCAGAACGGCCATGAAGGACGTCAGCCATTCGCTTGAGAGCGTAGACAGGCGAGTGTCCACACTGGCCGGGAAGGTTCAACAGCTTGAGGCCAACCCTCCAAAGACCAACGATGACAACAAGGACGAGGACGACGACGTGATCCTCGACGAGGGTGTTGTCTACGGTGACGATGGTCTAGTTGATGCGAGGGCGACACGCGAGAACACTCTACGTCGAAGACTTCACCGCAATCGTACAGGCATGGGAGGTAATGGAAATCAACGTAATCGTGGTAATGTTAATAATGATGATCCTTATGCTAAAATAAAATTTACCATACCACCTTTTTATGGAAAATATGATGCTGAGGAATATCTTGATTGGGAGATGACAGTAGAACAAAAATTTTCTTCCCACCTTGTACCTGATCAACATAAGGTTAGACAAGCTACTAGTGAATTTAAAGATTTTGCTATAATCTGGTGGCAAGAACTAGCTACTTTGCATCTACAACCTGAGTCATGGGATAGGCTAAAAGAAGCAATGCGTGATCGCTTTATTCCTCCTTCTTATAAACGTGATTTGCGTAAGAAATTGCAGCGCTTAGATCAGGGAAATATGTCTGTCTAGGAATATTATGCAGAGCTGCAAAAGGGCATGATACGTTGTGGGGTAGTAGAGGATCCGGAGGATAAAGTGTGTCGTTTTTATGGTGGATTGAGGCATGAAATTTAGGATATTGTTGATTATAAAGAATTTACTACTACCAACCGTTTGTTCCAGCTTGCTATGCTTGCAGAAAAAGAATTGCAGGGACGACAACAACAAAGGAGCCAGAGCAGCAACTTCAGCAGCTCCTTCACGCCCAAGATGACGACGATGGCACCACCAACGAAACTGCTCCCTTCATCGAGTGCTCATCCTCCACCACCAGCGAGCACACGTTCTTTAGCTCCTTCACCTTCGACCGCACGTACCATGGAATCTGGTAAGACTCGTTTGCAGGAGCCGGCCAAGAGTGCATCATCTATGGCTTCCACTGGGCGCTCTTCTTCCATTCAGTGCCACCACTGCCATGGACTTGGTCATGTGCAGAAGGATTGTCCTAGCAAACGGGCATACATTGCTACAGAAGATGGAGGCTACATTAGCACGTCTGATGTAGAGGAAGATATGGTTGATGAAGCTGCCTCGGATGATGATCATGGTGGAGATGGCCTTTCTTTGAGCATAGATGACGCAGGAAACCATCGAGCCATCATTGTACAGCGAGTTCTCAGTACACAGATGGAGAAAGCAGAAAAGCTACAACGCCACAACTTGTTTCAGATTTTATTCGTCATTAAAAATCAGCGTGCACGAGTCATCATTGACAGAGGAAGCTGCAACAACTTGGTGAGTTCTGATTTGGTCAAGAAACTTGAATTGACCACGCGGCCACATCCACATCCGTACCATATTCAGTGGCTCAACGACTCGGGTAAGGCAAAGGTAACACAAGCAGTCCGGGTGTATTTTTCCCTTGGTATATACTCTGATTTTATAGATTGTGATGTGGTACCGATGCAAGCTTGCTCTCTCTTATTGGGTCGTCCATGGGAATTTGATAATGATGCTACACACCATGGTAGAAGTAATAAATACACACTTATGCATAAGGGACAAAAAATTACTTTGCTACCTATGACCCCTGCACAAATTGTACAAGCTGATAGAGAGAGTTGCTAGTGAAACTAAACAAGTTGATGCTAAACCTGAAAAACAGCAAGCAATTAAATTGAAAAATCCTATTATGCTTGCCACTAAAACTGATCTTGTAGAGATTAATGATGTGTGCTATGCTTTGATATGCAAAGATGCTTTATTTTCCACTGATGATATAGCTAGCACTTTGCTACCTTCTGTCACTAACCTTTTGCAGGAATATAGTGACGTGTTTCCCACTGAGCTACCTCCAGGACTTCCACCCATTCGAGGGATTGAGCACCAGATTGACTTGATTCCTGGAGCGAGTATGCCAAATCGAGCTGCCTACAGAGCCAACCCCGAGGAGACTAAGGAGATTCAACGCCAAGTCCAAGACCTTTTGGACCGTGGGTATGTACGTGAGAGCCTTAGCCCTTGTGCTATCCCAGTTATTTTGGTTCCAAAAAAAGATGGCAGTTGGCGCATGTGTGTAGATTGTAGAGCCATTAACAATATCACAATAAGGTACCGTCATCCTATCCCTAGGCTAGACGACATGCTTGATGAGTTAAGTGGTTCTATAATTTTCTCTAAAGTAGACTTGAGAAGTGGATACCACCAAATAAGAATGAAATTAGGAGATGAATGGAAAACTGCTTTTAAAACCAAGTTCGGCTTATATGAGTGGTTAGTAATGCCTTTTGGTTTAACTAATGCACCTAGCACTTTCATGCGTTTAATGAATGAGGTTTTACGTCCTTTCATTGGAAAATTTGTGGTGGTTTATTTTGATGATATCTTGATATACAACAAGTCTTTAATTGAACATCTTAATCATCTACGTGCTGTTTTTGATGCTTTGCGTGCTGCACGTTTATTTGGTAACCTCGAGAAGTGCACTTTTTGCACCGAACGAGTATCGTTTCTTGGCTATGTTGTGACCTCGCAGGGAATTGAGGTAGATGAAGCCAAGGTGCACGCTATACAGAGCTGGCCAACGCCCACCACCGTGACACAAGTGCGGAGCTTTCATGGACTTGCAGGATTTTACCGCCGCTTTGTGAAGGATTTCAGCACCATTGCAGCCCCATTGAACAAGTTGACAAAGAAGGGCGTTGCGTTTCATTGGGGAGAAGAACAAGAGGCGTCCTTTGCTCTCTTGAAAGACAAACTTACTCATGCGCCATTGCTACAACTTCCTGATTTTGGTAAGACTTTTGAGCTTGAATGTGATGCTAGTGGGATTGGCATTGGTGGCGTCCTGATGCAAGAAGGTAAACCCGTTGCTTACTTTAGTGAGAAATTAAATGGGCATATTCTCAATTATTCCACGTATGCTAAAGAATTGTATGCTCTTGTTCGTTCATTAGAAACGTGGCGACATTATTTATGGCCTAAGGAATTTGTTATTCACTTTGGTCATGAATCATTAAAACATATTAGAAGTCAAAACAAACTACATCGTAGACATGCTAAGTGGGTTGAATTTATTGAATCTTTTCCTTATGTCATCAAACACAAGAAAGGGAAGAACAACATTATTGCTGATGCTTTGTCTAGACGATATACTATGCTGTCCCAACTTGATTGTCATATATTTGGGCTTGAAACAATTAAAGAACAGTATGCTAATGATGCTGACTTTAAAGATGTGATGGCGAATTGTACAAAGGGGCGTACATGGAACAAATATGTGATACATGATGGGTTTTTGTTTAAAGCTAACTGCCTATGCATTCCAGCTGGTTCCGTTCGTCTTTTATTGTTGCAGGAGGCACATGGAGGAGGATTGATGGGACATTTTGGTGCCAAGAAGACAGAGGAGGTGCTGGCCACCCACTTCTTTTGGCCAAGGATGAGACGAGATGTAGAGCGGTTTGTGGCTCGGTGCGCCACGTGTCGATGTTTTACACTGGCAATAAATATATGGGGCTACTCGGTGGATTGCAAAGGAACACAGGGAGATTTTATACTGGTTCAGGCCCTCGATGTGAGGTAATACCCTACATCCAGTTGTGGTGTTATTTCTTTGAGGATTTGTGGTGGTGATTCTGGTGAACCAACTCAACCTGCCCTCATGGGGCGCCCTGCCTCCCCTTATATACTGGGGGACAGGGTTACAAGGTAGGAGTCCCCATCGGATTACGACTAGGAGATCTCCCCTTAGAGATATAACACACCCGACTAGGACTGTATATTCCTTCCTATAAAAGGCGAAGTCTGCCGAATCTAGCTATATCTCTAATTACAAGGCTAGGCCCATCCTCTATCCGAGTGGCCCATATGCTTGTCATGAGGTACCCGGGGCCCATGGCACCCACAGTAGCCCCCGAGACCTTCATAGTTGAGTCACAGCTAATGCCGAGTGCTCATCCTCCACGGTGAAGTCTTCCCGAGTGCATTGCTCCCGAGTACTCTTTGTCTGAGTGCTGCTTCTCCCGAGTCCTGCTTCATGTCAGCTGGCAGCAAGGCTATGAAGGGCTTCATGTAGATGTAGGAATAGTGTGCGCCGAATAGGCGCACCTATTAGGTGTAGCCCCCGACTTTGTGCTTAATTGTGAAAACAATTAAACATAAAGTCAAAGATCTTTAACCTTGAAGTCTTTCCCAAGTAGATTACTACTGGTATATGAGACTCTTCGGTATCATGTCAACCGGAAAATGATTTATAGTCTTGCCGAGTAGGGAACTACTCGTATATAGGACTCTTCGACTTCATGTCAGTCGGAATGTGTGTTTATAGTCTTGCCGAGTAGGATGCTACTCGTATATGGGACTCTTCAGCGTCATGTCAGCTGGAAAGGTGTTTATAGTCTTTCCCGAGTAGTATACTACTCGAAAATTAGACTCGTCAGCATCATGTCAGCCGGGATGATTATTTATAGTCTTTCCCAAGTAGTATACTACTCGAAAATTAGACTCGTCAGCTTCATGTCAGCTGGAAAAGGTGTTTATAGTCTTTCCCGAGTGGCGTCCCATTCGGAAGTTAGACTCTTCAGCTCGTCAGCTGGAAGAATGTTTATAGTCTTTCCGAGTAGTATACTACTCGAAAGTTAGACTCCTCCGCATCATGTCAGTGGGAATGAGAAATTTATAGTCTCTCCCGAGTAGTGCACTACTCGAAAGTTAGACTCTTCAGCGTCATATCGGCTGGAATAATGTTGCCCATGGCAACTGGTGGCCACGCATGTAGGCCGAGTACCACTTTATGAAAATAAATCCATGGCGTGGTCAGGTGTACTTAGGAAAGATACCTGTATCCCCAATTTTAATGAAGATCAGCTTGTGATCCTTATAAGGATATATCCTCGAGACCTGGTGGATAAAACAGATACCCAAACATATATGTTTAGCAATAAGGCTCTCATGAAGCATATCTGTTTACCTCATCGGCTCCTGTTGGTAGCACCAGTGCTATAATTTCAACTCAGCCTGCGGGCGGCCCACATGGAGCATGCTACTGTAGAGAACTCATATCTTGGTAGCCGTTACCGAGTACGCCGGTCTAAACCGACCCACCCAATTGTAGGCTCTATAAAATCACCATCCCTCGCATGTCAGGATGAGTTTTTGGTGTCGGTAACCGCAATCAGCCAGAGAAATCCTTATTCGCAAGCCTTTCCGACTTACGTTCCGAATGCAACCTGGTTGCCACAGAAGTCTGAGTAGGTATATTACAGGATCTGCTTGCCCTCCTCAAGTGTGACGCGGTGCATGAGAACTCCGGATGCGCTTTGACGATGTAAGTCTTCTCTGACTTCAGGAGAGCCGAGCAGGGTACCCGAACCTTGCATTAGCATAGGATTCGGCTAGCGACCCTCATGGGGCATACCCTACCCAACAGAGTCATAGCCAAGCGAGGTACCCGAACCTTGCATTAGCATAGGATTCGGCTAGCGACCCTCATGGGGCGTACCTCACCCAGCCGAGTGATATACGACCCCCGACTAGTGCCGGAAGTCGGTTGTCAGCTCACATGGAGCGTAGCCGAGGAAGATGACGTCCCGACTGGCGCAAATACTCGGTAAGTAGCCCTCATGGAGCATCCCGAGTGTATTTTGGCAGACTTGTCCAGCCCCCGAGAGTAGGAGATAGGCTCGCAGCCCTGAGTTCCTGTCACGCGTATCCGGAGCTAGGCCTGCAATATAAAGATATCGGATGAGTAGCATCTGATGATGGAAATAATCATCCGAATAAAATGTATTTTACAATATGTGTAAATATGAGTTTTTCCTCTTTTTGATATTAATTTCCCCGAGTAGTTGACCCCTTGCGTTTAAACACTCTGCCCGACTAGTCATAGCCCCCTAGCGTCGGGAGTTGGCTCATGGCTCTTTCCCAGACACACGTTTTGGGTGACTTGAGTTCGTCTTTCATGGAGCAAAGTTTCACGGATCAGGGTTTATGCTACTCAAGTACTTTTGCAATCATTTAAGAGCAAAAACAGAGAAGAGTGCAGCTTGTGCAACTATTAGGTGTAAGCGGCATTGGCAAGGCCGAGTGAAGAAATATTTATTAGGAAGCGACTTAGTTGTTCGGTATTTTGGAGTGGGGATGCCATCCTTGCGTTTGAGCTTGTGAGCCCCCGAGCATGTCACTTGTTCTGATAATCTTCAGTTGTTGGAAGTCGAAGACGATTATGACCGACTGCCACAATGAAGCCGTCTGACTTGCGTTTGCGATTCCCGGCTTTAGTCGGGACTGCGTCATTGGTGCCCTCCCGCTTCTTCTGTCAGGATGCCTTTTTATCTTCAAGGGCCTCATCAACAACGTGGGCTGAGTCAGCGTATTTGTTCGCCATATCGAATAAAGCCTTGACAGAGTTGGGAGGCTTCCGTGTGAATTTGTCGATGAACGAGGTGTCTTTGACTCCTTTTCGAAAGGCGGCGATGACGACCTCATCCTTGACGTTAGGGATTGAGTTCTTCTTCTCAGAAAACCTCTTAATGAAGTCACGAAGAGACTCGTTCTTCCTTTGATGCAACTGATATAAGTTGTACTCGGAAGATGATCTCTCGTAAGTTCCCTGGAAGTTGGCGATGAAGCGTTCTCGGAGTTCTGCCCATGAGCCGATTGATTGTTTGGGAAGTCCTGTTAGCCATGTCCTCGCTGAGTCGGCTAAAGCGACTGGGAGGTAGTTAGCCATGACTTTGTGATTTCCTCCAGCTGCTCGGATTGCCGTAGTATAGACCGTGAGCCAAGACTCGGGATTGGTCTTGCCGTCGTATCTTTCGACTCCAGTAGGCTTGAAACCCGATGGCCAGTCGGCCTGTTGTAGCTCCTGGGTGAAGGCCGGTACTCCTTCATCTTCATGAGGACTCCGACCCTGACTACGGCGGCGAAACCGCTCGTGGTGGAGGCCGAAACGCTCGTTCTCGTCTTCCGGTTGGCGTTGCTCATCATCTTCTCGTTCGCGGTGTCGAGCGTTGATGTCCTGCCGAAGATCACGTCGTTGTTGGCCTCGAAGGTCCTGATCATCCCGACGGTTGCTTTGACGTCGCCGGTTGTCGTTGGGGCTGCCGAGTGACGCCTGACGTGCCTCCGTATGCAGCTGACTGGAGCCAGCCGCTCGGTGTCGCTTTGAGGTAGATGAGACTGCCGTTGGGAATGTCGACCGGTTGGTCGGTATGAGGGTATCACCCGACTGTTGGTGCTGCTGACATGCAGCAGCGGTAAGCAGGGCTTTTATCCTTGCGATCATCGGGGTGGCCTGGTGATCAGGCCCAAACTGGAGTGTATCCAGTAGAGTCGCAGCGGCTACGATGTTCTGTTGAGGAGTAATGAAGACGTCGTGGTTGCTGACTCGGGTTTGGAGGATTTGTTGTTGAGCAGTCCGCCCAGCCCTACGTAGGGCGTCATGTTGGCGTCTCGCTTCTTCCTCTTGTTGTTCTTGCAGTCGGCAGGCTTCCTCCTCTTGTTGCTCGTGTAGTCGGCGTGATTCCTGAGTAGGAGTAGAGCCTTTGGATGCCATGAAGATTTCTCGTGGCGGGGGGAAGCTTGCCAAACTGCTATCCGACTTAGAGTCGGAATCCGACTGGGAGTCGTAGTCCGACTGGGAGTCGTAGTTAGAATAGTTGATGGGGGTGATTATAACTCCGACCTCCCTAGATCCGATCTCGAGCGGCTCTGGGCCGTATCCGAGTCGAACTCCAGAGGATCGGGTTTGCCGCGTTGGATGTAGATTGTAGATATCCGCGGCGTCGCCGAGTCCGAACGGGAAATTGACGATCTCTTCCTTTTTTGGCCCGATCTCGGCCGGCTCAAAACCGAGTCCGAGTCGAACACCGAAAAAAAGAGTTATCCCTGGACTTGGGCGTATGGGAGATCGCCGCAGCATGTCGTGAGAGATTGCTGCAGCATCGTGTAGGCCGACTGGTGCGGAGTCGGCTGGTTCCTCGGCCGGTTGGATCGGGTCCGTGTCAGCCAAGGTGAGATTGCCGAACATGTCGGCGACGAAGTCGAGGCTTCCGAATGAGATTGTATCTCCGGGAGAGAATTTGCCGCCGTCGACTCCGGTTGCTGGATCCATCGAGCTTGTAGATGTAGATCGCGCCGATTCCCCTACCTGGCGCGCCAACTGTCGATGTTTTACACCGGCAATAAATATATGGGGCTACTCGGCGGATGGAAACTCGGTGGATTGCAAAGGAACACAGGGAGATTTTATACTGGTTCAGGCCCTCGATGTGAGGTAATACCCTACGTCCAGTTGTGGTGTTATTCCTTTGAGGATTTGTGGTGGTGATTCTGGTGAACCAACTCAACCTGCCCTCATGGGGCGCCCTGCCTCCCCTTATATACTGGGGGACAGGGTTACAAGGTAGGAGTCCCCATCGGATTACGACTAGGAGATCTCCCCTTAGAGATATAACGCACCCGACTAGGACTGTATATTCCTTCCTATACAAGGCGAAGTCTGCCGAATCTAGCTATATCTCTAATTACAAGGCTAGGCCCATCCTCTATCCGAGTGGCCCATATGCTTGTCATGAGGTACCCGGGGCCCATGGCACCCACACCACGTGTCAAAAAGCTAAGTCGCGGTTGAACCCACATGGTTTGTATATGCCTCTTCCTGTTCCTTCTACTCCTTGGGCTAATATATCTATGGACTTTGTTTTGGGATTGCCAAGGACTAAGAGGGGGAGGGATAGTATTTTTGTGGTGGTTGATCGTTTTTCTAAGATGGCACATTTTATTCCTTGTCATAAAAGCGATGATGCTGTTCATGTTGCTAACCTATTCTTTCAAGAAATCGTTCGCTTGCATGGTATGCCGTCTACTATTGTTTCAGATCGCGATGCAAAATTCTTAAGTCATTTTTGGCGCACTTTATGGAATAAATTGGGGACAAAGTTGCTATTTTCTACAACTTGTCATCCCCAAACCGATGGACAAACTGAGGTAGTGAATCACACCTTGTCCACCATGTTGAGAGCAATCTTGAAGTGCAATTTGAAGGTGTGGGAAGAGTGTTTGCCGCATGTGGAGTTTGCATATAACAGGGCGGAACACTCCACCACCAAGGTAAGTCCGTTTCAGGTAGTGTATGGATTTAACCCTGTGCTCCTTTTGATCTTTTGCCTTTACCTACCACTGAGAGAACACATAATGATGCTAAAGAGCGCGCTGAGTTTATTCTTAAATTGCATGAAACCACTAAGGCAAATATTGAAAAGATGAATGCAAAGTATAGAATTGCTGGTAGTGAAGGTAGAAAGGAAGTTAAACTTGAACCGGGTGATTTGGTTTGGTTGCACTTGAGAAAAGATAGATTCCCAGAGTTGCGTAAGTCTAAATTAATGCCAAGAGCTGCAGGTCCTTTTAAGATAATTGAGAAAATAAATGACAATGCATATAAACTTGAGTTGCCACATGAGTTTGGGGTTAGTCATACATTTAACTTTGCAGACTTGAAGCCATACTTGGGAGAAGAAGATGAGCTTGAGTCGAGGACGACTCCACTTCAAGAGGGGGAGGATGATGAGGACATCACTCCTTCGGATACACCCACTGATCCTCCAACCGTTATGCAAGGTCCAATGACCCGAGCTCGAATGCGACAATTAAATCTAGAGGTGAGCTCGTTCTTAAGCGATCCTTTTCATAGTTTTGAGAATAGATTGCTACCTAATGCTGTTATCTTGCTTAGGAACATTGGAGAGGATCATGAAGTACTTGGAGAGAGGTGTGGAGGCGGAGAAGAACAGCAAGGGCACCCAAGACAAGCCGGAGGCTCAATCCAACTCGAGTTTGAGTCTGCCTCGGCCTTCAGGATCAGCCTGTAGTAAAACGGATGCCCAGGATGCATACGGACTCCATTTTCGACGATCCACATATGCATGGAAAGATAATTTCATAAGCTAACCAATGGCTTTGGTTTGACATCCAAATTCCATCGGAGTCAACGGGAATCATTGAAACAAGTCAGTGTCCAGAATCTGCCAGGGTGCTGCATCACCGTCTTTTGGTCTGTTGGGCCGTGTATCGTCTTAGAGCCCGTTAGAGGGCGCGTCCAGGTGGTGTGACGACCCTTAGACTATATATTCAGTAGCCACCGCCTACGTTAGGGTTTGGGTTTTGCTTTAGATCAATCTGCCTTCGAACAGTTGCCGTCACCGGTTGTGAAACCCCAACTTCGAGTGCTTAATCATTCATCTGCAATTGTCACTTTAATTGAGTTGCGTACTTTCGGGTTCTTGCTTGTGTTCTTTGTTTCACAGGCAGGGATTAGCCTTCTTGGCGAGGTCAATCGGATTTGTGACACGGTTGATAACCAGAGGAGTCGTGGTGCTAATGTTGCAGGGATCGGGTCTGTTGATCTGAAGCCGGATCGGTGTGTCGCGTTCCACCAAAACGATAGTTATCTCTACCTGACGGAAGATCGGGAACCCCATCCCCCATCAAGGAATGTGAAGAAAGCTTCCAAGAATTAAAAAAAAGACTAACCACAGCACCCGTGTTGGTTTTACCGGATGTTGGCAAGAGCTTCGATGTGTATTGTGACGCATCTCGGTTAGGTCTTGGCTGCGTATTAATGCAAGAAGGGAAGGTAGTAGCCTATGCATCACAACAATTGAGACCACATGAACAAAACTACCCTACGCATGACTTAGAACTAGCAGCTGTTGTGCGTGCCTTGAAGATTTGGTGGCATTACTTGATCGGTAATCGCTGCGAGATATACTCAGATCACAAGAGCCTAAAATATATATTCACACAAGCGGATCTGAACCTGAGGCAAAGGAGATGGCTCGAGTTAATCAAGGACTATGACCTAGGCATAAATTATCACCCAGGGAAGGCCAACGTAGTTGCAGACGCGCTGAGTCGGAAAGCTCATTGCAATAGTCTCACACTAAGCAATGGACAACCTGAGTTGTATAAGGAATTTCAATACCTCAACCTGGAATTGGAGTATGGTTGTGTTGCAGCCGTGGAAGCAAAGTCTACGTTAGAAGACCAAATTCTTGTAGCCCAAGCTGAAGACAAGGAAGTTCAAGAAATTAAGCGCAGCATAGAGAAAGGGGAAACCTCAGATTACAACATGGATGAAAATGGAGTGGTTAGGCGTGGACAGCGAATATACATCCCCAAAGATGAAAAGGTCAAGAACCTGATTCTGAAAGAAGCCCATGAAACATTGTACTCAATTCATCCTGGTAGTACCAAGATGTATCAAGATTTAAGAAAGGATTTTTGGTGGGCAAGCATGAAGTGAGATGTAGCTGAATACGTGGCGCTCTGTGATGTGTGTCAGCGAGTGAAGGCTGCGCACCAAAGGCCAGCCGGGCTACTACAGCCATTACAAATCCTGGAATGGAAATGGGACGAAGTTGGAATGGATTTCATCACTGGTTTGCCAAGGTCACAGCGAGGCAATGATTCAATATGGGTTGTAGTGGATCGGTTGACAAAAGTAGCACACTTTATACTAGTGAAAACCACTGACAAAGGAACCAAGATAGCTGAATTGTATTTCTCTCGGGTTGTTTGCTTGCATGGTGTGCCAAAACGGATAGTTTCGGACCGAGGTGCCTAGTTCATCTCACATTTTTGGAAACGGTTGTAGCAAGCAATGGGAACCAACCTAGCTTTCAGCACCACATATCACCCGCAAACTGGAGGACAAACCGAGAGGGTGAACCAAATTCTAGAAGACATGTTGAGAGCGTGTGTGCTGTCCCATGGACCAAGCTGGGAAAATTGCTTGCCATATGCTGAGTTTTCTTACAACAATAGCTACCAAGCAAGCCTACAAATGTCACCATTCGAGGCTCTCTATGGGAGGAAATGTAGAACACCTCTAAACTGGTCACAAGTTGGTGAGAGACACGTATTTGGCCCAGCTTCGATCAATGAAGCGGAAGAGCAAGTTCGGTTGATTAGAGCAAGATTGAAGGAAGCCCAATCAAGACAAAAGAGCTATGCTAACCAAAGGAGGCGTGAGCTGAAGTTCAGACCTAATGACTTCGTATATCTCAAAGTGACGCCGCTGCGAGGTACCCACAGGTTTCAAGTCAAGGGAAAATTAGCACCACGGTACGTTGGACCATATAGGGTGCTTGCAAGAGTAGGAGAAGTGGCCTATAGATTGGACCTACCACCCGAGCTATCTGAAGTGCACAATGTCTTCCATGTATCACAATTAAAGAAGTGCCTTAGAGTGCCCACTGAGGTTGCGCCAATAGAAAGCATCGAACTACAACAAGACCTCACGTACAAAGAGCACCCAATTCGCATAATAGAAGAAGCTGAGCGGCGGACAAGGAACAAGACAATCAAGATGTGCAAGGTACAGTGGAGTAACCACACAGTGGATGAGGCAACCTGGGAGCGTGAAGACCGTCTTCAAAACGAGTTTCCCTAGCTCTTCACCGAGCCGGCCAAATCTCAGGGACGAGATTCATTTTAAGGGGGTAGGTTTTGTAACAGCCTACTTTTGTTCATTGGTGCATAAAACCATTTTTCATCTACATGCACTGCATGCCATTTTTCATGCATAAAAATCCCAGCCAACAGATTAAAGTTCGTACGATCTATATAAACTTTTCCCACCGCCCTATCTAACCCTCAATTTTCAATCTTCACCGAAAATTCTGGAAAAATTCCTAAAAATTCCATACCTTACTACCAGCCTTGCCTCCAAGTTTCATTTGGTTTGAAGCAAGTTGGCCCATCTAACCATCTAGTCTAATCCTCTACTGAAATTGAAAAAAATCTGGATACTGTTCACCCGAGAAGAGTTATTTCCCTCTTCCTGTCGGTTTCTCCTGTTTTCTCAACCTGTTGACCCAATATTTCCACTTGGCAAGGTAGGTAACCCCATTGGACACACTTTTTATGTTGGGCCCCACCTCTAATTTGGACCCCACAGCCCAGCCAAGCCCAGGCCAACTCAGGCAGTCCCTGTTTTCCATCGCCCAAGCGAGATCACGTGACGATCTCTCTCTGCCCGTGCAGTTCGACCAGGTGGCTACCTCTGCATGCCCCAGACCATGTGAGAGGGAGAGGCAGAGCCGCCTTGGGACCGCACAAGATGCCCCGACAACCTCAGCAACGCCCTGCCCTGTCTCGTCTGTCTGCTGCATGCTTGCCCGTGCACACACCATCGCGAGACCGATGGAGTAGAGCAGCGCCCCCCCCCCCTCCTCTCCCTTCCCTGCCTTCCTTTTTAACCAAGCCCATGTCCTCTAGCCTCCCCAGCTCGCCCTCTTTCTGACGCACCCACGGACCCAGGGGATTGCCCCTTGGTTCGCCAGGAACGTGAGGTGCCGCCCACGGCGCCGGCGAGCACACGCCTTCCGTCTGGGAGCTCTGGTGAGTTTCACCTTGTCCCATCTGTGTCACCATGTGTTCCTGCCCGACCTAACTCCATTTTTGCCCTCGGTATGCAGCAGGCACCACCGCAGCCCCATCGTGTTTTGCGACGCCAACCGGGTGCCGCTGTGACCTTGCAGCCGTTAAACTCCACCCTGGTGAGTTTAACACTGTCCTAGCTGTATCACCATCTCCCCTTTACTCATTGAACTCATCGCAGCGCTTATCTGCAGCCTCCATCACGAGCAACCCTGCCGTCGAGCCGACCACCGCCTCATTGTTGCACCCCACCGCACGCACTCTTCGGTGAGCTCCTGTTTCTGCATGTGCTTTCTTTTATTCCTCGGAGGCCACTAGTGCTCCCCACGTCCTTGGCTTGGCCTGTCATGCCATTGTTTTGCCATCCACCCAAGCGACACCACCGTGGCCACATGTGTGGATGAGGCTCAATCGAAGCATGGCCGCATGGATTAGAACCCTACGACCTTGCATGCAGGATCCCTAGAGCTTCCCCGCACCCTTGCATTCACTAGCCATGCACTAGAGCATGAGAGGACAGAGGTAGACAAGCCGTACTTTAGCTTGGCTTTTCACCGAACACCTTAGGTGCGCTTGTGTTTGACTGAGCGACAGCCATCCCATCAGCCCCATGCAAGCCAGGTTGGCCCCACTAGTGTTAGAATGGATAAAACCACGAGTAGAGCTGCTGCTGTTGAATTCCTGATTTTGCCGGTCGTCGTTAACGTACGAAGACGTGTAGTTTGCGTGTACGAAGACATCGTTTTTGGACCGAGGCGTTTGCCGCTACCGAAGCCTTCCCATAGATTCCACTTGTGTATTCAGTGACCCCTAGGCCCTAGAAACCCTCCACGCCTCCAAACACCACCCGTTAAGTCGGTAGAATGTTTTCAGCCGTTTCAGCAGTTCAGTCGAGCGAGAACGCCGTTTCTAATTTATTTTCGATTTTAAGACAGAGCAGACTTCATTTAGCCGTTTCTCGCTCATACGAACTCGGATTCAAGCGATTCTTTTTCTAAATTCAGCTAAAATCATGCACTTCCATATTCTGCAAAAATATTTGTACTTCCTGTACTGTTAAATTTTGCCGTTGATTTCATTGCATTCGTTTGGTATTCTCATAGAGCGCGACGTTGCTGACCTAGTTGAGGAGGAACCAGAGGAGTACCAGGAAGTCCAGGAGCAAGGCAAGCACCCCCTTGATCAATTGCTCTGATATTTCAAACTTACAAACTATATTGATTGCCAACTTTTATGCATGCGATGTTTCACTCAGAAATGTGTGGGATTCTTGGGTAGTTAACCTCTTGTTGCATATGCCTTGTCCTTGTTACTTGAGTATCTTGAATTCCTTGTCACTTATGTTGCCACTGAAAAATTGGGTTCATGTGGTTGGGAGGATGTCAATAGGTATGCTTAGTTTGCTAATTAATCAATGCTGCTTGTTAATTGATTTTGGGATGTTGGAGAAATGAAGCATTTGCGAAATTATGGAAATGAACAGTGGGTAATTCCCCTATGCTCTTGGTGGAAAACAAAAACTGAAAACATGTTTTTGACTTGGGCGAGTGGATGTAGTGTTTGGTGCCTTGTTTGTGGTACTGATTAGGTGGTTGTCTCGCCCGGGTCGCTAAGGATCAATTCTATGGTGTAGCTAGAACCAAGAAACATAGTACAAACCACATGTGGCTCTTATGGGGAGTCCCTGGCTCAGTATAATGTTGATACCTAGCTATAGACCCGCCGGTGGTAGTTGTCGGTCATTATTGTTGACATTGGGTTAGTGCAGGTTATGGTTGTTGTCCATGGCCCGAAGGTACCTTGATTATTGTTCAAGGGTGACCAGCACATCGTGTGAGCCTTGGGGTTTTGGGAGGCCTACCAACTCCCTAGGGATAGATCATAAGCGCGGGATATTGCTAGGCCAACGGTAGAAAGGCTTTGCCATTGATGGTGTGAGCCTCCTGTGTGGTAGCTCGTATTGTCCTTGTCATGTGGGTACAGTTGTACACACTCTCGAGAGTTAAAACCATTCGAATAGCCGTGTCCTCGGTTATGGATGACGTGGGAAATTCTCCACCATGGTAGATTTAAATTCTGGGAACTGTTTTGGGGAAAATCATGGTGCGAATGGGGAGTTCGTGGGGCTGGTTGTGGCAGCGTGTTGCCACGGTTGGTTGGCATAGGCAAGGAGCCTAGATGGTTGAAACACTTGCGGTAGATGCTTGCATACTTGATTTACTGTGCTGGCTTGATTTACGAAATTTCGTTGCAAAACTGCAATGTTTTCTCTATATATATTATGATTTATGCAAAGTGCAGAACCTAAACCATTCCTTGTTTATCTTCGCATATTATGGAATACCATTGCAAATACTAAAAGTCTTGCAGAGTACGTATTGTACTCACACACGTTTGTGTGACTTCTTTTTTTTAGAGATGATTGAGGGGGACTCGACAATCGGGTACTTCTATGCAGCGGGTTTTGGAGACGACGACGACGGTGCTTACTAGGGCTTACCGGTTGGTTGCCTGTGGACGGGCATAGGCACACTTGCTGGTTTTTGGTGCCTATATTATCTTGTTTCCGCTGTTGAACTCTTTTTTTTATTTTGTTGTTCTATTTGGCCGGTTGGCCTTTACGTAATCGCTAAGTCTAGACTCTTGTACGGCTTCTGTTTGGACTGCTGTGAGCTGAACCTGTGATGTATGGATTATGATGTCGATGTTGAATGTGTGTGCTAGCAATTGATCGTGGGACTAGCATGGTACACACATAGGGTTCGGGGTCAAACCCGGGTCCGACAGATAACTCAGTCAATTACTTTTGGTACGTGGGATAATATCCGCACCGAGAATATCTGCTTCAAGGTCGCCGACTTAGAGACCGTGTATCACGCCATACTCAGAAGGCCAGCACTAGCCAAATTCATTGGTAGCGCCGCATTATTCATAAATGATGCTCAAGATGCAGGACCAGCTGGAGTACTCTCCCTTCACAGTGATGTCAAGCAAGCCTTCACCTGCGACAAGGAGAGCGGCGAGCTAGCCCAATCCTAAGAAGCGGTAGTCGAGCGCAACAACATCCTACTAGCCGCTACAACAGCAAGCGAGGAGGATCATGTTTCGGCAAAAAAACAGCCAAGTCGGGAATCTCAGCAGACTCTAAAACAAAAAAGATCCCCCTAGACCTTTTCGACCCCTCCAAAACTACACTTGTTAGGACCGAACTCGACCCCCAAATAGCAAGATGAGCTCTTCACCTTCCTCCCGGTGAATAGGGATATATTTGCTTGGAAACCTTCCGACATGCCTAGTGTACCAAGTGAGGTGATCGAGCATTCCATAAACGTCAAGCCGGACGCAAAACCAGTCAAACAACAACTACGGCGCTTCGCACAAGACCGCAAAGATGCTATTCAGGAGGAGATAACCAAGCTCCTCGCTGCCGGGTTCATCAAAGAGGTCTATCACCCGGATTGGCTAGCAAACGTAGTCTTGGTCCAGAAGAAGAACGGTAAATGGCGCATGTGCGTCGACTACACCGACTTAAACAAGGCGTGCCCCAAAGATCCATAGAAGATTGAAGATTTTTTATTGTTACCTCTTGGAAGTCTTGAATTTCCATAGAGGTGTTCCTGAGGACGTTGGTGAGGGGCCGGAGAGCCTGCTCGGCAGTGGCGAGCTGCCGACTGTTTGGCTAGTTAGCGTAGCAGTCGGCGGTGGTGAGTTGATTGCGGCTGGCTCGGTGCTCGAAGCAACCGACTGCGGAGCCAGGCACGCTGGCTTTGTAGTTGGCAGCACAGGCCTCGGGCTTGGTTGCGCCGAACTTGGACTTGGCGACCCGGGGGCTAGACAGATAGGATCTTTGATCTTCAGGCTCCCTAGCACTGCACTCGACATGCTCTTCTTCTTGCCCAGGTCCTCAATTGGTCTTTTCCTAGCCCTCTTGGAGCTGGGTTGGGCAACAGAAGGGCTGGCTGGGTGCTTCTTCGATTTTGTGCTCGGCTGATCATGGGAGTCATTATCAAACTCTTCACAGTCTTGCAAGTATTTCAACAATATATGTTTCACACATCACAGAACAAGCCAGGACAGATATCAACACATATTCATCATAGGTGAATAACAAGCTAGAATTAATATCTTCAAGGATACCTTTGGCCAGGTCTACCCTGGCAATAGGGCTTGGGGGCGTGCTCCTCGTCTCGGTCTCCACCACCCCATTAACGAAGAAGCCGAGCAAGGTATCAGTAACCTTATTCTTGTCGGCTACATCGGGGTATTCTTGGTTGGGGTCATCTTTGCCTTGGTAGTCCTAGTCGAAATGGCTCCTAGCCTTCAGTAGTCTGGTGCAATGATTTAGGAAGCACCTTGCCACCTAGGGACCAGTTAGCCCTATGCTCTTCAGGAGGTCAATCCTCTCCATCAGCTGGTATACCTGTCCCATTTCCTCATAGCTTGGCACTGATGACCAGCTTGGCAGGACTGTTGGTGGGGCACCAGTGAAAGGGGGCAGAGAGGGTTCATGGTTTGAATAGTAGAACCACTCTCTGTGCCAGCCCTTGAGCGATGTCTTTAGAGGAACATTGAGATATGCCTTCTTCATTTCTTTCCTAAGCTAAAGACCGGCCCCCCAATGGTTTGGATTTTGTTCTTGGACAGTTGGGGCTTGATGTGGAATAGGTATCGAAATAGATTGAAATGGGGCTTAAACCCTAGAAAAGCTTCGCACAGAGTGGCAAAGATAGAGATGTGAAGAATAGAGATGGGAATCAAATTCAAAAACTCTATCTGGAAGAAAGACAAAAGCTAGTGAAAGAAATCCAAGGAGGGGAGGGCAAGACCATGGTCGAAAAAAGAAGTGAAGACGACGGTCTCACCAGATTTGGGCGCTGGCATAGACTCCCCCTCCACGGTGTGCCAGTGGATGACGTCTTGTTGCTGCCGCATCAACCACTTTTCCAACAGCTTCAGCTTCACCGGGCTGCAATCCGACATCGGCCAGATTTCGGAGGTCATATCGGGATCTCAAATGGAGCTCTCGGCATTGTCGGGGGCAAGAAGTT
This sequence comes from Oryza meyeriana var. granulata, assembly GCA_003991445.1. Taxonomy (NCBI): domain Eukaryota; kingdom Viridiplantae; phylum Streptophyta; class Magnoliopsida; order Poales; family Poaceae; genus Oryza; species Oryza meyeriana. Next base: position 200,478 of record RYFJ01000407.1, on the reverse strand, counting down.
TGGGGGAATGTCTTGTGGAGGTTAGGAATGGATGCGATGGAGCAGATTCTGGTGAGTCTCGAGCGGGGGTGCAAGCTATAGCGAACCCTAGTGAGGCGGAAAGCGCGAAATTTAGGCGCGGAGCTGGAAGACGAAACGATTGGTGAATTGGAGAAGAATGGGGAGTCTTTTCTCTCTCTCCTCGCTTTATAAGGCCTGTGCTGATAAGTGGGCTTAGGCCGACTAACTCGGTACTAGGCCGTAAGATATGAGTTTCTAAATAGCATGTCCTATTAGGCCGATCGCTGGTTATGTTAAAATTACAGTGCAGATGCTATTTTACATAAACTGATTAAATAATCATATATGCTTCATGAATGCCTAATTGCTGGATAGATGTGTTCAGATATCTGAATTATTTACTAGGTATTGAGGATATGTCCTTAAAATGATCAACAGCTGGTCTCCATTAAAATTGGGGATGCAGGTATCTTTCAAGTACACCTGACCACAGATTGGGTTAAAACCCATGAAGTGGTACTCGGCTTACATTCTTAGCCAACAATTGCCCTGGGCAAAAATTCTTCCGGCTGACATGATGCTGAAGAGTCTAATCTCTGAGTAGTATACTACTCGGAAAAGACTAAAGGGTTAAAGATCTTTGACTTTATGGTTAATTGTTTCACAATTAAGCACAAAGTCTGGGGCTACACTTAATAGGTGTGCCTATTCGGTGCACACTATTCATATTTTTCCACGAAGCCCTTCATAGCCTCGTTGCTAGCTGGCATGAAGCAAGACTCGGGAGAAGAAGCACTCGGACAATGAGAACTCGGGAGCAAAGCACTCGGGAATCTCTTCACCGTGGAGGATGAGCACTCGGCATTAGCTATGACTCAACTATGAAGGTCTCGAGGGGCTGCTGTGGAGGCCATGGGCCTCGGGTACCTTATGAGAAGCATTAAGGCCACTCAGACAGAGGATGGGCCTAACCTTGTCATTAGGGATACAATAGGACTCGGCATGCATTACCTTGTACGACAAGGAAAGGATATAGTCCTAGTCGGGCACGTTGTATTCCTAGAAGGAAATCCCTTGCTTGGAGTCCGACTGGGATTCCTACCTTGTAACCCTATCTCCTCGGTATGTAAGGGGAGGCAGGGTGCCCCCTTGAGGGGATATCAGAATCTCACTAGAGAAACCTCAAAGGCAATACACAACAACTGGAAGTAGGGTTTTACCTCACCTCAAGGGCCTGAACTAGGATAAATCATCTCGTGTTTCTTTGCAATCCATCAAGTTTATGTGTCATGAGTAGCCCCATATTTTTATTGCCGATAGAAAACATCAACAGTTTAGCACGAGTTGGGAATCCCTGCGAACCACCAGTTTGCAGATACCGAGTGATATGGCAATACGGAGCCCATGGATGAGTGCCTCGTACTCGGCAACATTGTGAGATGTTGGAAAATGAATTTGAAGGACATATTTGGGTTTTTCTCCAGTGGGTGACGTCAGAACAACACCAGCTCCTGCTCCGCCGATCCGTAGAGAACCATCGAAGTACATCATCTAATATTCAAGGTTGTCTGCTAGTGTAGCTGTTTGAACTTCTGTCCACTCGGCCACAAAGTCGGCGAGGGCTTGGGACTTGATTGCTGTTCGTGGCTGGAAGACAATGTGATGGCAATGGGGTGCCCGATCTTCCGTTAGGCAAAGATAACGCTCAATTTGGTGGAAATTTGACACTCACGATCCGGCTTCTGATCACCAAGACCCGAACCCTGCAATCGCAGTACCACGTCTCCTCTCGTTATCAACCGTGCGCTGCTCGGTTGACCTCGCCACGAAGGCTAATCCCTACATGCAAATCGAAGAACACAAGCAAGAACAAGAAAGATTGCAACTCAATTGCAGATGAATGATTATACTCTCGAGTTGGGGTCTCACAAACCGATAAACGGCGAAACTGTTCAAGGACAGAATAATCTAAGCAAAACCCACCTCTAAACAATGATGGCTACTATATATATATGAGTTGGGACGTCCTAGGGTTATCCCTAGGGCGCACACCACTTGGGTTTAGCCCACGACACCGTTACAAGGCCCAAGGCCCAAAACAGACTCGGACTGAAAGAGGTACGTGTCTTGTTTTAATGATTCCGGACAGCTCAGGAGGAATTTTGATGTGGGACCAAAACCATCTGAAAGTAGAATCCATAAGCTTTCCAACAAGTACTCATGGGCCCCGAAAGTCCTTCTAGATCAGCAGCTAGGTCTGTTTGAAATTAATGTTGTTTGGAGGCCCGAATCCGAATCCAAAACGTGCAGAACTTCATCTCTTGCCTTCTATGGACCAAAAAGTGATGTGGTGATATAGGAATAGACTTGGGTAAGGTCTTGGTTTGGTCCCCAATCAACTTCTTTTATCATCCATATGTTTCTTGCGCTCGGTCTCTTTCCCTTCACCCAAGCAAGTATCTCTGCAAACGAGAACACACAAAACTCATGGTGCAGTAACGGCTGTTCAAATATATAACACATAAATCTTATATAGAAAGCATGCACCTTTGGTTCATGAATATATAAGGTAGCTATGTTCATATCTGAGCTAGTGATGTCCTCATCACAATGCCGAACGCCATCAACTCATGTGCCCATTTAGGGATTCTTCCTGTGGCTTCGCGGTTATGTTGGATGTCCCAGAGTGGATACGATGTGACAATTGTAACCTAGTGTGACTGAAAATAGTGCACCAGCTTCCAGTTAGTTATCAGCAATCTGTATAATAGCTTGTGGACTTGGGGATATTGCATCTTGGATTTGCTTAGGACTTCGCTGACAAAGTAAACTAGCCTTTCAACTTTTTGTATATGCCCTGGCTCTGTCCACTTGATGACCAACACTGTGTTGATTACATAGGTGGTTGCCGCTAGATACAACATAAGTGGCTCCTAGGGCATTGGTAGAGATGTAAGGAACTTCTTGAAGTCTTTGAAGGCTTCCTAGGCTTCTGATGTCCATTGAAAATTGTCAACCTTCTTCAACAACATGAAAAAGGGCATGCCTCATTCACCGAGTCAGGAAACAAATTGGCTGAGTGCCACCATGCAGCCAGTCAGCTTCTGTACGTCCTTCCGGCTAGTCGGGGGAGCCATGTTCATGATTACGTTGATCTTCTCTATATTTGCCTTGATGCCAGGTTGTGAAATAATGAAACCGAGTAATTTTCCCAAAGGTACTCCAAAGATGCACTTTTTTGGGTTCAGCTTTATCTTGAATCAGTTTCATCTAAGTCGGTGATGAGGTCCTCATTGACTTTGGTCTTGATCACCACATCATCAACTTGTGCCTCCACGTTGCACTCGAGTTGAGTGTGAAGACACCGCTGAATAGCACGCTGATACGTTGCACAAGAGTTTGTCAACTTGAACGGCATAGTGACATAGCAGTATGCCCCTCATGGTATCTGTGGGTGCCATGGGCCCCGGGTACTTCATGACAAGCATATGGGCCACTCAGATAGAGGATAGGTCTAGCCTTGTAATTAGAGATATAGCTAGATTCGGCAGACTTTGCCATGTATAGAAAGGAATATACAGTCCTAGTCGGATGCGTTATATCTCTAAGAGGAGATCCCTTGGCCGTAATCTGATTGGGACTCCTACCTTGTAACCCTATCCCCCAGTATATAAGGGGAGGCAGGGCGCTCCATTAGGGCAGGTGGAGTTGGTTCACCAGAATCACCACCACAAATCCTCAAAGGAATAACACCACAACTGGACGTAGGGTATTACCTCACATCGGGGGCCTGAACCAGTATAAAATCTCTCTCTGTTCCTTTGCAATCCATCAAGTTTCCATCTGCCGAGTAGCCCCATATATTTATTGCCGGTGTAAAACATCGACAGTTGGCGCACCAGGTAGGGGCTTCGGCGCGATCTACATCTACAAGCTCGATGGATCCAGCAACCAGAGTCGACGGCGGCAAACTCTCCCTCGGAGATACAATTGCATTCGGAAGCCTCGACTTCGTCGCCGACCAGATCGGCAATCTCACCTTGGCTGACTCGGACTCGATCCGATCTACCAGGAAACCGGCCGACTCCGCGCCAGTCGGTCCACACGACGCTGCAGCAACCCTCATCGACTTGCTGTGGCAATCTTCATCTTGTCCGGGTCTCGGGACAACTCTTTCCTTCGGTGTTCGACTCGGACTCGGACTCGGCCTTGAGCTGGCCAAGCTCGAGCTAAGAAGGGAAGAGATCGTCAATCTCCCGTACAGACTCGGCAACGCCACAGATATCTTCAGACAACATCCGACGCGGCAAACCCGATCCCCTGGAGTTCGACTCGGATACGGCCTAGAGCCGCTCGAGATCGGATCTAGGGAGGTTGGAGTTATAATCACCCCCATCAATTATTCCGACTACGACTCTCAGTCGGATTCCGACTCTAAGTCAGACAGCAGTTCGGCAAGCTTCTCCCCGCCACGAGAAATCTTCATGGCATCCAAAGGCCCCACTCCTACTCAGGAACCACGCTGACTACATGAGCAACAAGAGGAGAAGGCCTACCGACTGCGAGAACAATGGGAGGAAGAAGCAAGACGCCTGCACGCCCACAACGATGATCTACGCAGGGCTGGGCGAACCGCTCAGCAACAAATCCTCCAAACCCGAGTCTGCGACCACGACGTCTTTATTACACCCCAACAGAACATCGTGGCTGCTGCAACTCTACTAGATACACTCTAGTTCAGACCTGATCACCAGGCCACTCCGACAATCGCAAGGATAAAAGCCATGCTTACCGCTGCTGCATGTCAGCAGCACCAACAGTCGGACGATACCCTCATACCGACCAGTTGCTCGGCTTCCCCAACGGCAGTCTCATCTACCTCAAAGCAACGCCGAGCAGCTGGCTCCAGTCAGCCGCATACGGAGGCACGTCAGGCATCACTCGGCAACCCCAACGACAACCAGCGACGTCAAAGTAACCGCCGGGACGATTAGGACCTCCGAGACCGACTACGGCGTAACCTTCGGCAAGACATCATCGCTCGGCGCCGTGAACGAGAAGAAGATGAGTAATGCCAACTGGAAGACAAGAACAAGCGTTTCGGCCTCCACCACGAGCGGTTTTGCCGCCGTATTTGGAGTTGGAGCCCTCATGAAGATGAAGGCATACCAGCCTTCACCCAGGAGCTACAACAGGTCGACTGGCCGTCGGGTTTCAAGCCTACAGGCATCGACAAATACGACGGCAAGACCAATCCCAAGTCCTGGCTTACGGTCTACACTCTAGTGATCCGAGCAGCTGGAGGAAATCACAAAGTCATGGCTAACTAACTCCCAGTCGCTTTAGCTGACTCGGCGAGGACATGGCTAACAGGACTTCCCAAGCAATCAATCAGCTCCTGGGGAGAACTCCGGAAACTCCTCATTGCCAACTTCCTGAGAACATACGAGAGGCCATCTTCCGAGTACGACCTGTATCAGTTGCATCAAAGGAAGAACGAGTCTCTTCGTAACTTCATTGACAAATTCACTCGGAAGCCTCCCAACTCTGTCAAGGCTTTATTCGACATGGCGAACAAGTACGCCGACTCGGCTGACGCTGTTGCTGAGGCCCTCATGACAAGAAGGCACCCTGACAAAAGAAGCGGGAGGGCACCAACGACGCGGTCCCGACTAAAGTTGGAAGTCGCAAATGCAAGTCAGATGGCTTGATTGTGGCAGTCGGTCACAACAGTCTTCGACCTTCAACAACTGAAGATTATCAGAATGACAAGTGACATGCTCGGGGGCTCAAAAGCCCGAACGCAAGGATGGCATCCCCACTCCCAAATACCGAACAGCTAAGTCGCTTTCTGATAAATCTTTCCTCACTTGGCCTCGCCAATGCCGCAGCCGCTTACACCTAATAGGTGTACAAGCTACACATTTTTTTAGTTTTTCCTCTTAAATGGTTGCAAAAGTACTCAAGTAGCATAAATTCCGATCCGTGAAACTTTGCTCCATGAAAGACGAACTCAAGTCACCCAAAACGCGTGTCTGGGAAAGAGCCACGAGCCAACTTCCGATGCTAGGGGGCTATGACTAGTCGGGCAGAGTGTTTAAACGTAAGGGGTCAACTACTTGAGGAAATTAATATCAAAAAGAGGAAGAACACGTATTTACATATATTGTAAAATACATTTTATTCGGGTGATTGTTTTCATCATCAGATGCTACTCATCCGATATCTTTATAATGCAGAGCCAGTTCCGGATACGCGTGACAGGAACTCAGGGCTACGAACCCATCTCCTACGCTCGGGGGCTGGACCAGTCTGCCAAGGATCACTCGGAATGCTCCATGAGGGCTATTGACCGGGTACTCACGCCAGTCAGGATGTCATCTTGCCCGGCTACGCCCCATGTGGGCCAATAACCAACCTCCGGCGACAGTCGGAGCTCGGATACCACTTGGCTGGGTGAGGTACGCCCCATGAGGGTCGCCAGCTGAATCCTATGCTAATGCTAGGTTTGGGTACCTCATCCGGTCACAACTTCGCTGGGTAAAGAACGCCCCATGTGGGTTGCTAGCCGAATCCTACGCTAATGCGAGGTTCGGGTACTTTATTCGGCTAATAACCGACCTCCAGCGCCAGTCGGAGCTCGGGTATAACTCTGTTGGATAGGGTATGCCCCATGAGGGTCGCCAGCCAAATCCTACGCTAATGCAAGGTTCAAGTACCTTATTCGGCTTTACCCTAGTCAGAGAAGACTTACATCATCAAAGCGCATCCGGGGTTCTCATGCACCGCGTCACACCTGAGGAGGGCAAGCAGATCTTGCAATATACCTACTCAGGCTTATGTGGCAACCAGGTTGCATCCAGAACGTAAGTCGAAAAGGCTTGCAAATACGGATTTCTCTGGCTGATTGCGGTTACCAACACTAAAAAACTCATCCTGACATGTGATGGATGATACTTCTATAGAGCTATGCTGGGTAGGTCGGTTCAGGCCAGCTTATTTGGTAGCAGCCACCAAGATATGAGTTCCTACAGTAGCATGCTCGATGTGGGCCGCCCACAGGCTGAGTTGAAATTATAGCGCTGGTGCTACCAACAGGAGCCGATGAGGTAAACAGATATACTTCATGAGAGCCTTATTGCTAAACATATATGTTTGGGTATCTGTTTTATCCACCAGGTCTCGAGGATATATCCTTACAAGGATCACAAGCTGGTCTTCATTAAAATTGGGGATGCAGGTATCTTTCTCGGGTACACCTGACCACACCGTGGATTTATTTTCATAGAGTGGTACTCGGCCTACATGCGTGGCCATTAGTTGCCAGGAGCAACATTATTCCCGCTGACATGATGCGGAGGAGTCTAACTTTCGAGTAGTGCATTACTCGGGGGAGACTATAAATTTCTCATTCCCGCTAACATGACGTGGAGGAGTCTAACTTCTGGGTGGGACGCCACTCGGAAAAGACTATAAACCCCTCTTTCTAGCTAACATGACGCTCAAGAGTCCCATATACGAGTAGTATCCTACTCGGCAAGACTATAAATACCCATTCCGACTGACATGAAGTCGAAGAGTCCTACATACGAGTAGTTCCCTGCTCGGTAAGACTATAAATCATATTCTGGTTGACATGATACCGAAGAGTCTCATATACCAGTAGTAATCTACTCGGGAAAGACTTCCAGGTTAAAGATCTTTGACTTTATGTTTAATTGTCTTCACAATTAAGCACAAAGTCGGAGGCTACACCTAATAGGTGCGCCTATTCGGTGCACACTATTCATACTTCTACATGGAGCCCTTCATAGCCTCGCTGCCAGCTGACATGAAGCAGGACTCGGGAGAAGCAGCACTCGGACAAAGAGCACTCTGGAGCAATGCACTCGGGAAGACTTCACCATGGAGGATGAGCACTCAGCATTAGCTGTGACTCAACTATGAAGGTCTTAGGGGCTACTGTGGGTGCCATGGGCCTCGGGTACTTCATGACAAGCATATGGGCCACTTGGATAGAGGATGGGTCTAGCCTTGTAATTAGAGATATAGCTAGATTCAGCAGACTTTGCCTTGTATAGAAAGGAATATACAGTCCTAGTCAGGTGCGTTATATCTCTAAGAGGAGATCCCTTGGCCGTAATCCGGTTGGGACTCCTACCTTGTAACCCTGTCCCCCAGTATATAAGGGGAGGCAGGGCGCCCCATGAGGGCAGGTGGAGTTGGTTCACCAGAATCACCACCACAAATCCTCAAAGGAATAACACCACAACTGGACGTAGGGTATTACCTCATATCGGGGGCCTGAACCAGTATAAAATCTCTCTGTGTTCCTTTGCAATCCATCAAGTTTCTAGCCGCCGAGTAGCCCCATATATTTATTGCCGGTGTAAAACATCGACAGTATCATAAAGGAAGTCTTGAGGCTGTCCTCCTTCTTTAGGCTAATTTGATGATATCCCGAGTAATAGTCGAGAAAACTGAGTAAGTCGCATCCCGCAGTTGAATCGACCACCCGATCTATTCTGGGTAGACCAAATGGATCTTTGGGACACACTTTGTTTAGGTCGGTATAGTTGACACACATGCGCCATTTACCGTTCTTCTTTCGGACCAGGACTGGGTTTGCTAGCCAATCCGGGTGGTAGACCTCCTTGATGAACTTGGCTACCAGGAGCTTGGTTATCTCCTCATGGATAGCATCTTTGTGGTCTTATGCAAAGCACGTAGTCGTTGTTTGACTGGTTTGGTGTCCGGCTTGACGTTTATGGAATGCTTGATCACCTCACTTGATACACCATGCATGTTGGAAGGCTTCCAAGCAAATATGTCCCTGTTCGCCTAGAGGAATGTGACGAGCTCATCTTCCTATTTGGGGTCGAGTCCAGTCCCGACAAGCGCAGTCTTGGTGGGGTCGGAAGGGTCTAGGGGGATCTTCTTTGTTTCTGAATCCGCTGAAATTCCTGACTTAGCTGCCTTCTTCGCCAGGACTTGGTTGTCCTCCTTTAAAGTTGTTGTAGCTAGTCGGATATTGCTTCGTCCGACTGCCACTTCTGGAGACAAGGCCAGCTTGTAGCTCTCCTTGTCGTAGGTGAAGCCTTGCTTAACATTGCTGCGTAGGGAGAGTACTCCTGCTGGTCCTGGCATCTTCAGCACCATGTACGTGTAGTGAGACACTGACATGAACTTGGTGAGTGCAGGTCATCCGAGTATGGCATGGTAGGCGGTCTAGAAGTCGGCAACCTCGAAGCAGATGTTCTCAGTGTGGAAATTCTCCCGCGTGCCAAAAGTGACTGGCAGAGTAATCTGTCTGAGTGGAGTAGACGAGAGGCCGGGGATTACCCCGTGGAAGGGAGCTGTACTCCGCCACAGTTCGGATCGAGGGATCTTCATCTCGTCAAGAGTTTTGGCGAACAATATGTTGAGAGTGCTTCCTCCATCGATGAGAACCTTCTTCATCTTAATACTCCTGATGACCGGGTCTACGACGAGTGGGTAATGCCCTGGATGCGTGACTCGGTCGGGGTGGTCCGTGTGGTCAAAAGTGATTGACGTCTCTGACCAGCGCAGGTACTAGGGGCATCTATCGAGACCGAGTTGACTTCTCGAGTTGTTAGCTTCTGTTTTCTCTTGGACTTATATGTAGATGGCCCTCCAAAAATGTGGTTAAGCTCAGCTTAGGAATCTTAATAGTCACCAGCTACGTCCAAGTCTGGCTTGTCCTTGTCCTTGTTGTCGCCAGAAGTCAATGTTTGCTCCGAAGCAAACTTCTTGAGCATGAAATAGTTTTTGGCCACATGCTTCCCCTTTGGGTGGAAAGGGCATGGCTCGTTCATGACCTTCTGGTACTCGTCCGTCCTTGGGGGTCACGATTGGCTGTGTTCAACGGTCACCACAACGCTGTCTGACTTGTGCTTGCGATTGCTGAACTTAGTTGGGGCTGAATCATCAGTTTCTTTCTTCTCCTTCTGTCGGGGCTCCTTCTTGTTGTCCAGGGCCTCGGCAACAGCGTCAGCCGAGTCGACGTATTTGTTGGCCATGTCGAATAGAGCTTTGACAGAGCTTGGAGGCTTCCGAGTAAACTTAGAAATGAATGGGGTGTCTTTGACTCCTTTGCGAAAAGCGGCCATGACAACCTCATCCTTGATCTTGGGTATTGAGTTCCTCTTCTTGGAAAACCTCTTGATGAAATCCTCTAGTGGCACTGATATAAGTCGTACTCGGAAGACGGCCTCTCATAGGTTCCTTGGAAATTTGCGATGAAACACTCACGGAGTTCTCCCTAGGAGCCAATTGACCGCTTGGGAATCCCAGTCAGCCATGTCCTCGTCGAGTCAGCCAAGGTGACTGGGAGGTAGTTAGCCATAACTTTGTGATTGCCTCCAGCTGCATGAATTGCCAAGGTGTAGACTGTGAGCCAGGACTCCGGGTTGGTCTTCCCATCATACTTCTCTATCCTAGTCAGCTTCAAGCCAGATGGCCAGTCGACTTGTTGTAGCTCATGGGTAAACACCGGTACTCCTTCATCTGGGTGAGGGCTTTGACTCCGATGGTGCTCATGCTCATCCTCCAGCCGGTGGCGCTCATCCTCCTCACGCTCTCAGTGTCAGGCATTGATGTCTTGGCGGAGATCGCACCGTAGTCATCCTCGAGCATCCCGGTTGTCACAGCGGTCGTCATAATGGTGCCACTGTTGATCATTGTTCTGATTACCAAGTGACGTATGGCGTGACTCTGAGCGAGGCTAACTAGGGCCAGCTGCACAGCACCGTGCTGAGGTAGATGAGATCGCCGTGTCTGAAGCCATCTTGTTTGATGGTATAAGGGTGTCTCCAGATAGTTGCCACTGCTGACAAGCTGTAGCGGTGATCATTGCTTTGATCCTTGCAATCGTCGGGGTAGCCTGGTGGTCGGGCCCAAACTGCAAGGTGTCCAATAATGTGGCAGCGGCCACGACATTCTGTTGTGGGGTCACGAAGACGTCGTTGTCGCCGACTCGGGTTTGGAGAATCTCCTGTTGAGCAGTCCGCCTAGTCTTGCACAAGTTGTCGTTACGAGAGTTGCGCTCAGCTTGTAGGCATCGTGCATCTTCCTCCTATTGCTGACGCAGCCAGTGAGCCTCCTCTTCTTGCTAATCGCGTAGTCGGTGTGCATCTTGAGTGGGAGTTGAACCCTTGGACGCCATGAAAACTTCACGTGGAGGAGAGAAGCTTACTGAGTTGCTGTCCGTCTGTGAGTCAGAGTCAGAGTAGTTTAGGGGAGTGATTACAACTCCAACCTCCCTAGATCCGATCTTGAGCGGCTCTGAGCCATATCCGAGTCGAACTTTGGGGAATTGGATCTGCCGCATCGGAGTGAGATTGAAGTTATCTGCGGCATTACTGAGTCCGACCGGGAGGTTGACGATCTCCTCCTTTCTTAACCCAATCTTGGCTAGCTCAAGGCCAAGTCTGAGTCGAACACCGAAAGAAAGAGTTGTCCCGAGACTAGTGTACCTTGGGGATTGCCGTAGCATGTCGTCGAAGATTGCTGCAACATTGAGTAGGCCGACTGGTGCGAAGTCGGCTTGGTTCCCAGCCGACTGGATCAAGTCCGAGTCGGTCAGGGTAAGATCGCCGAACTTGTTGGCGATGCAGTCGAGGCTCCCGAAGCTGATTGTTTGCCTAGGGTAGAACTTGACGCCGTCGACTCCAGTAGTTGGATCCATCAGGCTTGTTGAAGGTGATCTCGCCGAGACCCCTACCTGGCGCGCTAACTATCGATGCTTTGTATCGGCAATGATTATATGGGGCTACTCGTGAGACCTAAACTTGATGGATTACAAAGGAACACAAAACAATTTATCCTGGTTCAAGCCCTCAGTGTGAGGTAATACCCTACTTCCAGCTATGGTGTATTGCCTTTGAGGTTTTTTGGTGAAATTGTATCTCTTTCCCTGAGGGGCTCCCTACCCCTGCTTATATACTAGAGAGGTGAGGTTACATGATAGGAATCCCAGTCAGACTCTGACCAAGGGATTTCCTTCTAGGAACACAACGTACCCGACTAGGAATACATCCCTTTCCTTATCATAAAAGGTAATATGTACTGAGTCCTATTGTATCCCTAATTACAGGGTTAGGCCCATCCCCGCCGCTTTTCCCGTCAAAACCTAGAGCAAATTGGTTTGGGATTGAGCCCGAACTCAATCCCCTTTCGGGGACCCACCGCCTCCCATCTTTGCCACCACCATATGTCGATGTTTTACACCGGCAATATGAATATAGGGCTACTCGTCGGATCGAAACTCAGTGGGCTGCAAAGGAACACTTGGAGTTTATACTGGTTCAGGTCCTCGATGTGAGGTAATACCCTATGTCCAGTTATGGTGTATTCCTTTGAGGATGTATGATTCTGATGAATATACGAGTGGCATGCTACTCGGTAAGATTATAAATCATATTCCAGTTGACATGATACCGAAGAGTCTCATATACCAATAGTATACTACTCGGGAAAGACTACAAGGTTAAAGATCTTTGACTTTATGTTTAATTGTCTTCACAATTAAGCACAAAGTCGGGGGCTACACCTAATAGGTGCGCCTATTCGGCGCGCACTATTCATACATCTACATGAAGCCCTTCATAGCCTCGCTGCCAGCTGACATGAAGCAAAACTCGGGAAGAAGAAGCAATCATACAAAGAGTACTCGGGAGCAATGCACTCGGGCAATCTTCACCGTAGAGGATGAGCACTCGGCATAAGCTATGACTCAACTATGAAGGTCTCAGGGGCTACTGTGGAGGCCATGGGCCCCAGGTACCTCATCACAAGCATATGGGCCACTCGGATAGAGGATGGGCCGAGACTTATAATTAGAGATATAGTAGCACCTGGCAGACTTTGCCTTGTACAAAAAGGAATATACAGTCCTAGTCGGGTAAGATGTATCTCTAAGAAGGAAATCCCTTGGCCGTGTCCAGCTGGGACTCCTACCTTGTACCCCTGTCCCCTGGTATATAAGGGGAGGGAAGGCGCCCCATGAGGGCAGATCATCAAGAGTTCATTAGAACCACACCATAATCCTCAAAGGAATACATCCCAACTAGACGTAGGGTATTACCTCACATCGAGGGCCTAAACCAGTATAAAATCTCTCCGTGTTCCATTGCAATCCACCGAGTTTCCATCCGCTGAGTAGCCCCATATTCATATTGCCGGTGTAAAACATCGACACTATGATGTCTTGCCCTCAGGGGCACCCTTGGCCTCCCCTTATATACTGGGGGGACAGGGTTACAAAGTAGGAGTCCCAACCGGACTACGGCCAAGGGATCTCTCTTAGAGATATAACCTGCCTGACTATGACTGTATATTCCTTATCGTACAAGGCTAAGTCTGCCGAGCTCTATCATATCTCTAATTACAAGGCTAGGCCCATCCTTTGCCCGAGTGGCCCATATGCTTGTCATGAGGTACCCGGGCCCCATGGCCTCCACATCAACCCCTAAGACCTTCATAGTGGAGTCACAGCTGATGCTGAGTGCTCATCCTCCACGGCGAAGATTGCCCAAGTGCATTGCTCCCGAGTCCTCTTTGTCCGAGTGCTTCTTCTTCTCGAGTCCTACTTCATGTCAGCTGGCAGCGAGGCTATGAAGGGCTCCATATAGAAGTATGAATAGTGTGCACCGAATAGGCGCACCTATTAGGTGTAGCCCCTAACTTTGTGCTCAATTGTGAAACAATTAAACATAAAGTCAAAGATCTTTAACCTTGTAGTCTTTCCTGAGTAGTTCACTATTGGTATATGAGACCCTTCGGTATCATGTCAACCGGAATATTTTGAAGTCTTTCCCGAGTAGTATGTCACTCGGAAGTTTAGACTCTTTAGCGTCATGTCAGCTGAAAATATTTTATAGTCTTTTTCGAGCAGTATGTCGCTCGGAAGTTAAGACTCTTCAGCTTCATGTCAGCCAGAAGAATTTTTGCTCATGGCAATTATTGGCCAAGCATGTAGGCCGAGTACCACTTTATGGATTTTAACCCAATATGTGGTCAGGTGTACTTGAGAGATACCTGCATCCCCAATTTTAATGGAGACCAGCTTGTGATCCTTATAAGGATATATCCTCAAGACCTATGAATAATGCAAATTCCCGAATGTATACATCCGGTTGTGGGCTTAGCATGAAGCATATTTGATTATTCAATCGGTTTCTGTGAGTAGCACCAGCACTGTGATTTTAACACAGCCAACGAGTGGCCCAATAGAGCGTGCTACTATAGAAACTCATATCTTGTGGCCTACTACCGAATAAGCCGGCCTAAATCGACCTACCCAGTGTAGGCTCTATAAAATTGGCATCCCTTGCATGTCAGGATGAGTATTTCAGCATTGATGACCGCAATCAGCCAGAGGAATTCTTGTCTGCAAGCCTTTCCAACTTATGTTCTAGATGCAGCATGGTTGCCACAGATGCCCGAGTAGGTATATTGCAGGATCTGCTTGCCCTCCTCAGGTGTGACGCAGTGCATGAGAACTCCGGATGCACTTTGACGATGTCGGTCTTCTTTGACTTCGGAAAAGCCGAATAAGTTACCCAAACCTTGCATTATCATAGGATTTGGCTAACGACCCTCATGGGGAGCACCCTATCCAACAGAGTTATGGCCAAATAAGGTACCCAAACCTTGCATTAGCATAGGATTTGGCTGGCGACCCTCACGGGGCATACCCTACCTAGCTAAGTGGCACACGAGCCCCAACTGGCGCCGGAGGTCGGTTATTAGCCGAATAAGGTACCCGAACCTCGCATTAGCATAGGATTCGGCTGGCGACCCTCATGGGGCATACCCAACTCAGTGGAGTGGTACCCGAGCTCCGACTAGCACCGGAGGTCGGTTGTTAGCTCACATGGAGCGTAGCCGGGGAAGATGACGTCCTGATTGGCGCAAGTACTCGGTCAGTAGCCCTCATGGAGCATTTCGAGCGTATCTTGGCAGACCGGTCCAGCCCCCAAGCGTAGGAGATAGGCTTGTAGCCCTGAGTTCCTGTCACGCGTATTCGGAACTGGCCCTGCATTATAAACATATCGGATGAGTAGTATCTGATGATGAAAACAATCACCCGAAGAAAATTTATGTATTTTACAATATATGTAAATACGTGTTCTTCCACTTATTGATATTAATTTCCCCGAATAGTTGACCCCTTACGTTTAAGCACTCTACCCAACTAGTCATAGCCCCCTAGCATCGGGAGTTGGCTCATGGCTCTTTCGCAGACACACGTTTTGGGTGACTTGAGTTCATCTTTCATGGAGCAAAGTTTCACGGATCGGAATTTATGCTACTAGAGTACTTTTGCAATCATTAAGAGAAAAATAGAAAAAATGTGTAGCTTGTACACCTATTAGGTGTAAGCGGCTGCGGCATTGGCGAGGCCAAGTGAGGAAATATTTATCAGAAAGGGACTTAGCTGTTCGGTATTTGGGAGTGGGGATGCCATCATTGCAGTTGATCTCGTGAGCCCCCGAACATGTCATTTGTCATTCTGATAATCTCCAGTTGTTGAAAGTCGAAGACTATTGTGACCGACTGCCACAATGAAGCCGTTCGACTTGCATTTGTGGTTCCCAACCTTAGTTGGGGTCGCATCATCGGTGTCCTTCCGCTTCTTCTGTCAGGGTGCCGTTTTGTCATCGAGGGCCTCAGCAACAGCATTGGTCGAGTCGGTGTACTTGTTTTCCATGTCGAATAGAGCCTTGATAGAGTTGGGAGGCTTCCGAGTGAATTTAGCGATGAGCGAGGTGTCTTTGACTCCTTTTCGAAAGGCGGAGATGACAACCTCGTCCTTGATCTTTGGGATTGAGTTCTTCTTCTTAGAAAACCTCTTGATGAAGTCACGAAGAGGCTCATTCTTCCTTTGATGCAACTAATATAGGTCGTATTCAGAAGATGGCCTCTCGTATGTTCCCTGAAACTTGGCGATGAAACTTTCCCGGAGTTCTCCCCAGGAGCCGATTGATCTCTTAGGAAGTCCTGTTAGCCATGTCCTCGTCGAGTCGGCTAGAGCGACTAGGAGGTAGTTAGCCATGGCTTTGTGATCTCCTCTGTCTGCTCGGATCGCCAGAGTGTAGACCACGAGCCAAGACTCGGTGTCGATGTTTTACACCGGTGTTGGCGCCGAAAACCACCGGGGCCGTTCGGCGCCTGGAGACACGCGAAGGCCTGGGAGATCTGCTTAGCTCCAGTGCAGGTCCTAAGATGTTGAGGTTCGTAGGCGTGCCAGTCAATTTGACCCCGCAATTGACAAGGAGATAGAAAATATTAGCTCAGTAACCCAATCGGCCGATAAGAATCCTACCAGCCGATTGCCGAAGGAATGCTTGAGCATCGGCCGTAAACCTAAGGTACTGCCCGCGCCCGTGCCCGGGCCCTTGCCTGTGCCCGCGCCCAGGTCCTCGTCCGTGCTCGTGCCCGGGTCCTCGCTCGTGCCCACGCCCGGGTCCTCGCTCGTGCCCCCCCCCCCCGAGTCCTTCCTCATGTCCGACTACCAATAGCACTTGCGCATCGGCTAAGAAGCCGATGATAGAATCGATGATAATATAAGCAAATAATAATCCAGCCGACTGCCGAGAAAACACTTGGACATCGGCCAGAAGCTGATGAAAGAGTAGATATGCAGAATAATAATCAATAGACAATGAAGTCGGCTTTATCTAGTAGAAAGATAACTTATCGGCTAAGCACTCCGATAAAACATCACATAAAGCCCATCGGCTTAACAAGGATAAATCTATTATTATCAATCTAGTAGGTCAAACTCAATTGATGCAGCACAGATTAATAATAATAAAAGAACCTCGATGAGCCAATAGATCTAATGCAATTGTGATGTATGATAACTTATCGGCTATACATCCCGATAAGACGCTTGCATAAAATCTATCAACCTAACAGGAACAATTTATCGCTAGCAGTTTAGTAGGTCAGACCCAACCAATGCAGCACAAACTGACGATAAACTACCCCCAGTAAGCCGATAAAAACTATGCACGCGTGATGTGGTATATCTACTCGGACTAAGAGATCAAACTTAACTGATATGGCCATAGACAGAATAGGTACACCGTGGTAAGGGGTGACGAGTCTTACCCTCTCGCAGGAGCTCGGACCTAACCGATGCAGCCCGGCTCGAGAAGCAAGAACCTGTCGGAAAGGGTGGCGATGCGCCGAAGTTGTATTGATCGATTAGATAGTTTACAAGGTACCCGGGCATACATATTTATACCCCGAGTTGATACAGTCCTGATCGGACATGAAACAGGAGTTTCCTATCTATAAAAGGAAAAACAACAAGCCCTGATCGGACACGAGATCAGGTTTCCTAAAAATTATTAGAGCTACCTAATTTATAGATAAAATATTAACTGCCATGCCTTGGTCTTCACAATTCCTTCCTATACTCGGCTTCTTCTGGATTAATTTCCATCAACTGACATAATCTCTTTCCTTAACCGAGTCCGATACGAATCGTACCAAATTTTGGTGTCAACAACTGGCAATATGATTATAGGGCTACTCGGCAAGGGGAAACTCGATGGATTGCAAAGGAACACGGAGAGATTTTATACTGGTTCAGGCCCTCGATGTGAGGTAATACCCTACGTCCAGTTGGGATGTATTCCTTTGAGGATTATGGTGGTGGTTCTGATGAACTCTTGATGATCTATGATCTTGTGCCCTCAGGGGGCGCCCTGCCTCCCCTTATATACTGGGGGACAGGGGTACAAGGTAGGAATCCCAGCCAGATACAGCCAAGGGATTTCCTTCATAGAGATACATCTTACCCGGCTAAGATTATATATTCCTTTTTGTACAAGGCAAGATCTACCGGGTGCTACTATATCTCTAATTACAAGACTCGGCCCATCCTCTATCCGAGTGGCCCATATGCTTGTGATGAGGTACCCGGGGCCCATGGCCTCCACAGTAGCCCCTAAGACCTTCATAGTTGAGTCATAGCTGATGCCGAGTGCTCATCCTCCATGGTGAAGATTGCCCGAGTGCATTGCTCCCGAGTACTCTTTGTCCGAGTACTTCTTCTTCCTGAGTCCTGCTTCATATCAGCTGGCAGCGAGGCTATGAAGGGCTTCATATAGATGTATGAATAGTGAGTGCCGAATAGGCGCACCTGTTAGGTGTAGCCCCCAACTTTGTGCTTAATTGTGAAAACAATTAAACATAAAGTCAAAGATCTTTAATCTTATAGTCTTTCCCGAGTAGTATACTACTGGTGTATGAGACTCTTTGGTATCATGTCAACCGGAATATAATTTATAGTCTTGCCGAGTAGCATGCCACTCGTATATGGGACTCTTCAGCTTCATGTCAGATGGAAAGGGGTTTATAGTCTTTCCCGAGTGGCGTCCCACTCGGAAGTTAGACTCCTCAGCATCATGTCAGCTGGAATAATGTTGCTCATGGCAACTGTTGGCCAAGCATGTAGGCCGAGTACCACTTTATGAAAATAGATCCATTGCGTGGTCAGGTGTACTCGAGAAAGATATCTGCATCCCCAATTTTAATGAAGACCAGCTTGTGATCCTTATAAGGATATATTCTCGATACCTGGTGAATAAGACAGATACCCAAACACATGTGTTTAGCAATTAGGCCTTCATGAAGCATATATGTTTACCTCATCGATTTCTATTGGTAGCCCCTGTACCGCGATTGTAACGTAGCTAGCGTACGGCCCATATTGAGCGTGCTACTGTAGAAACTCATATCTTGATGGCCCAGCACTGACTATGTAGGCCCAAGCCCATTAGTTGGCACAAGCTCTATAAAGGCTAGGGGAGAGAGAAAAGATTCCTCTATCTTCCCCAAGCGACCAATCGTTTCGTCATCCCAGCTCCGCGCCGAAATTTTGCCTCCCGCTCCGCTAGGGTTCGCCATTGCTTGCTCCTCCCCATTGAAGCTCAAGCGATTTTTCCTTCCTTTGTCCATTCCAAGCTCCCGAGCACATTTCCCCCAAATTTCTTGTCCCCCCAGCCATTCCGAAGGTTCTAGATTGGGGCGTCGGATGAAGGGTGGCCGACCTTGGATTGCAGCCAGTTGAAGCTAGAAAGGCTGGAGAGGTCGCTATGGCTGCAAAGCCGTGACATCATCCGCTGGCGCCCGGCTGAGGGTGAGTCAGTTCCAAATCCCCAAGCCGGCAAAACTGTTGTTTTTGCCTCTTTCTTTGACCGGGGTCTGTTTCTTCCGTCCTCTGCGTTCCTCCGCCATCTTCTTAGCTTCTACGGATTGGAGTTGGTGAATCTGAATCCCAACTCAATCATGCAAATCTCTATTTTTGTGACTCTTTGTGAGTGCTACTTGGTGTGGAGGCCATGGGCCCCGGGTACCTCATTACCAGTACATGGGCCACTCGGAGAGAGGATGGGCCGGACCATGTAGTTAGAGATAGGATAGCACCCGGCAGGCTGTACCTTGTATAATAAGGAAACATAGTCTTAGTCGGATAGATTCTATCTCTAAGAAGGAAATCCCTTGGTCGTATCCGACTGGGATCCTTATCATGTACCCCTGTCCCCTAGTATATAAAGGGAGGCAGGGCGCCCCTCAGGGCAAGCACAACAAGAGCAACCAGATCATCGATCTACATACACAGAGGAATAACACCTCAACTGGACGTAGGGTATTACCTCATCTTGAGGGCCTGAACCAGTATAATTCTCTAGTGTTTTCCTCTGCAGTCCACCGAATTCACCCTCGCTGAGTAACCCCATAGTTTTATTGCCGGTGCAAAGCATCGACAGTTGGCGCGCCAGGTAGGGGACTCTGGCGAATTCCTCATCTGAAGATTCGATGGATTCAATCAACGGAGTTGATAGCAACAAGTTCTTCCCCAGAGATGCAATTACCTTCGGAAGCTTAGACTTCATCGCCGATCAATTCGGCAATCTCACCCTGGCTGAGGCAGATCCAATCTTGCTAGCCGGGGAACCAGCCGACGGTGCGCCAGTCGGCACACAGGACACCGCCGTCTCCTTCAGCGACTTCCTGCGGCAGTCCTTCACGTCACCGAACATCGGGACAACCCTCTCCTTCGGCGTCCGGCTTGCGCTAGGCCTTGAGCCAGCCCGAGTTGGGCCGAGAAGGGGAGAGGTTGTCAATTTCCCGTACAATTCCGGTGACGCTGCACACCTCTATCCCGCACAGCCGACCCGATCTCCAGCGATTCAGTTTGGACACGGCCAAGAGCCGTTTCAGATTGAATCTAGAGAGGTCAGAGTCGTTCTCACTCCGATAAACTATCCGGAGTCCGACACCAAGTCGGACAGCGGTTCGAGCGCTAGCTCGGACTTTGATTCGGCAAGCTTCCCCCTCTCCTGCGAGATCTTCATGGCTTCAACACCACCTTCCGAGGTACATTGACTACAAGAGGAGCGACAAGAGGAGGTGCGCCGATTACAACAAGAGGAGGCCAACCGCGAAGCCCGCAACAACGAGCTGCGCCAGGCTGGGTGAGTCACTCAGCAACAGATCCTCCAAACCAAGATTGGCGACCACGACGTCTTTGTCACACCACAACAGAACGTTGTGGCCGCAGCGACTCTGCTGGACACACTCCAGCTCGGGGCCAATCGCCAGGCCACCCCGACTATCGCCAAGATCAAGGCGATGATCACAGCTGCTGCCTGTCAGCAGCAACAGCAGTCGGGCGACACTGCTATACCGACCAACCGGTCGGGTTCTCCGGCGGCAGGCTCATCTGCATCAACACGACGCTGGGCAGCCGGCTCCAGTCGACAACGCGAAGAGTCCCGGCAAACAACGCTCGGCAATACCAATAATGACAACCGGCGGCGTCGCCAGTACGATCGCCGACCCAATTAGGACCTCCGAGTTCGACTGCACTGAGACCTTCGTCACACCATAAACGCCCGACGCGAAGAACGCGAAGAAGATGAACGCCGCCGACTAGAAGACGAAAACGAGGGCTTCGGCATCCACCATGAGCGACTACATCGCCAAGATCGGAGTTGGAGCCCTCACGAAGACGAAGGCATCCCAGCCTTCACTCGGGAGCTACAGGACGTCTTGTGGCCGACTGGCTTTAAGCCCACCGGAATCGACAAATACGACGGCAAGACAAACCCAGAGTCCTGGCTCACCGTTTACACCCTAGCAGTTCGAGCTGCTGGGGGCGACAGCAGAGTCATGGCTAACTACCTCCCAGTCGCGCTAGCCGACTCGGCGAGGACATGGCTGACAGGCCTCCTGAGGCGGTCGATCGGTTCCTGGGGACAACTCAGGGAGCGGTTCATCTCTAACTTCCAGGGGACCTACGACAGACCCACTTCGGAGCATGATCTTTATCAACTGCACCAGAAGAAAAATGAGTCTTTGCGCGAATTCATCAAAAGGTTTTCCGAGAAGCGCAACCAAATCCCAACCATCAAAGATGAAGCCGTCATCGCCGCCTTTCGCAAAGGGGTAAAAGACGCTCCGCTTATTGCAAAATTCACTCGGAAGCCACCATCCACAGTCCGGGCGCTCTTCGACATGGCCAACAAATACGCCGACTCGGCCGAAGCGGTCGTAGAGGCCCTCGACGAGAAGAAGGAGCCCCGACAAAAAGAACAGAAGGTGAAAGCCGACAACGAGCCGTCTCAAAACAAGTCTGGCAGCCGTAAACGGAAGTCGGACAACGAGGTGGCCAACATGGAGCGCAGCCAGTTGCGGCCCCAGCGGAACAACGACTACCAGAAAGTCATGAGCAGGCCATGCCCCTTTCACCCTAAGGGAAAGCACGCGGCCAAAGACTGCTATATGCTCAAAAAGTTTGCCTCCGAGCAGACTTCATCGTCTGGCGCCGACAAGGACAAAGACAAGCCAGGCTCGGGTCCGGCTGACGATTTCCAAGATCCTCAAGCCGAGCCCAACCATATCTTCGGGGGGCCACTCGCGTACGAGTCCAAGTGCAAACAGAAGCTTTCAGCGCGCGACATCAACACGGTCTCCATAGCCGACACCCCCCAATACCTGCGCTGGTCAGAGATGGCCATCACCTTCAATCGCACAGATCACCCAGATTGGGTTTCCCACCCGAGATGCTATCCACTCATCCTGGACCCGGTCGTCAGACACATCAGGCTAAAGAAAACCCTCATCGACAGAGTTAGCGCGCTTAATATCCTGTTCTCCAAGACTTTGGACGAGATGAAAATTCCTCGTTCAGAACTACGGCCGACCAATGCGCCCTTCCACGGGATAATTCCCGGCCTGTCATCAACTCCACTCGGGCAGAAAACTTTGCCCGTAACCTTCGGCACACGGGATAATTTCCGCACAGAAAACGTCTGCTTCGAGGTCGCCGACTTCGAGACTGCGTACCACGCGATACTCGGACGACCGGCACTCGCCAAATTTATGGCGATACCGCACTATACAAACATGGTGCTCAAGATGCCTGGACCAGCAGGAGTCCTCTCCCTGCGCAGCGATGTCAAGCAAGCCTTCACCTGCGACAAGGAGAGTTGCGAACTGGCCCAATCACAAGAGGCGGTAGTCGGGCGCGATAGCATTCGGCAAGCCGCCACAACAGAAGTCGAGCAAGATCAAGTTCCGGTGAAAAAAGCAGCGAAGTCGGGAATTTTAGCGGACTCTGACACGAAGAAGATCCCCCTGGACCCTTCCAACCCCTCCAAGGCTGCTCTAGTCGGGACCGGACTCGACCCCAAATAGGAAGACGCGCTCGTCACCTTCCTCCAAGCCAACAAGGATATCTTCGCATGGAAACCGTCCGACATGCCGGGCGTACCAAGGGAGGTGATCGAGCACGCCCTAAACGTGAAGACAGACGCCAAGCCAGTCAAGCAACGGCTGTGGCGCTTCGCTCAAGACCGCAAAAATGCTATCCGGGAGGAAGTTACCAAACTCCTCGCAGCCAAGTTCATCAAAGAGGTCTACCACCCGGACTGGCTGGCAAACCCAGTTCTGGTCCGGAAGAAAAACGGTAAATGGCGCATGTGCGTCGACCACACCGACCTCAACAAAGCGTGCCCCAAGGACCCATTTGATCTTCCTCGGATAGATCAGGTGGTTGACTCCACAGCAGGGTGCGACCTACTCAGTTTTCTCGACTGCTACTCGGGATACCATCAAATCAGCCTGAGGGAAGAAGACTGCTTGAAGACATCTTTCATCACACCGTTTGGAGCATATTGCTATATCACAATGCCGTTCAGTCTGAAGAACGCGGGCGCAACCTATCAAAGGGCTATTCAGCGGTGTCTACATACTCAGATCGGGCGCAACGTGGAAGCCTACGTCGACGATGTGGTGATCAAGACCAAGTCCAAAGAAGACCTGATCGCTGACTTGGAAGAAACCTTCCAAAACCTTCGAAGATTCAAGATGAAGTTGAACCCGGAAAAATGCGCCTTCCGTGTGCCATCCGGAAAGTTACTTGGCTTCATCGTCTCGCACCGCGGCATTGAGGCCAACCCGGAGAAAGTCAACGCCATCAGGTACATGGCACCACCGACTAACCTCAAGGACGTCCAGAAGCTGACAGGCTGCATGGTGGCACTCAGCCGATTTATCTCCCGACTGGGCGAGCGGGGCATGCCCTTCTTCAAGCTACTCAAAAAGACCGACAATTTCCAACGGACTCCGGAAGCCCAGCGAGCCTTCGAAGACTTCACACAATTCCTCACATCACCCCCCGTGTTGGTGTCACCTCTGCCCCAGGAATCGCTAATGCTATATCTGGCGGCAACAACACAGGTAGTCAGCACGATGCTGGTGGTTGAGCGATCCAAACAGGGTCATATTCAAAAAATACAACGGCCAGTCTACATCGTCAGCGAGGCCCTTGCCGACTCCAAAACGAGATATCCGCAGGTCCAGAAGCTGCTATATGGCCTACTTATCACAGTCCGGAAGCTGGTGCATTATTTCCAAGCACACCAAGTCACGGTGGTCACAGCATTTCCACTCGGGGATGTCCTTCATAATCGCGA
This sequence comes from Oryza meyeriana var. granulata, assembly GCA_003991445.1. Classification (NCBI taxonomy): domain Eukaryota; kingdom Viridiplantae; phylum Streptophyta; class Magnoliopsida; order Poales; family Poaceae; genus Oryza; species Oryza meyeriana. The sequence goes on along the minus strand of RYFJ01000407.1, from coordinate 176,458 downwards.
GGCCACTGGCCGAATCGCTAAATGGGCACTCGAGTTGATGGCGTTCGACATCACCTTTCAGCCACAACAGCAATCAAATCTCAAGCTCTAGCCGACTTCGTGGCCGAGTGGACAGAAGTCCAACTGCCTACACCAACAGCAAAGCTAGAGTACTGGACAATGTACTTCGACGGTTCTCTACGGATCGGTGGCGCCGGGGCCGGAGTCATATTGACGTCCCCCACTGGCGAAAAACTGAAGTACGTTCTACAAATCCACTTCCCGGCTTCCCACAACGTCGCCGAGTACGAGGCACTTGTTCACGGGCTCCGCATCGCTATATCACTCGGCATACGTCGACTGGTTGTGCACACAAATTCTCAACTTGTGGTAAACCAAGTCATGAAAGACTGGACCTGTCTCGACGATACCATGGCGGAATACTGTCAGGAGGTCCGCAAGCTGGAAAACAAGTTCGACGGGCTGGAAATCACACATGTCCTGCACCAATACAAAGACGCAGCAGACGAGCTGGCAAACATGGGATCCAAGCGAGAAGCAGTTCCAGCTGGAATCTTTGTCGAGCAACTCATGGAGCCATCAATCAAGAAGAAACCGGTACCAGATCAGTCGGGAGGCGAGCCTACCCCGACCACAGATGAGGTGTTGCACATATGTCAAGACTGGAGGACTCCTGTTGTCAAATTTCTCACGGACGACGAACTCCCAGAAGATCGCAGTCAAGCAGAGCAGATAAAGCATCAAAGCAAAAGCTTCCTACTAGTTGGAGAAGACCTGTACCGAAGGAGCGCATCCGGTGTCCTCATGCACTGCGTTACCACCGAGGAGGGCAAGCAGATTCTGCACTCGATCCACTCGGGCATATGTGGCAACCACGCCGCATCCAGGACGTTAGTCGGAAAGGCTTACCGGCAGGGATTTTTCTGGCCCACAGCAGTAACAGACACCAAAGATATTGTTTGCAGGTGTGAGGGTTGCCAATTCTACGCAAGGCAAACAAATCTTCCAGCCCAGGAACTCCAAACTATCCCCATCTCCTGGCCATTTGCAGTATGGGGGCTCGACATGGTCGGGCCTTTCAAGAAAGCGCCAGGAGGGTTCACACATTTATTCGTCGCGGTGGATAAGTTCACCAAGTGGATTGAGGCTAAACCCGTCGCAACAATTACAGCGGCATGAGCAAAGGACTTCATCATGAGTATATTATACCGGTTCAGAGTCCCTAACCGCATCATCACCGACAACGGTACTCAGTTCGCGGCGGGCGTATTCCAAGACTTCTACGACGATTTCGGCATCAAGATCTGCTATGCATCTGTGGCACACCCGCGGAGCAACGGGCAGGTTGAACGAGCCAACGGTATGGTCTTACAAGGCATCAAGGCCAGGATATTCGACCGACTACAACCATATGCGGGCCGGTGGGTACAAGAACTCCAATCCGTTCTCTGGTCTCTCAGAACCACGGTTAGTCGGGCAACAGTGCAATCCCCTTTCTTCCTGGTCTACGGTGCCGAGGTTATGCTACCTACCGAGTTATAGTTCGGCTCTCCACAAGTCCGAGCTTACTCAGAAGATGACTCCAACAATACCCGACTGGTCGAACTAGATCAGCTGGAAGAAGCAAGAGACACCGCAACTATCCAGTCGGCAAGGTTTCTTCAAGGCCTACGTAGCTACCACAATCGCAATGTCCGTGGCCGCGCCTTTTTGGTCGGGGATCTCGTTCTGAGGAAAATACAAACCACCAAAGACAGGCATAAATTATCCCCAATCTGGGAAGGGCCATTCATTATAGCCGAGGTCACGCGGCCAGGCGCCTACCGATTGAAGACCGAAGACAGCGTTCTCATCAGCAACTCATGGAACATAGAATAGCTACGTCCTTTCTATACCTGAGTTCTATAATTTTCATGTGTACAGTTCTTCTGACTCACCACGCCGCTTGTATCAACCGAGTAGTCAGTCGGGGGCTGCATGTATATATGTGCGCTGTCAATAATATACGAGCTTATCTCACTTCGGTTATGAAGCCTTACTATGACTGTCACATTTGCCCGAGTACAGCCTCTTACTTCGAATGTTTTTATTAAGTTCTGACAGACTAACTCGGTGCATACTACACGGTCAAGTAAAGCTAATGACAACTGAATAATAAGCTTGGCGGCATTGCACACATATTTACACATGCTTGTTTACACAAGTTTATATATTCCGACTACATAACTTGTTGCTCTTACAGACCCAGGTCTCGGGTAATTATTTCTGCAGTCGGCTTCACCCGGGCGATCAGCTCCAGCGCCTCCTCTGGCGTCGTCTCTTCGGCAAACCCCTCCCCGATGGCCTCAATATCCGCCCTAGGGTATATGGATTTGGTCATCGCCAGGGTCTGGGCCACACCGGCGATAACACGCTCATCCGAGTACCTTTTCAAGGCACTCGGTGCATCCTCGAGATGCCCCACTATCTGAGGGATTCTGCTGCAGCTGGTTCCCACTGGGTGGGGATCTATAAGGTCAAGGAGCCCTTTCATGGACCCGACGACGGCCTCCCGTGACTCCCTGATCAACCTTATCTCCTCCGTGTAGAACTGATACTGGGCCCGGATGTTGGTTCTCATGTCTGCCCAAGTCAGCCGGCGAGTAAGTTTGTCAAATTCGGCTACACACAGGATAACTAATGGATTGGCTAAGATCACAGTCAGGTTGAGGACTTACTTTCGTAGTCGGCCTCCCACCCGGCCACGGTCTTCTCCAATTCAGCCTTCTCCTTACCAAGCTTGACGACGGCCTTCTCCAACTCGGACTTCTCCCGGTCAAGCTCGGTGTTGGCCTTTGTCAGGTCGGCCTTGACCTTCTCAAGCTCGGCCTTGGCTTCTTCGGTGTGGGTGCCATGGGCCCCGGGTACCTCATGACAAGCATATGGGCCACTCGGATAGAGGATGGGCCTAGCCTTGTAATTAGAGATATAGCTAGATTCGGCAGACTTCGCCTTGTATAGAAAGGAATATACAGTCCTAGTCGGGTACGTTATATCTCTAAGGGGAGATCTCCTAGTCGTAATCCGATGGGGACTCCTACCTTGTAACCTTGTCCCCCAGTATATAAGGGGAGGCAGGGCGCCCCATGAGGGCAGAAGAGCTCATAGAAGCACACGGCCATACAGTTCATCAGAACTACCACCGTATATCCTCAAAGGAATACATACAAACTGGACGTAGGGTATTACCTCACATCGAGGGCCTGAACCAGTATAAAATTTCCTTGTGTTCCTTTGCAATCCACCGAGTTTCCATCCGCCGAGTAGCCCCATATATTTATTGCCGGTGTAAAACATCGACAGTTGGCGCGCCAGGTAGGGGCTTCGGCGCGATCTACATCTACAAGCTCGATGGATCCAGCAACCGAAGTCGACGGCGGCAAAACTCCCCCCGGAGATACAATCGCATTCAGAAGCCTTGACTTCGTCGCCGACCAGATCGGCAATCTCACCCCGGCCGACACGGACCCGATCCAACCGGCCGAGGAACCAGCTGACTCCGCGCCAGTCGGCCCACACGACGCTGCGGCAATCTTCGACGACATGCTGCGGCGATCTCCAATACGCCCGAGTCCAGGGACAACTCTTCCTTTTAGTGTTCGACTCAGACTCGGTTCTGAGCCAGCCGAGATCGGGCCGAGAAGGGAAGAGATCGTCAACTTCCCGTTCGGACTCAGCGACGCCGCGGATATCTACAATCTACATCCGACGCGGCAAACCCGATCCCCTGGAGTTCGACTCGGATACGGCTCCGAGCCGCTCGAGATCGGATCTAGGGAGGTCGGAGTTGTAATCACCCCCATCAACTATTCCGACTACGACTCTCAGTCGGACTACGACTCCCAGTCGGATTCCGACTCCAAGTCGGATACCAGCTCGGCAAGCTTCACTCCGCCGTGAGAAATTTTCATGGCATCCAGAGGCTCTACTCCTATTCAGGAATCATGCCGACGACACGAGCCACAAGAGGAGGAGGCCTGCCGACTGCAAGAACAACAGGAGGAAGAAGCAAGACGCCTGCACGCCCGCAACGACGATCTATGCAAGGCTGAGCAAACCGCTCAGCAGCAAATCCTCCAAACCCGAGTCGGCGACCACGATGTCTTCGTTACTCCCCAACAGAACATCGTGGCCGCTGCAACCCTACTGGACACAGTCCAGCTTGGGCCTGATCATCAGGCCACCCCGACGATCGCAAGGATAAAAGCCATACTTACCGCTGCTGCATGTCAGCAGCACCAACAGTCGGGAGATACCCTCATACTGACCAACCGGTCGGCATCCCCAATGGCAGTCTCATCTACCTCAAAGCGACGCCGAGTGGCCGGCTCTAGTCAGCTGCACACGGAGTCACGCCAAACGTCATTCGGCAACCCAAACAACAACCGGCAATGTCGAAGTGACCATCGGGACAACCGGGATCTCCGAGGCCAACTATGGCGTGATCTTCGGCAGGACACCAATGCTCGGCGCCGCGAACGAGAAGAAGACGAGCAACGCCAACTGGAAGACGAGAACGAGCATTTCGGCCTCCACCACGAGCGGTTTCGCCGCCGTAGTCGGGGTCGGAGTCCTCATGAAGACGAAGGCATACCGGCCTTCACCCAGGAGCTACAACAGGTCGACTGGCCGTCGGGTTTCAAGCCTACAAGCATCGAAAAATACGACGGCAAGACCGATCCCGAGTCCTGGCTCACAGCATACACTCTGGCAATCCAAGCTGCTGGAGGTGACCACAAAGTCATGGCTAACTACCTCCTAGTTGCTCTAGCCGACTCAGCGAGGACATGGCTAACAGGACTTCCCAAGCAATCAATCGGCTATTGGGGAGAACTCCGGGAACGTTTCATCACCAATTTCCAGGGAACATACGAGAGGCCATCTTCTGAGTACGACCTATATCAGTTGCGTCAAAGGAAGAACGAGTCTCTTCGTGACTTCATCAAGAGGTTTTCTGAGAAGAGGAACTCAATCCCGAACATCAAGGATGAGGTCGTCATCGCCGCCTTTCGAAAATGAGTCAAAGACACCTCGTTCATCGACAAATTCACGCGGAAGCCTCCCAACTCTGTCAAGGCCCTATTCGACATGGCAAACAAGTACGCCGACTCGGCCCACGCTGTTGCCGAGGCCCTCGATGACAACAAGTCACCCTGACAGAAGAAGCGGGACGACACCGACGACGCGGTCCCAACTAAAGCTGGGAATCGCAAACGCAAGTCAGACGGCTCCATTGTGGCAGTCGGTCACGACCGCCTTCGACCTTCAACAACTGAGGATTATCAGAACAACCAGTGATATGCTCGGGGGCTCACAAGCTCAAACACGAGGATGGCATCCCCACTCCCAAATACCGAACAGCTAAGTCGCTTTCTGATAAACATCTCCTCACTCGGCCTTGCTAGTGCCACAGCCACTTACACCTAATAGGTGTATAAGCTGCGCATTTACTTTTTTTCCGTTTTGCTCTTAAATGATTACAAAAGTACTCGAGTAGCATAAATCTCGATCCGTGAAACTCTGCTCATGTAAGACAAACTCAAGTCACCCAAAAACGCGTGCCTGGGAAAGAGCCATGAGCAACTCCCGACGCTAGGGGGCTATGACTAGTCGGGCAGAGTGCTTAAACGTAAGGGTCAACTACTCGAGGAAATTAATATCAAAAAGAGGAAGAACACGTATTACATACATTGTAAAATACATTTTATTCGGGTGATTATTTTCATCATCAGATGCTACTTCATCCGATATTTTTATATTGCAGGCCCAGCTCCGGATATGCGTGACAGGAACTCAGGGCTTCGAGCCTATCTCCTACGCTCGGGGGCTGGACAAGTCTGCCGAAATACACTCGGGATGCTCCATGAGGGCTACTTACCGAGTACTTGCGCCAGTCGGGACGTCATCTTCCCCGACTACGCTCCATGGGAGCTAACAATCGGCCCCCGGCGCCAATCGGGGCTGTGTACCACTCGGCTAAGTAGGGTACGCCCCATGAGGGTCGCCAGCCGAATCCTACGCTAATGCTAGGTTCGGGTACCTTATTTGGCCGCAACTCTGTCAGGTTGGGTACGCCCCATGAGGGTCGCCAGCCGAATCCTATGCTAATGCAAGATTCGGGTGCCTAGCTTGGCTATAACTCTGTTGGATAGGGTACGCCCATGAGGGTCACCAAGCCGAACCCTCTGCTAATGCAAGGTTTGGGTACCTTGTTCGGCTTTTCCCAAGTCAGAGAAGACTTACATCGTCAAAGCGCATCCGGAGTTCTCATGCACTACGTCACACCTGAGGAGGGCAAGCAGATCTTGCAACATACCTACTCGGGTACATGTGGCAACCAGTTTGCATCCAGAACGTAAGTCGGAAAGGCTTGCGAATAAGGATTTCTCTGGCTGATTGCGGTTACCAACACCAAAAAACTCATCCTGACATGCGATGGATGATACTTCCCTAGAGCTATGCTGGATAGGTCGGCTCAGGCCGGCTTATTTGGTAGCAGCCACCAAGATATGAGTTCCTACGGTAGCATGCTCCATGTGGGCCGCCCGCAGGCTGAGTTGAAATTATAGCGCTGGTGCTACCAACAGGAGCCGATGAGGTAAACAGATATGCTTCATGAGAGCCTTATTGCTAAACATATATGTTTGGGTATCTGTCTTATCCGCCAGGTCTCGAGGATACATCCTTACAAGGATCACAAGCTGGTCTTCATTGAAATTGGAGATACAGGTATCTCTCTCGAGTACACCTAACCACGTAATGGATTTATTTTTCATACAGTGGTACTCGGCCTATATGCGCGGCCACAGTTGCCATGAGCAACATTACTCCAGCCGACATGACGCTGAAGAGTCTAACTTTCGAGTAGTGCACTACTCGGGAGAGACTATAAATTCTCATTCCCGCTGACATGATGCGGAAGAGTCTAACTTCCGAATGGGACGCCACTCGGGAAAGACTATAAACACCTTTTCCGGCTGACATGATGCCGACGAGTCTAATTTTCGAGTAGTATACTACTCAGGAAAGACTATAAACACCCCTTTCCAGCTGACATGACGCTGAAGAGTCCCATATACGAGTAGCATCCTACTCGGCAAGACTATAAATGCACATTCCGACTGACATGAAGTCGAAGAGTCCTATATACGAGTAGTTCCTACTCGGCAAGACTATAAATCATATTCCGGTTGACATGATACGAAGAGTCTCATGTACCAGTAGTAATCTACTCGGGAAAGACTACAAGGTTAAAGATCTTTGACTTCATGTTTAATTGTTTTCACAATTAAGCACAAAGTCGGGGGCTACACCTAATAGGTGCGCCTATTCGGCGCACACTATTCCAACATCTACATCGAGACCTTCATAGCCTCGCTGCCAGCTGACATGAAGCAGGACTCGGGAGAAGCAGCACTCAGACAAAGAGTACTCGGGAGCAATGCACTCGGGAAGACTTCACCGTGGAGGATGAGCACTCGGCATCAGCTGTGACTCAACTATGAAGGTCTCGGGGGCTACTGTGGGTGCCATGGGCCCCGGGTACCTCATGACAAGCATATGGGCCACTCGGATAGAGGATGGGCCTAGCCTTGTAATTAGAGTTATAGCTAGATTCGGCAGACTTCGCCTTGTATAGAAAGGAATATACAGTCCTAGTCGGGTACGTTATATCTCTAAGGGGAGATCTCCTAGTCGTAATCCGATGGGGACTCCTACCTTGTAACCTTGTCCCCCAGTATATAAGGGGAGGCAGGGCGCCCCATGAGGGCAGAAGAGCTCATAGAAGCACACGGCCATACAGTTCATCAGAACTACCACCGTATATCCTCAAAGGAATACATACAAACTGGACGTAGGGTATTACCTCACATCGAGGGCCTGAACCAGTATAAAATTTCCTTGTGTTCCTTTGCAATCCACCGAGTTTCCATCCGCCGAGTAGCCCCATATATTTATTGCCGGTGTAAAACATCGACATTCGGCCTCCTTCAACTGCGATTCCCTCTCTATTCGGGTCTTTAACTCCGCTTCGAGGTCTGCCCCACAGATTAGCCAAGAGCTCAACCGCGCAGTCGTGACGCAACTAGGCAGTTGGGAACAACGCAGCTGGATGAATACATCAACGGTTGAGTCGGGAAGATATACTCGAGGATCTTACCTTTGATCTTTTCGGCTAGGGCCCATGTCTCCGCCCTGAGCTGATCGGCGCCACTCTTCAGCCAGGCCTCCCTCCCCGCTTGACGCGCCTCCATCTCGGCTTTCAACGCTCAAAGCTGCTCCAATTCTGCAAGGTGGGGAGCCACCTCAACCAAGATCTCCGTCATCGCCTCATTGCAGTCAATAAGTTTCTGCTCAGGATAAAAGACGAATCAAGGACGGAGTCAGACATCAAAACACAAAGATTACCAGACCTTTACTACAAGACTCATACCGCAACCCCCTGCGACCCGCTGATGGCGGCACGAAGCAGGCTTTTGCGCTCTCTCCTTGCAATGACTTCATCGAGCCTGAAGCTTTTCGCGGTACCGTCGCGAGTTGTCCATGTGAAGGTCCGGGGCATCACACGTGGAGGAGCTTCGATCCGAGGCAGATGTGGGATCTCTGGCAGCGGCGGCAACGGCGACGACGACGGCGACGACCACAACGGCGATGGGGTCCTGGCCTCAGTGCCATCATCCCCCGCGACCTCAGGGACCGGCTCAGGGGCTCTGTCCGTGGCTTCCGCGATGAGCGGCGCCTCGGGGGCTAGGACCTCAGTCCCAGTAGCCGCCTCTTGGTCGGGTGGCGGCGGCGACCCTGTAGTCGGGGCCACCTCGGTCTTGGTGACCGGGTTGGCTGCCGGCTCAACAGGTGTGTTCGCGGCCGCTGGCTCGGCTGGGGCAGGCTCATCAAGTGGAGCGGTCGGGTCGAACTCCTTGAGATTGATATCGGCCCGTTTCCTGCACGACGAAGCAAGACACCAAGACATTACTTCGACATACAAAGACTTCAGAAGACCCGGAGCAGCGTACCTCTTGGAGAACTTCAGCTTCTTGCCGGGCGACCTGCTCCCCGGCGGAGCGCTAGCTCCGGCAGCCCGCCCGGTCGGCGTCACAGTCGGCGGAGGCGTATCAACTCGAGTCGGCCCCGACTCCGGTATGGTCGGCTCGGGCACCTTCGCCCCAGGCGGCGTCTGCTCTAGCCGGCCCCTTGGTGGCGCCACGGCCGGGCTCGACAACGTCGGGCTCAAACCCACAGGTCTCAATTTGGGACTTGACCGCGTGGGCGTTGTGGCAGCAGCGTCCTTTATCTTCAAGCTTCCGCTCACGGCGCGCGCCGTCATGGCCCCTTCGCCCCGATATAAAACCGGTTTCTTCCCCGCTCTCTTAGAGTAGGGTTGGGCAGCAGAGGGACTCCTCGGCCTCTTCTTCGACGCAACAGCCGACAAAGGACGGGAGTCTTCATCAAATTCTTCATGCCACTACAAGTGAGTCAACCAAATGCGTCACGCTATGCTAAACAGCTACGGTCCCATGAGCATTCATCACAGAGGAAGGTTAAAGGTTACCTTGGTCTGAGGCCGAATGAAGCTATAAGCTGCAATCCGGCGCTTGTCGTCCTTGGTCGCGATCACCCCTTCAGAGAAGTAGCCGAACAGGGTCGCGGTCACCTCCCTCTTGTCCGCCGACTTGTTGCTCACTCGGTCAGGATCGTTTTTGCCTTTGAAGGCCCAGTCGAATGTGCTCCTAAGCTTCAGCGGCTGAACACGCCTTGTCAGGAAGCGACGAGCCACCCAAGGACCTGTCAAGCCGGCCCTCTTGAGGTCATCTATCTTCGTCAACAGCAGATGTGCCTGGCCCATTTCCTCAAAAGTCGGCTCTGCTGACCAGCTTGGCAACACTGTCGGTGGCAGACCAGTAAATGGCCGCAAGGAGGGAGCCAAATCGGCGCAATAGAACCACTCCTTGTGCCAGCCCTTCAGAGAAGATTTCAAGGGCAAATCGAGATACGTTTTCTTCCCATCGCTCCTCAGTTGAAGACCGGCCCCTCCAATCACATTGATATTGCTCTTGGAGGGTTGAGGCTTGATATGGAACAGATGTCGGAAGAGGATGAAATGGGGTTCAACACCCAAGAAGCATTCGCAAAGAGTAACAAATATAGAAATCTGAAGAATAGAGTTGGGGTTCAGATGCACCAACTCCAGCCCGTAAAAGTCGAGAATGTGGCGGAAGAAATCAGAAGATGGGAGACACAAGCCTCGATCGAAAAAAGAGGCAAAGCCTACCGTTTCTCCGGGTCGGGGATTCAGGCTCGACTCATCCCTGGCCAGCCACCAGCGAATCACCTCTTGGCTGGGCAACTTCAGTTCACTCTCTAGCCGCTTCAGCTTCACCGAGCCACAATCTGACACCGGCCAAGGACTTCCCGGCGCCCCCGCAAGATCCAAAGCCTTCGGCATGACTGCAGGCGATGAGATTTGGGGAAAAGCAAATCGCGGGCTTGGAGCAAACGGGGAGGATTAAAATTGCCCGAGTTCGGGTGGGAAATAGCAGCAGCTAACCCTAGCCGGGCGGGAGGCGAAAAGTTGGGCGCGAAGGTGGAAGATGAAGAGATTGGCTGATTTGGGGAAGACGACAGAATCTTTTTTCTCTCTCGCCGTATTTTTTATAGAGCCGATGCCGACTAAATGGGCTTGGGCCTACACAGTCCACACTGGGCCAGCAAGATATGAGTTCCTACAGTAGCACGCTCCATGTGGGCCGCCTGCAGGCTGAGTTGAAATTATAGTGCTGGTGCTGCTAACAGGAGCCGATGAGGTAAACAGATAAGCTTCATGAGAGCCTTATTGCTAAACATATATGTTTGGATATCTGTTTTATTCACCAGGTCTTGAGGATACATCCTTGTAAGGATCGCAAGCTGGTCTTCATTAAAATTGGAGATACAAGTATCTTTCTCGAGTACACCTAACCACGCCATGGATTTATTTTCATAAAGTGGTACTCGGCCTACATGCGTGGCCATCAGTTGCCATGAGCAACATTTTACCCGCTGACATGATGCGGAAGAGTCTAACTTTCGAGTAGTACACTACTCGGGAGAGACTATAAATATCTTTTCCCGCTAACATGATGTGGAGGAGTCTAACTTTTGAGTGGGACGCCACTCGGAAAGACTATAAACCCCTTTTTTCCAGCTGACATGACGCTGAAGAGTCCCATATACGAGTAGCATCCTACTCGGCAAGACTATAAACTCATATTCCGACTGACATGAAGTCGAAGAGTCCTACATACGATTAGTCTTCTACTCGGCAAGACTATAAAGTTTATTCCGGTTGACATGATACCGAAGAGTCACAAATACCCGTAGTAATCTACTCGGGAAAGACTTCCAGGTTAAAGATCTTTGACTTTATGTTTAATTGTCTTCACAATTAAGCACAAAGTCAGGGGCTACACCTAATAGGTGCGCCTCTTCGGCGCACACTATTCATATATTTACATGAAGCCCTTCATAGCCTCACTGCCAGCTGACATGAAGCAGGACTTGGGAGAAGACTTACTCGGACAAAGAGTACTCGGGCGCACCGCACTCGGGCAACCTTCACCGTGGAGGACGAGCAGTCGGCATCAGCTGTGACTCAACTATGAAGGTCTCAGGGGCTACTGTGGAGGCCATGGGCCCCAGGTACCTCATTACCAGTACATGGGCCACTCGGATAGAGGATGGGCCGGACCATGTAGTTAGAGATAGGATAGCACCCGGCAGGCTGTACCTTGTATAATAAGGAAACATAGTCTTAGTCGGATAGGATTCTATCTCTAAGAAGGAAATCCCTTGGTCGTATCCGACTGGGATCCTTATCATGTACCCCTGTCCCCTAGTATATAAAGGGAGGCGGGCGCCCCTCAGGGCAAGCACAACAAGAGCAACCAGATCATCGATCTACATACACCTCAGAGGAATAACACCTCAACTGGACATAGGGTATTACGTCATCTTGAGGGCCTGAACCAGTATAATTCTCTTGTGTTCCTCTGCAGTCCACCGAATTCACCCTTGCTAAGTAGCCCCATAGTTTTATTGCCGATCCAAAGCATCGACACTTGGGTGTAGAGTCCCACTTTAATTTCTTCAGGCACTTATTCCACATCAAGCCCCAACCCTCCAAGAATAAGGTCTAGGTGATTGGGGGCTGGCCTTCAGTTGAGGAGTGAGATGAAGAAAATATATATCAATCTTCCTTTGAAATTCTCGTTGAATGGTTGGCATAAGGAGTAGTTCTACTGTTCTGATTTGGAACCCTCCCTGCCTCCATTCACTATCTCACCGCCGGCGGTCTCGCCCAGTTGGTCGTCGGATCCAACCTTTGAAGAGATGGGCCAAGTGCATCAGTTGCTGGCGAGGTTGGAGAAATTCAAGAAAGCCGGCCTGACCGGCCCCTGGGTTGCCAAGCGCTTCCTGACTCGGCGTATCCAGCCATTAAAGCTGAGGAGCAAATTCTGCTGGGATTACCAGGGGAAGAATGACCCTGACCGAGAAAGCCAAGAGGTGATTGACCAGTTAAAAGTGACCAAAATATTGTTCACTTATTTCTCCAATGGGGTGATCGAAACCGAGGACGCAGAGCGCTCCATCGCGACTTATAGCCGAAACCGGCCCCGTCCCAAGGTAACTCTTGTTTCTCTTTTGTGATGAATGCCTGTAGACATGTATCCATATGTGGAGGCCATGGGCCTCGGGTACCTCACCACCAGCATATGGGCCACTCGGATAGAGGATGGGCTGAATCATGTAGTTAGAGATAAGATAGCATCCGGCAGACTTTACCTTGTACAATAAGGAAAACATAGTCTTTGTCGGATAAGTTTCTATCTCTAAGAGAGAAATCCCTTGGCCGTATCCGGCTGGGATCCTTATCATGTAGCCCTATCCCCCAGTATATAAGGGGAGGCAGGATGCCCATCAAGGGGCATGAGATCATGAGATCATCGATCGATAAACACCTTAGAGCAATAACACCACAACTGGACGTAGGGTATTACCTCACATTGAGGGCCTAAACCAGTCTAAAATCTCTTTGCGTTCCTCTGCAATCCACCGAGTTTCCCCTTGCCGAGTAGCCCTATAGTTCTATTGCCGGTGTAAAACATCGACAGTTGAGTTTCACATCTACAAGCTCGATGGATCCAGCAACCAGAATCGATGGCACTAAGTTCTCCCCTGGAGACATAATTTCTTTTGGAAGCCTCGATTTCGTCGCCGACCAGATCGGCAACCTTACCTTGGCCGAAGCAGATCTAATTCAGCCGGCCGAGGAACCAGCCGACGTTGCGCTAGTCGGCCCATAGGACGCTGCAATCTCCTTCAACGATCTACTACGGCAGTCCTTCACTTCACCGAGCATTGGGACAACTCTCTCCTTCGGCGTCCGACTTGCGCTAGGCCTTGAGCCAGCTCGGGTTGGGCCAAGAAGGGGAGAGATCGTCAATCTCCCGCACGGATTCGGCGACGCTGCGGGTCTACATCCCGCGCAGCAGACCCGATCTCCTGCGATTCAGTTTGGACACGGCCAAGCGCCGTTTCAGATTGGATCTAGAGAGGTCGGGGTCATTCTTACTCCGATAAACTACTTGGAGTCCGACTCCAAGTCGGATAACGGTTCGAACGCTAGTTCGGACTCCAGTCTGGCGAGTTTCCTCCTCTGCTGCAAGATCTTTATGGCTTCAACACCACCACCTGAGGTGCGCCGACTACAAGAGGTGCAACAAGAGGAGGTGCGCCGACTGCGACAACAGGAGGAGGCTGACTGCGAGGCTTGCAATGATGTGCTATGCAAGGCTGGGCGAGCGGCTCAGTAGCAGATTCTCTAGACTAAAGTCGGCGATCACGACGTCTTCGTCACGCCACAATAGAATGTTGTGGCCGCCGCAACCTTGCTGGACACGCTCCAGCTCGGGCCTGATCACCAGGCCACCCCAACTATCGCCAAGATCAAGGCAATGATCACGGCTGTTGCCTGCCAGCAACAACAACAGCAGTCGGGCGACACCGTGGTACCGACTAACCGGTCGGGATCTCCAGCAGCGGGCTCATCCACGTCAGCACAGCGTCGGGTGGCCGGCTCAAGTCGGCCACGTGAGGGTCCAGGCAAATGTCACTCGGCAATGACAACCGGCGGCGTCACTAGTATGACCGCCAGCCCAACCAAGACCTCCGAGAGCGCCCACAACACGACCTCCGCCACACCATCAACGCCCGGCGCCACGAACGACACGAAGATGAGCGCCGCCGACTGGAGGATGAAAACAAGTGCTTCGGTCTCCATCACGAGTGGTTTAACCACCGTGGTCGAAGCCCAAGCCCTCATGAAGACGAAGGCATTCCAGCTTTCTCCTGGGAGCTACAGGACGTCGACTGGCCGACTGGCTTTAAGCCCACAGGAATTGAAAAATATGACGGCAAAACAAATCCCGAGTCCTGGCTCACCGTATATACCCTAGCAATTCGAGCTGCTGGGGATGACAACAAAGCCATGGCTAACTACCTCACAGTCGCGCTAGCCGACTTGGTGAGGACATGGCTGACAGGGCTCCCGAGGCGGTCGATCGGTTCCTGGGGAGAACTCAGGGAGCTGTTCATCGCCAACTTTTAGGGAACCTACGAGAGGCCATCTTCTGAGCACGATTTGTATCAACTACACCAGAAGAAGAACGAGTCTCTATGAGATTTTATCAAGAGATTTTCCGAGAAGCGCAACAAGATCCCAATGAGAGACGAGGCCGTCATCGCCGCCTTCCACAAGGGAGTAAAGGATGCCCCATTCATCGCAAAATTCACTCGGAAGCCACCACCCTCTGTCCAAGCTCTTTTCGACATGGCCAACAAATACGCTGACTCAGCTGAAGCGGTCGCAGAGGCCCTCGACGAGAAGAAGGAGTCCCGACAGAAAGAACAGAAGGCAAAAGCCGACAACGGGCCGTCTCAAAATAAGTCTGGTAGCCGCAAGCGGAAGTCGGACAACGAGGTGGCCAACATGGAGCACACTCGGTCGCGGCCCCAGCGGAATAATGACTACCAGAAGGTCATGAGCGGGCCATGCCCCTTCCACCCCAAGGGCAAGCACGCGGCCAAAGACTGCTATGCATAAGAAGTTTGCCTCTGACCAGGCTTCATCATCTGGCGCTGACAAGGATAAAGACAAGCCAGATTAGGGTCTGGTTGATGATTTTCAAGATCCCCAAGCCGAGCTCAATCACATCTTCGGAGGGCCGCTCGTGTACGAGTCCAAGCGAAAACAGAAGCTATCTGCACGCGACGTCAATATGGTCTCTACGACGGACACCCCCCAGTACCTGCGCTGGTCAGAGATGGCCATTACATTCAATCGCGCAGATCACCCAAATCGGGTCTCACACCCAGGACGCTATCCACTCGTCCTGGACCCGGTTGTCAAGAACATCAAGTTGAAGAAAACCCTCATCGACGGAGGCACCGCGCTCAACATCTTATTCGCCAAGACTTTGGACGAGATGAGGATTCCTTGTTCAGATCTGTGGCCGAGTACAGCGCCCATCCACGGGATAATTCCCGGCCTCTCTTCAACACCACTCGGGCAGATTACCTTGCCGGTAACTTTCGGCACGTGGGATAACTTCCGCACAGAAAACATCTGCTTCGAGGTCGCCGACTTCGAGACTACGTACCACGCCATACTCGGACGACCAGCACTCGCCAAATTCATGGCGATACCGCACTATACATATATGGTGCTCAAGATGCCTGGGCCAGTAGGAGTCCTCTCCCTCTGCAGCGACGTCAAGCAAGCTTTCACCTGCGACAAGGAGAGTTGCGAACTGGCTCAATCACAAGAGGCCGCAGTCGGGTGCAACAACATCTAGCAAGCCTCCACTATAGAAGTCGAGCAAGATCAAGTTCCGGCAAAAAAGGCGGCGAAGTCGGGAATTTCAGCAGACTCTGACACGAAGAAGATCCCCTGGACCCTTCCGACCCCTCCAAGACTGCCCTAGTCGGGACCGAACTCGACCCCAAATAGGAAGACGCGCTCGTCACCTTCCTCCAAGCCAACAAGGATATATTTGCGTGGAAACCGTCTGACATGCCGGGCGTACCAAGGGAGGTGATCCAGCACGCCCTCATCGTGAAGACAGACGCCAAGCCAGTCAAGCAATGGCTGCGGCGCTTCGCTCAAGACCGCAAAGATGCTATTCGGGACGAGATCACCAAGCTCCTCACAGCCGGGTTCATCAAGGAGGTCTATCACCCAGATTGGCTGGCAAACCCAGTTCTGGTCTGGAAGAAAAACGGTAAATCGCGCATGTGCGTCGACTATAACGATCTCAACAAAGCGTGCCCCAAGGACCCATTTGGTCTTCCCAGGATAGATCAGGTGGTAGATTCCACGGCCGGGTGTGACCTACTCAGCTTTCTTGACTGCTACTCGGGATACCATCAAATCAGCCTGAGGGAGGAAGACTGCTTAAAGACTTCTTTCATCACACCGTTCGGAGCGTACTGCTACATCACAATGCCGTTTGGTTTGAAAAATGCTGGAGCAACCTATCAACGGGCAATTCAGCGGTGTCTGCACACTCAGATTGGGCGCAACGTGGAAGCCTACGTCGACGACGTGGTGATCAAGACCAAGTCCAAAGAAGACCTCATCGCTGACCTAGAAGAAACCTTCCAAAATCTTCGATGAAGTTGAATCCAGAAAAATGCGCCTTCGGAGTGCCATCCGGCAAGTTACTTGGCTTCATCATCTCGCATCGAGGCAAACCCGGAGAAAGTCAATGCCATCATGAACATGGCACCCCCGACTAACCTCAAAGGCATCCAGAAGCTGACAGGCTGCATGGCAGCACTCAGCCGATTTATTTCCCGACTGGGCGAACGGGGTATGCCCTTCTTCAAGCTACTCAAAAAGGCGGACAATTTCCAATGGACTCCGGAAGCCCAGCAAGCCTTCGAAGACTTCAAACAATTTCTCACATCACCTCCCGTGTTGGCGTCACCTAGGCCCCAAGAACCACTAATGCTATATCTGGCGGCAACCACTCAGGTAGTCAGCACGGTGCTGGTGGTCGAGCGATCCGAATAGGGTCACATCCAGAAAATACAACGGCCAGTTTACTTTGTCAGCGAGGTGCTTGCCGACTCGAAGATGAGATATCCGCAGGTCCAGAAGCTGTTATATGGCCTACTCATCACAGTCTAGAAGCTGGTGCACTATTTCCAAGCACATCAAGACACGGTGGTTACATAGTTTCCACTTGGGGATGTCCTTCATAATCGCGAGGCCTCCGGCCGAATCGCTAAATGGGCACTCGAGTTAATGGCGTTCGATATCACCTTTCAGCCACGGACAGCAATTAAATCATAAGCTCTAGCCGACCTCGTGGCTGAGTGGACAGAAGTTCAACTGCCTACATCAACAGTGAAGCTAGAGTACTGGACTATGTGCTTCGACGGTTCTCTATGGATCGGTGGCGCCGGGGCTGGAGTCATATTGACATCCCCCACCAGCGAAAAACTCAAGTACGTTCTACAAATCCACTTCCTGGCTTCCCACAACGTCACCGAGTACGAGGCACTTATCCACGGGCTCCGGATTGCTATATCACTTAGCATACGTCGACTGGTTGTGCGCGGGGATTCTCAACTCGTGGTGAACCAAGTCATGAAAGACTGGACTTGTCTCGATGATACCATGGCGGCATACTGTCAGGAGGTCCGCAAGCTGGAAAACAAGTTCGACGGGCTGGAGATAACACATGTCCTACGACAATACAATGATGCTGCAGACGAGCTGGCAAACATGGGATCCAAGCGAGAAGCGGTTCCGATTGGAATCTTTGTCGAGCAACTTATGGAGCCATCAGTCAAGAAGAAACCAGTGCCGGAACAGTCAGGAGGTGAACCTACCCTGGCTACAAATGAGGTGCTACACATATGTCAAGACTGGCGGCCCCTATTGTCAAATTTCTCCTGGACGACGAACTCCTAGAAGATCGCAGTCAAGCCAAGCAGATCAAGCGTCGAAGCAAAAGCTTCCTACTAGTCGGAGAAGACCTGTACCGAAGGAGTGCATCCGGTGTCCTCATGCGTTGCGTCACCACCGAGGAGGGCAAGCAGATCCTGCAGTCGATCCACTCGGGCATATGTGGCAACCATGCCGCATCCAAGACGTTAGTCGGAAAGCTTACCGGTAGGGATTTTCTAGCAAACAGCAGTAACTAACACAAAAGAAATTGTTTGCACATGCGAAGGCTGCCAATTCTACGCACGACAAACCAATCTCCCAGCCCAAGAACTCCAAACTATCCCTATTTCTTGGCCATTCACGGTATGGGGGCTCGACATGGTCGGGCCTCTCAAGAAAGCGCCAGGAGGGTTCACACATCTATTCATCGCAGTTGACAAGTTCACCCAGTGGATTGAGGCCAAACCCGTTGCAACAATAACAGCGGCACGAGCAAAGGACTTCATCATGAGTATACTATACCGATTCGGGGTCCCTAACCACATCATCACCGACAACGGTACTCAGTTCACGGGCGGCGTATTCCAAGACTTCTATGAAGATTTTGGCATCAAGATCTACTATGCATCTGTGGCACACCTGCGGAGCAACGGGCAGGTCGAACGAGCCAACGGTATGGTCTTACAAGGCATCAAGGCCAGGATATTTGACCGACTACAACCATACGTGGGCCGGTGGGTACAAGAACTCCCATCTGTTCTCTGGTCCCTCAGAACCATGGTTAGTCGGGCAACAGGGCAATCTCCTTTCTTTCTGGTCTACGGTGCTGAGGCTATGCTACCGACAGAGTTAGAGTTCAGCTCTCCGCGAGTTCGGGCTTACTCAGAAGACATCTCAAACAATACCCGAGTGGTCGAGCTAGATCAGTTGGAAGAAGCAAGGGACATCGCAACAATCCAGTCAGCAAGGTATCTTCAAGGCCTGCGTCGCTACCACAATCGCAATGTCCGTGGCCGTGCCTTTTTGGTTGGGGATCTTGTCTTGAGGAAAATACAAACCACCAAAGACAGGCACAAATTATCCCCAATCTAGGAAGGGCCGTTCATTATAGCGAGGTCACACAGCCAGGCGCCTACCGATTGAAGACTGAAGACGGTGCCCTTATTAGCAACTCATGGAATATAGAATAGCTACGTCCTTTCTATACCTGAGCTTTATACTTTCTCATGTGTACAATTTTTCTGACTCACTACGTCGCTTGTATCAACCGAGTAGTGAGTCATGGGCTACATGCATATATGTGTTTTGTCAACAATATACGAGCTTGTCCTACTCTAGTTATGAAGCCTTACTACGACTATCACGTTTGCCCAAGTACAGTTTCTTACATTGAGCGATTTTATTAAGTTCTGATAGACTAAGTCGGCGTAGACTACACAGTCAAGTAAAGCTAATGACAACTGAGTAATAATTCAAAGCTTGGCGGCATTGCACATATATTTACACGTGTTTTCCACAAAAGTTTATACATACCGACTACATGATATGTTGCTCTTACAAACTCAGGTCTCGGGTGATTATCTCAGCAGTCGGCCTCGCCCGGGCTATCAGCTCTAGTCCTCCTCGGGCGTCGTCTCCTCGGCAAACCCCTCCCCGATGGCTTCAATGTCTGCCCTCGGGTAGATTGATTTGGTCATCACTAGGGTCTAGGCCACGCTAGCAATGACATGCTCATCCGAGTACCTCTTTAGGGCACTCGGTGCATCCTCAAGACGTGCCTCCACTTGGGGGGATTCTGCTGCAGCTGGTTCCCGCAGGGCGGGGATCCATCAGATCAAGGAACTCTTTCACGGACCCAACGAGGGCCTCTCGTGATTCCCTGATAACCCTAATCTCCTCTGTATAAGCCCGATATTGGGCCTGGGCATTGGCTCTGAGGTCTGCCCAGGTCCACCAACAAGTAAACTTGTTAGGCACGGCTACAGATGGAATGATTAAAGGATTGGTTAAGATCATTGTCGAGACGGAGATTTACTCACGTAATTAGCCTCCCACTCGGCCACGGTCTTCTCCAGTCTAGCTTTTTCTTCACCGACTTTGATGGTGGCCTATTTTAACTCGGCCTTCTCCTGTTCGAGCTCAGGTCGGCCTTGTCCTTTTCAAGCTCGGCCCTGGCTTCCTCAGCCTCCTTCAGCTAGGTTTCCCTTTCTGTTCGGGTCTTTAACTTGGCTTCGAGGGCTACACAACAGATTAGTCAAGAACTCAACCTTGCAGCCAAGACACAACTGGGCAGTCGGGAACAACGCAGCTAGTGAAATACATCAAGGGTTTAGTCGGCAAGATGCATTCGGGGGACTTACCTCTAATCTTCCCGGCTTGGGCCCAAGTTTCATCCCTGAGCTGGTTGGCGGCATCCTTCAGCCAAGCTTCCCTCCCCGCGTGGCGCTCCTCCATCTTGGCCTTCAACGCCCGGAGCTGCTCTAACTCCGCGAGATGGGGGGCCATTTCGATCAGGATTCCGGTCATCTCCTCATTACGATCAACAAGCTTCTGCTCAGGGAGAGAACAAGTCAAGAACGGAGTCAGACATCAGAACAGGAAGACCACCAAGACTCCATCGCAAGAATCATACCCTAACCCCCTCGGACCTGGCAATGGCGGCGCGGAGAAAGCTTTCACGTTCACTTCTCACGCGCTTCATTGAGCTTGAACCTCCTCACGGTTCCATCAGGTGCCTTCCAGGTGAACGTCCGGGGGAACTTATGCGGAGGAGCTTCAATCCGAGGAAGGTTCGGGATCTCCGGCGGCGGCGACGACGATGACGACGACCATGATGGCGACGGGGTCCTGGCCCCCACGCCGGCATCCCCTGCGGCCTCGGGGGTTGACTCGGGGGCTCCGCAATAGCCTCGGCAGCGGGTGTTGACTTAGGAGCTGGGGCAGCAACCTCAGTAACCGCCCCTTGGTCGAGCAGCACCAGCGGCCCCGCAGTTGGGACCACCTCAGTCTCCGTGACTAGGTTGGCCACCGACTCAGCGGGTGTGCTCGTGGGCGCCAGCTCAGCTGGGGTGGGGTCTTCAAGGGGAGCGGTCGGAGCGGTCTCCTTGAGATCAATATCGGCACGTTTCCTGCATGGCAAAATAGACATCAAAATACTACTACAACAGACAAGAATCTCAGAAGATCCGGAGCAGCTTACCTCTTGGAGAACTTGAGTTTCCCGCCGGGCTATCCGGGTCCCGGCGGAGTGCTACGCCCGGTTGTCGGCCTGGTCGGCGAAGTAGTCGGCTGCGGCACGGCAACTGGAGGCGGCCCTGTTGGTGGCGTGGCCGACTCGGGCACCTGTGTGCTTGGCAGTGCCCGCTCGGATCGTCTACTCAGCGGTGCTTTTGCCGGGCTCGGCAATGTCGAGCTCAGCCGTACTGGTCCCAACCTGTGACTTGATCGCCTGGGTGCCATGGCGGCGGTGTCCTTTATCTTCAGACCTTCTACCACGGCACGCGGTGTCATGGCCCCCTCGTCCCGATATAGAATAGGCTTTTTCCCCGCACTCTTGGAGTCGGGTTGGGCAGCAGGGGGCTCCTCGGCCTCTTCTTCGATTTAACGGCTGACAACGGGCGGGAGTCCTCGTTGAACTCCTCGCACCACTATAGATGAATCAACAAAGTACATCACACAATGCTGGGCAATCACAGATACAAAGAAGGACAAAGACTACCTCGGGACGGGGCTGAAGGAAGCTATAAGCCGCGATCCGGCGTTTATTGTCTTCGGTCTCGATCACCCCCTTGGAGAAGTAACCAAACAGGGTCTCAGTCACCTTGTACTGGTCGGCCAATTCGTGGCTTACTCGGTCAGGATCATATTTGCCCTGAAAATCCTAGTCGAACACACTCCTCAGCTTCAGCGGCTGGAAGCGCCGAGTCAGAAAACACCGGGCCACCCAAGGCCCAGTCAGGCCAACCTCCTTAAGCTTATCTAATAGTGGAGAGAGGCGATGTAAAGATTTGCAAAGTACAAACGGATTTGAATATTGCAGATCCGCTGATAAAGCCGCTTCCCCAGCCAAAGCATGAGGCTCACATTAGGGCAATGGGTATTAGATACCTATATGGTTGACTCTAGTGCAAGTGGGAGACTGTTAGTGATATGCCCTAGAGGCAACATGGAGATGTCATATATATCACATGCTATGTTTATAGTGTATTGATTGGTTCCGTGAAATAGACATTATCGTTATTGATCAATGAGTACGTGACTTATTCATGAGACTCTTAATGTCAAATGTTGCTATTTCTAAATGATCCCTGATCATATATCATATGAGGAACAAATATGATTCTAATATCAGCATATGTATTGATTGATGATCATGTCTCATGGATCATGGAATGAAGATACCAAATCGATAATATGGACATATGTTAGTGAACATATGTTGGATAGACCCGCCATGAGATACTGCAGAGATTTCATGTGTCATCAGTTAGTCTCAAGTAGTGTTTATGTAGAGTCCTTAGACTTGAGATCATCATGGTTCCCAACATACGTAGTAGCTTATTTTGGGACTACTAAACACTACTCCGTAACTGGGTAGTTATAAAAGTAGTCTTTGGGTTTGATATGAAACATGTAGTGGGATGTGAATGATCAAGATAGAATTTGCCCCTCTTGACGGGAGAGATATCTCTGGGGGCCCCTCGATGTAATGGATTATGGAAGTGCAAGGCCATGCTAGGGTGATTGAGGTGTCAATCACAAGTTTGTAATCCATCACAGGATCGAGAGAGTGATTGAGCTATTAAGAGGATGACACAAGTCTCGCCTTAAGCTCAATCGATATCGTGAGGCAAAGGGATTTGTACATGAGGACATTACAGGTTCAGCCGAAATGATCTTTACGTATATTTTGGGGTTAATATGCCTTGCTAGAGGCCGCTATTAACAGGGTGACCAGAAAGGCGTTTCCGGGTCGTGACAAAATATACGTGAACCTACAGGGTCGCACACTTAACAGGCTGGAACACTTATTCGAATGTGATTCGAATATGGGCTTGATTTGGATAGAGATCCAAGTAGACTCTTACTGGGCCTCGGTCCACGAGGTCCAAGTAAGGAGGTCTATATATAGGGAGGCGAGGGGCCGAGGAGATTGACGTGTGTGCTTTTCTGTTGGCCTCGAGCTAAACCCTAGCCACCACTTCCCGAGCCAAACCCTAGCTGCTCACGAGTGCTAGTACACTCGTGATCGGCGTTCCAGCCCCGGACGTGTGGATACCGGTAGAGGCGCTGCTCGTTGCGGCGTTGATCGGCCGAAGATCGACTACTTCCACTACTTGTGGAGGCCATGGGCCCCGGGTACCTTATTACCAGTATATGGGCTGCTCGGATAGAGGATGGGCCGAACCATGTAATTAGAGATAAGATAGCACCCGGCAGGCTTTGCCTTGTATAACGAGGAAACATAGTCTTAGTCAGATAGGTCTTTATCTCTAAGATGGATATCCCTTGGCCATATCCAGCTGCGATCCTTATCATGTACCCCTGTCCCCTAGTATATAAAGGGAGGCAGGGTGCCCCTCAGGGCAGGAGACAGGATCATCGATCATCAAACACCTCAAAGGAATAACACCTCAACTGGACATAGGGTATTACCTCACATCGAGGGCCTGAACCAGTATAAACCTTCTTTGTGTTCCTCTGCAATCCACCGAATTCACCTTCGCCGAGTAGCCCCATAGTTTTATTGCCGGTGCAAAGCATCGACAGTTGGCGCGCCAGGTAGGGGCCCCGGCGAATTCTTCATCAACGAATCCGATGGATCCAACAAGTGGAGTCGACGGCAACAAGTTGTCCCTTGGAGACAAGATTTCTTTCGGAAGCCTCGATTTCGTTGCCAACCAGATCGGCAACCTTACCTTGGCCGGAACAGATCTAATCCAGCCGGCCGAGGAGCCAGCCAACGTAGCGCCAGTTGGCCCACAGGACGCCGCGATCTCCTTCCACGACTTACTGCTGCAGTCCTTCACATCACCAAGCGTAGGGACAACCCTCTCCTTTGGTTTCCGACTTGCGCTAGGCCTTGAGCCAGCCCGGGTGGGGCCGAGAAGGGGGGAGATCGTCAATCTCCCACACGGACTCGGCGACGTTGCGGATTTACACTCTGCACAACAAACCCGATCTCCTATGATTCAGTTTGGACACGGCCAAGCGCCGTTTCAGATTGGATCTAGAGAGGTTGGGGTCATTCTCACTCCGATAAACTACTTGGAGCTCGACTCCAAGTCGGATAACGGTTCGAACGCCAGTTCGGACTCCAGTCTGGTGAGTTTTCTGCTCCCCCGCGAGATCTTCATGGCTTCAACACCACCCTCCGAGGTGCGCCGACTACAAGAGGAGCAGCAGGCGGAGGCACGCCGACTGCAACAACAGGAGGAAGCTGATCGCGAGGCTCGCAACGACGGGCTGCGCAGAGCTGGGCGAGCAGCCCAGCAGCAGATTCTCCAATCTAAAGTCGGCGATCACGACGTCTTCGTCACGCCACAACAGAACGTTGTGGCCACCGCAACTTTGCTGGACACGCTCCAGCTCGGGCCTGACCACCAGGCGACCCCAACCATCGCCAAGATCAAGGCGATGATCACGGCTGCTGCCTGCCAACAACAGCAGCAGCAGTCGGGCGACACCCTAGTACCGACTAACAGGTCGGGATCTCCAGTAGCAGGCTCGTCCACATCAGCTTGGCGTCGGGCCGCCGGCTCAAGTGGGCCACGCAAGGAGTCTAGGCAAACGACACTCGGCAATACTAATAACAACAACCAGCGCCGTCACCAATATGATTGCCGGCCTAATCAAGACATCCGAGAGCGCATACAGCATGACCTTCGCCATACTATCAGCGCCCGGCGCCGTGAGTGACAAGAGGATGAGCACCGCCGACTGGAAGAAGAAAACAAGTGCTTTGGCCTCCATCACGAGTGGTTTAACCGCCGTGGTCGAAGTCCGAGCCCCCATGTAGACAAAGGGATCCCGGCTTTCACTCAGGAGGTGCAGGACGTCCACTGGCCGACTGGCTTCAAGCCTACGGGGATCGAAAAGTATGATGGCAAGACAAATCCCGAGTCCTGGATCACCGTATAAACCCTAGCAGTTCGAGCTGCTAGGGGCGACAACAAAGCCATGGCTAACTACCTCCCGGTCGCGCTAGCCGACTCGGCGAGGACATGGCTGACAGGCCTCTTGAAGCGGTCGATCAGTTCCTGGGGAGAACTCAAGGAGCGGTTCATCGCGAATTTTCAGGGGACCTACGAGAGGCCATCTTCAGAGCACGATCTTTATCAGCTGCACCAGAAGAAGAACGAGTCTCTGCGAGACTTCATCAAGAGGTTTTCTGAGAAGCGTAACAAGATCTCAACGATCCGCGACGAGGCTGTCATCGCCGCCTTCCGCAAGGGAGTAAAAAACGCCCCATTCAACGCGAAGTTCACTCGGAAACCACCGCCGTCTGTCCGGGCTCTGTTCGACATGGCTAATAAATATGCCGACTCGGCTGAAGAGGTCGCAGAGGCCGTCGACGAGAAGAAAGAGTCCCGACAGAAGGACCCAAAGGCGAAAACCGACAACGAGCCGTCTCAAAACAAGTCTGGCAGCCGTAAACAGAAGTCGGACAACAAGGTGGCCAACATGGAGCCATGCCCCAGCGGAATAACGACTACCAGAAAGTCATGAGGGGCCATGCCCCTTCCACCCCAAGGGCAAGCACGCGGCCAAAGACTGCTACATGCTCAAGAAGTTTGCCTCCGAGCAGGCTTCATCATCTGGCGCCGACAAGGACAAAGACAAGCCAGATCAAGGTCCGGCCGATGATTTCCAACATCCTCAGGCCGAGCTCAACCACATATTCGGAGGGCCGTCCGCATACGAGTCCAAGCGCAAACAAAAGCTAACAGCGCGCAACATCAACACAGTCTCCACGACGGACGGCCCCCAGTACCTGCGCTGGTCAGAGATGGCCATCACCTTCAATTGCGCAGATCACCCAGATCGGGTTTCCCACCCGAGACGCTATCCACTCGTCCTGGACCCGGTCGTTTGAAACATCAGGCTGAAGAAAACCCTCATCGACGGAGGAAGCGCGCTCAATATCCTGTTCGCCAAGACTTTGGACGAGATGAAGATTCCTCATTCAGAACTACGGCCGAGCACTGCGCCCTTCCACGGGATAATTCCCGGCCTGTCATCAACTCCACTCGGGCAGATAACCTTGCCGGTAACCTTCGGCACGCGGGATAACTTCCACACGGAAAAAGTCTATTTCGAGGTGGCCGACTTCGAGACCGCGTACCATGCGATACTCGGACGACCGGCACTCGCCAAATTCATGGCGATACCGCACTATACATACATGGTGCTCAAGATGCCTGGGCCAGCAGGAGTCCTCTCCCTCCGTAGCGACATCAAGCAAGCCTTCACCTGCGACAAGGAGAGCTACGAACTGGCTCAATCACAAGAGGCGGCAGTCGGACTCGATAGCATTCGGCAAACTGTCACAACTGAAGTCGAGCAAGATCAAGTTCCGGGGAAAAAAAGCAGCGAAGTCGGGAATTTCAACGGACTCAGACACGAAGAAGATCCCCCTAGACCCTTCCGACCCCTCCAAGACTGCTCTAGTCGGGACCGGACTCGACCCCAAATAGGAAGACGCGCTCGTCACCTTCCTACAAGCCAATAAAGATATCTTCGCATGGAAACCGTCCAACATGCCGGGCGTACCAAGGGAGGTGATTGAGCACGCCCTCAATGTGAAGACAGATGCCAAGCCAGTCAAGCAACGGTTACGGCGCTTCACTCAAGACAGCAAGGATGCTATTCGGGAGGAGATCACCAAGCTCCTCGCAGCCAGGTTCATCAAGGAGGTCTATCACCCGGATTGGCTGGCAAACCCAATCCTGGTCCGAAAGAAAAACGGTAAATGGTGCATGTGCGTCGACTACTCCGATCTCAACAAGGCGTGCCCCAAGGACCCATTTGGTCTTCCCAGGATAGATCAGGTGGTTGATTCCACGGCAGGGTGTGACCTACTCAGCTTTCTCGACTGCTACTCGGGATACCATCAAATCAGCCTGAGGGAGGAAGACTGCTTACAGACATCTTTCATCACGCCGTTTGGAGCGTACTGCTACATCACAATGCCGTTCGGTCTGAAGAATGCTAGAGCAACCTATCAACAGGCCATTCAGCGGTGTCTGCACACCCAGATCGGGCGCAACGTGGAAGCCTACATCAACGACGTGGTGATCAAGACCAAGTCCAAAGAAGACCTCATCGCTGACTTGGAAGAAACCTTCCAAAACCTTCGAAGATTCAAGATGAAGTTGAACCCGGAAAATTGCGCCTTCGGTGTGCCATCCGGAAAGTTACTCGGCTTCATCATCTCGTATCGCGGCATCGAGGCCAACCCGGAGAAAGTCAACGCCATCAAGAACATGGCACCCTCGACTAACCTCAAAGATGTCCAGAAGATGACAGGCTGCATGGTGGCACTCAGCCGGTTTATTTCCCGACTGCTCAAAAAGGCGGACAATTTCCAATGGACTCCGGAAGCCCAGAAAGCCTTCGAAGACTTCAAACAATTCCTTACATCACCACCCATGCTGGCGTCACCCATGCCCCAAGAACCGCTAAAGCTATATCTAGCGGCAACCACTCAGGTAGTGTAACACCCTGCCCTCCAGAACCGCACAGCCCAGCCCAACCGACGGGCGGGCCCACTTACACATAGCACCCCACTTACACTTTCGTACTCGCTTCATGTAAAAGGGTTAACCCGGAAGTACTATGGTTGGAGGGACAAGGCCTTATAAGTTGGTTCAACCCTTGCTCAACTAGCAAGGTGGTACTAATCATGTGCACACCGCACTCATGGGCCATATGGGCCATATCCTAATTGGGCCAGGATGTCACACACACCCCCCCTCAAAGGACCTGGCGTCCCCGCCAGTCCAACTTACCCGCATAGCCACACAGGCATATAGGCAAATGTCCAGGAACATGCCCCCTCTTAGCGCACATCCGTACGTCCAGTGCCGGCGCCATATGCCATGCCATGTGCCTCACACCGAGCCCACATGCGCCATGCGCCATATGCCCGCACACTGACCCATACGTGCAATCGCGAGGGTCGGCTCTGATACCATTTGTAACACCCTGCCCTCCAGAACCGCACAGCCCAGCCCAACCGACGGGCGGGCCCACTTACACATAGCACCCCACTTACACTTTCGTCCTCGCTTCGTGTAAAAGGGTTAACTCGGAAGTACTATGGTTGGAGGGACAAGGCCTTATAAGTTGGTTCAACCCTTGCTCAACTAGCAAGGTGGTACTAATCATGTGCACACCGCACTCATGGGCCATATGGGCCATATCCTAATTGGGCCAGGATGTCACAGGTAGTCAGCACGGTATTGGTGGTCAAGCGATCCGAACAGGGTCATATTCAAAAAATACAACGGCCAGTCTACTTTGTCAGCGAGGTCCTTGCCGACTCCAAAACAAGATATCCGCAGGTCCAAAAGCTGCTATATGGCCTACTCATCACAGTCCGGAAGCTAGTGCATTATTTTCAAGCACATCAAGTCACGGTGGTCACAGCGTTTCCACTCGGGGATGTCCTTCATAACCGCAAGGCCACCGGCTGAATCGCTAAATGGGTACTCGAGTTGATGGCGTTCGACATCACCTTTCAGCCACGGACAGCAATTAAATCTCAAGCTCTAGCCGACTTCGTGGCCGAGTGGACAGAAGTTCAACTCCCAACACCAACAGCAAAGCTAGAGTACTGGACAATGTACTTCGATGGTTCTCTACGGATCCGCGGCGCCGGGGCCGGAGTCATATTGACGTCCCCCACCAGCGAAAAACTGAAGTACGTTCTACAAATCCACTTCCTGGCTTCCCACAACGTCGCCAAGTACGAGGCACTTGTTCACGGGCTCCGCATCGCTATATCACTCGGCATACTTCGACTGGTTGTGTGCGGGGATTCTCAACTCGTGGTAAACCAAGTCATGAAAGACTGGACTTGTCTCGACGATACCATGGCGGCATACTGTCAGGAGGTCCGCAAGCTGGAAAACAAGTTCGACGGGCTGGAAATTACACATGTCCTGCGTCAATACAATGACGCGGCAGACGAGCTAGCAAACATGGGATCCAAGCGAGAAACAGTTCCGACCGGAATCTTTGTTGCGTAACTTATGGAGCCATCAGTCAAGAAGAAACCGGCGCCGAAGCAGTCGGGAAGCGAACCTACCCCGGCTACAGATAAGGTGCTACACATATGTCAAGACTGGAGGACTCCTGTTGTCAAATTTCTCCTGGACGATGAACTCCCAGAAGATCGCGGTCAAGCCGTGCAGATCAAGCGTCGAAGCAAAAGCTTCCTACTAGTCGGAGAAGACCTGTACCGAAGGAGCGCATCCGGTGTCCTCATGCGCTGCGTCACCACCGAGGAAGGCAAGTAGATTCTGCATTCAATTCACTCGGGCATATGTGGCAACCATGCCGCATCCAGGACGTTAGTCGGAAAGGCTTACCGGCAGGGATTTTTCTGGCCCACAACAGTAACAGACGCCAAGAACATCGTTCGCAAGTGCGAGGGTTGCCAGTTCTATGGAAGACAAACAAATCTCCCAGCCCAGGAACTCCAAACTATCCCCATTTCCTTGCCATTCGCACTATGGGGGCTCGACATGGTCGGGCCTTTCAAGAAAGCGCCAGGAGGGTTCACACATTTATTCGTCGCGGTGGATAAATTCTCCAAGTGGATTGGGGCTAAACCCGTTGCAACAATTACAGCCGCACGAGTAAAGGACTTCATCATGAGTATTCTATACTGGTTCAGGGTCCCTAACCGCATCATCACTGACAACGGTACTCAGTTCACGGGCGGCGTATTCCAAGACTTCTATGAAGATTTCAGCATCAAGATCTGCTACGCATCCGTCGCACACCCGCGGAGCAACGGGCAAGTCGAACGAGCCAACGGAATGGTTTTACAAGGCATCAAGGCCAGAATATTTGACCGACTACAACCATATGCGGGCCGGTGGGTACAAGAACTCCCGTCTGTTTTGTGGTCCCTCAGAACCACGGTTAGTCAGGCAATAGGGCAATCCCCTTTCTTCCTGGTCTACAGTGCCGAAGCTATGCTACCGACAGAGTTACAGTTCGGCTCTCCGCGAGTCCGGGCCTACTCAGAAGACATCTCCAACAATACCCGACTGGTCGAATTAGATCAGTTGGAAGAAGCAAGGGACACCGCAACAATCCGGTCGGCAAGGTATCTTCAAGGCCTACGTCGCTACCACAATCGCAATGTCCGTGGCCGCGCCTTTTTGGTCGGGGATCTCATTCTGAGGAAAATACAAACCACCAAAGACAGGCATAAATTATCCCCAATCTGGGAAGCGCCGTTCATTATAGCTGAGGTCACGCGGCCAGGCGCCTACCGACTGAAGACTGAAGACGGCGTCCTCATCAACAACTCTTGGAACATAGAACAGCTACGTCCTTTCTATACCTGAGTTTTGTACTTTTTCATGTGTATAGTTTCTCTGACTCACTACGCCGCTCGCACCAACTGAGTAGTGAGTCGGGGGCTGCATGTATATATGTGCTGTCAATAATATACGAGCTCGTCCTACTCAGTCACGAAGCTTTACTACAACTGTCTCGTTCGCTCGAGTCCAGCTTCTTACTTTGAACAATTTTATTAAGTTCTAACAGAATAACTCGGCATGGACCACACGATCGAGTAAAGCTAATGACGACTGAGTACATAAGCTTGGTGGCGACGCACATATATTTACACATGTTTCTTCACAAAAGTGTATACATACCGACTACATAACATGTTGCCCTTACAGACCCAGGTCTCGGGTAATTATTTCAGCAGTCGGCTTAGCCCGGGCAATCAGCTCCAGCGCCTCCTTGGGCATCATCTCTTTGGCAAACCCCTCCCCGATGGCTTCAATATCTGCCCTTGGGTAGATGGACTTGGTCATCGCCAAGGTCTAGGCCATGCCGGCAATAACATGCTCATCCGAGTACTTTTTCAAAGCACTCGGTGCATCCTCAAGACGCGCCTCTATCTGGGGGATCCTGCTGCAACTGGTTCCCACAGGGCTGGGATCTATGAGGTCAAGGAGCCCTTTCACGGACCCGACGAGGGCCTCCCGTGACTCCCTAATCACTCTTATCTCCTCTGTGTAAAACCGATACTGGGCCTAGACATTGGCTCTCATGTCTGCCCAGGTCCGCCGGCAAGTAAACTTGTCAGACTCGGCTACAGACGGAACGACTAATGAATTGGCTAAGATCACGGTCAGGTTGAGGACTTACTTTCGTAGTCGGCTTCCAACCCGGCCACGGTCTTCTCCAGTTCAGCTTTTTCCTTACTGAGCTTGATTCAACTAGGCCTTCTCCCGGTCAAGCTCGGTGTTGGCCTTCGTCAGGTCGGCCTTCACCTTCTCAAGCTCGGCCCTAGCTTCTTCGGCCTCCTTCAGCTGCGATTCCCTCTCTGTTCGGGTCTTCAACTCCGCTTCGAGGGTTGCACGACAGATTAGCCAAGAGCTCAACCGTGCAGTCGTGACACAACTGGGCAGTCGGGAACAATGCAGCTGGATGAATACGATGATGGTTCAGTCGGGAAGATACATTCAGGGAGTTTACCTCTGATCTTTCCGGCTTGGGCCCAAGTCTCCTCCCTGAGCTGGTTGGCGCCACTTTTCAGCCAGGCTTCCCTCCCCGCATGACGCTCCTCCATCTCGGCCTTCAATGCCCAGAGCTGCTCCAATTCTGCGAGGTGGGGAGCCATCTCGACCAGGATCTCCGTCATCGCCTTGTTACGGTCAACGAGTTTCTGCTTAGGGTGGAGGACAAATCAAGGATGGAGTCAGACGCCAAAACGAGAAGATCGCCAAGACTCTACCACAAGGATCATACCCCAACTCCCTTGGACCCGCTGATAGCAGTGCGAAGCAAGCTTTTGCGTTCCCTCCTCGCGACGATTTCATCAAGCCTGAAGCTCTTCACGGTCCCGTCAGGCGCCATCCATGTGAAGGTCCGGGGCATTACACGCGGAGGAGCTTCGATCCGAGGCAGGGTTGGGATCACAGTTCCACAGGCATTCGTCACAGAAGAAGATTAAAGGTTACCTTGGTCCAGGGCCGAATGAAGCTATAAGCCGCGACCCGGCGGTTATCATCTTCGGTCGCGACCACCCCTTCGAAGAAGTAGCCAAACAGGGTCTCGGTCACTGCCCCCTTGTTCGCTGACTCGTTGCTTACTCGGTCAGGATCGTTTTTGCCTTTAAAGGCCCAGCCGAATGCACTCCTTAGCTTCAACGGCTGGATGCGCCGGGTTAGGAAGCGATGAGCCACCCAGGCTCCTGTCAGGCCAGCCTTCTTGAGGTCATCTATCTTCACCAACAGTTGATGTGCCTGGCCCATCTCTTCAAAGGACGGCTCTGTTGACCAGTTTGGTGAAACCACGGGCGGCAAGCCAGTAAATGGGCGCAAGGAGGGAGCCAGATCTGCGCAATAGAACCATTCGTTGTGCCAGCTTTCAAAGAAGATTTCAAGGGCAGATCAAGATATGTCTTCTTACCATCGCTCCTCAGCTGGAGACCAGCCCCCTCAATCACATTGATATTGCTCTTGGAGGGTTGGGGTTTGATGTGGAACAGATGTCGGAAGAGGATAAAATGGGGTTCAACACCCAAGAAGCACTCACAAAGAGTAACAAATATGGAGAACTAAAGAATCGAGTTGGGGTTCAAATGCACCAACTCCAGCCCGTAGAAGTCAAGGATGCAGCAGAAGAAATCAGAAGACAGAAGGCACAAGCCTCGATCGAAAAAAGAGGCGAAAACTACCGTTTCACCAAGTCGGGGATTTGGGATCGACTCATCCTTAGCCGACTGCCAGCGAATCATCTCTTGGCTGGGCAACTTCAGTTCGCTCTCCAGCCACTTCAGCTTCACCGAGCCGCAATCTGAAATCGGCCAAGAACTCCCCGGCACACCCACAAGATCCGAAGCTTTCGGCATGACTGGAGGCGGTGAGATTTGGGGAAAAGCAAATCGGGGGCTTGGAACAAACGAAGAGGATTGGAATCGCCCAAGTTTGGGTGGGGAATAGCAGCAGCTAACCCTAGCCGGGTGGGAAGCGAAAAGTTGGGTGCGAAGGTGGAAGACGAAGCGATTGGCTGATTTGGGGAAGATGAAGGAATCTTTTTCTCTCTCCTTGCTTTTATAGAGCCGATGCCGACTAGATGGGCTTGGGCCTACACAGTCAGCACTGGGCCACCAAGATATGAGTTCCTACGGTAGCATGCTCCATGTGGGCCGCCCGCAGGCTGAGTTGAAATTATAGCGCTGGTGCTACCAACATGAGCCGATGAGGTAAACAGATATGCTTCATGAGAGCCTTATTGCTAAACATATATGTTTGGATATCTATTTTATCCACCAGGTCTCGAGGATATATCCTTACAAGGATCACAAGCTGGTCTTCATTAAAATTGGGGATGCAGGTATCTTTCTCGGGTACACCTAACCACGCCGTAGATTTATTTTCATAAGGTGGTACTCGGCCTACATGCGTGGCCATCAGTTGCCATGAACGACATTTTACCCGCTGACATGATGAGGAAGAGTCTAACTTTCGAGTAGTGTACTACTTGGGAGAGACTATAAATATCTTTCCCCGCTGACATGATGCAGAGGAGTCTAACTTTTGAGTGGGACGCCACTCGGAAAAGACTATAAACCCCCTTTTCCAGCTGACATGATGCTGAAGAGTCCCATATACGAGTAGCATCCTACTCAACAAGACTATAAACACATATTCCGACTGACATGAAGTCGAAGAGTCCTACATACGAGTAGTTCCCTACTCGGCAAGACTATAAAGTTTATTTCGGTTGACATGATACCGAAGAGTCTCATATACCAGTATTAATCTACTTGGGAAAGACTTCCAGGTTAAAGATCTTTGACTTTATGTTTAATTGTCTTCACAATTAAGCACAAAGTCAGGGGCTACACCTAATAGGTGCGCCTATTCGGTGCACACTATTCATATATCTATATGAAGCCCTTCATAGCCTCGCTGCCAGCTGACATGAAGCAGGACTCGGAAGAAGACTTACTCGGACAAAGAGTACTCGGGAGCACTGCACTCAGGCAATCTTCACCGTGGAGGATGAGCACTCGGCATCAGCTGTGACTCAACTATGAAGGTCTCAGGGGCTACTGTGGAGGCCATGGGCCCCAGGTACCTCATTACTAGTATATGGGCCGCTCGGATAGAGGATGGGCCGAACCATGTAATTAGAGATAAGATAGCACCCGGCAGGCTTTGCCTTGTATAACGAGGAAACATAGTCTTAGTCAGATAGGTCTTTATCTCTAAGAAGGATATCCCTTGGCCGTATCCGGCTGGGATCCTTATCATGTACCCCTGTCCCCTAGTATATAAAGGGTGGCAGGGCGCCCCTCAGGGCAGGAGACAAGATCATCGATCATCAAACACCTCAACTGGACGTAGGGTATTACCTCACATCGAGGGCCTGAACCAATATAAACCTTCTTTGTGTTCCTCTACAATCCACCGAATTCACCTTCACCGAGTAGCCCCATAGTTTTCTTGCCAATGCAAAGCATCGACACTACTACCTCGACGCACGCGTGGTTGGACCGGCTTCTCCAACCCTTCTTCCACTGCACTGCGCGTCTAGTGGTAATGATCCATGATCCCTCTCTCGCATGATGTCCTGGTGTGCGCGGTAGAAATTTTTGTTTTCTGCTATTGTAGCCTACGCGTACTCCTTCAGTGGTATCAGAGCCATCTTGCGTAGTTTGTGATCTGGATCATCGCATATGTTGATATGCGGGAGTAGTAGATTAGATCTATTGCAGTCTAGATTAGTCGGTTCATGTGATGGATTGATGAAGGCATGGGTTGATAAGATCAATCCGTGAATAGGGGTTAGTTGAGATGCGGATCATAACACTATTAGTGCCCTGGAGATTGTCTCGGATCGGCATAAGGTGGTTATGCTGAATGCTGGTAGGTTATGAATAGGGATAGATGAGGCGCGGATCATAAGACCACTAGCACCCTGGAGATTGTCTCGGATCGGCATAAGGTGGTTATGCCGAATGCTAGTAGGTTATGGATCTGATAGCCCTGGGCCAGTGGAAAACCTAGCGCCCTGCAGATTGTCTCGGATCGGCATAAGGTGGTTATGCCGAATAGTTTTTCCATAGCGATTTCATAGATTGGACCGCCGTGCGAACCCTGCGAACCCCCCTTGTATAGCGTCATGGGCTCACATCGTTAGGTAGAATACGATTCTACATCTAACTTGTTTTGCAGGGAATGATGTGAATTAGTATGGCCCTATAGCTTATTTGGAATGTATGAGATGTATACGATGCATGTAACATTCGTTCATGACCTGCGTGTCATGATTTTTCAGCTTTTGTTAGCTGTCTTAATTGTATTTAACGACCTGCGTGTCGACCTTAGTGCTTGAATCCATTCTTGTAATCTTCAATTGCTAGCTATTATAGGTAGTAGCCTAGACTTGAGGTTACAAGTTTTCAAGCATGATGACCCAAAGCAGAGATGTGGAGGATGAAGATCATCTACACGTACATGGAGATGGGGATCACCATCCTTTTGGGCCATACTAATTCTATCTTACTCTTATGCCATTATATATGTGATATGTTGCTATGGTAGGATAGAGTCCCTCATAATAAAAATTAGGTGTTTATGCCCTTCCATATGTTGCACCAAAAGATAATGATCACCATATTGTAGGCCTACCAAAGTAGGATGCAGTTGGTTATCATCATTATTTGGGGTAGATGTCGGACATCTACATGCGGAAGCATTTGGTTTACTTAACAAGGTCATCAAAACAGTTTTGGATCTTGGGGCACAGGTTGGGGCCGGGGCATAGTGATGCCACCCAACAAGCAAGAGTCACATAGGGATGTGATCAGCAAGGTGTTGCTTACCCATGTCACTAGTTTTCTAGCCATGATGCCAAAGCTCACTAGGAACTAGTGAAATGAGGATCTTGACCCACTATATAACTTAGAGGGAGTTTTGTTGCAAAACACATAGTGGGAGTCTTTTGTTAAATAGTTTAATAAAAGATGAACATAAACATAGTGCTAAACTTTGCATATTCTTATGTTGTAGATCATGTCAGCTAACGCAGCATCCAGTTCTTTTAATTTGCGATCTGTTCTTGAGAAAGAAAAACTCAATGGAACGAACTTTATGGATTGGTATCGCAACTTGAGAATTGTTCTCAAGTAAGAGCGCAAGGAGTATGTCCTTGAGACTCCTTTTCCCGAGAACTTGCCTACAAATGCTTTTGTGGCTACATGGAGAGCTTATGAGAAGCACACGAATGATTCCCTTGATGTGAGCTGTCTCATGCTTGCCACAATGTCCTCTGAGCTTCAGAAGCAATATGAGAACACAAATGCTTACAATATCATTGTGGGGTTGCGTGGTATGTTTGAGAACCAAGCAAGGGTTGAGAGGTTCAACACTTCAAAGTCCTTGTTTGCGTGCAGGCTTGTGGAAGGGAATCCCGTTAGCCCTCATGTGATTAAGATGATTGGCAACATTGAGAGTCTGGAAAAGCTTGGTTTTCTCCTTAGCCAAGAGTTGGCTACTGATGTGATTCTCCAGTCGCTCCCTCCGAGTTTTGAGCCATTCATACTGTCGGCGAAATGGGACTGGGGGTCCCATGTTCTGCGGGGACGCGTGGATCTCCGGCCACGTCAGTTCCCCGGGGGGCCATCCCTCCATTGGCCCCAGGCTCATCCCCGGGGTGACATCGACATCGGCCCCGGGCTCGTCCCCGGGGCGCCGTAGCCATCGGCCCCGGGCCCGTCCCCGGGGCGCCGTCTCCGTCGGCTTCGGCCCCGGGGCGTCATTGGCCTCGGGGCCGTGCCTTGCCTCCGGGCGCCATCGTCCCATTCTGTGCAGTCAGAGCCTTTTGACTACGGAGGCCCCTTTCACTGTGCAATCGCTGTTCACGGTCAGAGCCTTTTGACTTGGAGATGTGCGCCGTCACATCTCCACGCCCTAGCCGTCCTCCGCGGCCGACCTACCCGGCGTGGACGCAGCAGGCGGCAGCGGGCGGACGTGCAAGACAAGACGGCGACAAGACAGTGAGAAAACAAGCCATACCTGCCCTCTCATGTAGCTCTCTCACGTGCGTTCGGCGCTGTGGACTCCCCTCGCCTATAAAGGAGGATCCATGCCGTAGACGAGCGCAGGCAGCTCAAGCTCCAACCTTAGACAACAGAGATCTCCTTCTCCTTCCTCGAGCCCGGTCGCTAGTAGAACGACCGACGCCACCTCCGGGTTCCCGGTGAGCTTCCGAGCTCCCGGGGTCCTCCTTGTAAACTCCGATCCACATCCATCTCTCTCTCTCTCTCTCATAGTCCAAAACACAGGAGTAGGGTATTACGCTCCGGCGGCCTGAACGTGTCTAAAACGCCTCCTGCCTCTTTCCCGCGTGATCTTCACGGTTCGGACGGTCCGGACCCCAAGCGGACGGTCCGGACCTCTTTGTCTCCAGCTCGGGCCCCCTGTTCCCGAGCGCCTATCGATCCGCCTGACACCGACTCCGCCTGAGAAACAGCTCCCCTGGCCGAACCTCAAAAGGGGGGACTCCCGACTTCCCGCCGTCAAGGCTTCGTCCTCTGACAGTTGGCGCGCCAGGTAGGGGGAGTTTCCTTTTCAGGTGGTACGCCGGCGCCTCCGACACCGACGCATTCCATGGCAGGAGGCCATCATCCGCGGGACTTCAACGAGGGACTCGGCGGCCTTACCCCGCCGGGTGACGCTAGCTCGGCAACGAGCCCGCCATGCTCCCCATCTCCCTGGGGGCGCGCGGCGCGAGCCCCGCAGGCTGGGCCTCCGGCCAACAATGACCATGGCGACCTCCGCGGCTGGCCGGACTGGACGCGGGTTCAGGAGGACGCCCGGGTCACGATCCAGCGGCAGCGCGATGTAACAGCCCACTTTTGTTGTTTGGTGCATAAAACTGTTTTTCCATCTGCATGCTCTTCATATCATCTTTCGTGCATGAAAAACCCAGCCTTGTCCCCAAGTTTCTTTCGGTTGGAAGCATGCTGCCCCAATCGGACCATCCTCTTGGGGATTGGACGGTCTGAATCCTTCCCATCGGACCAGACGCCTCCCGATCGGACCAGCCGCATCCCGATCGGACCTTCGCCCGCACCCGCGCTTGCTCGCGCCCGGGCTCTCTCTCGAGTCCGTGCCCTTTTCTCGTGCCCGGGGACTTGGCTCTCTCCCGAGCTCGCGCCCGGACTCTCTCTCCCGACCTCGAGCTCGCGCCCGCGCCATCGTCCCGACCCCGACCTCGCGCCTGCGCCCTCGCTCTCCCGACCTCGCGCCCGCGCCCTCGCTCCCGGCCTCGCGCCCGCGCCCTTGCCGCGCCCGCGCCCTTTCTTGTGCCCGCGCCCTCTCGCTCCCGAGCCCGCGCCCGCGCCCTCGCCTGTTTTTCTCTCTCGAGTCCGTGCCCTTTCTCGCGAGCCCGCGCCCGCGCTCCCTCTCTCCCGAGCTCGCGCACGCGCCCTCTCTCGCGCCGCGCCCTTTTTCTCTCGTGCCCGCGCCCTCTCTCGCGAGCCCGCGCCAGTCAGCTGGCTTTTTACTCCGCCTATGTTGTCATCGGCTTCTAGCTGATGCTCAAGTATGCGAATGCTATCGGCAATCGGCCGGTTTGCTTCTCACTTATAACATCATCGGCTTGTATCAATCTGTATCGGCCGATTGGTTTCGGCGTCAACCCAGAGACAGTCCTGAAGTGTGAATCTTCGACACGTGATGCTATCTGTTGTGCTCTGTCCTCCATCGTCCAAACGAGATCACGCCAGGATCTCTCTCCGCCCGTGCGGCTCGACCAGGTGGCTTCCTCTGTGCGCCCTAGACCACGTGAGAGGGAGAGGCAGAGCCGCCTTGGGACCTCGCGAGATACCCTCGACAGCCTCAGCAGCGCCCTGCCCTGTCCCATCTGTCTGCTGCACGCTTGCCCGCGCGCACGCCATCGCGAGACCGTGGAGCAGAGCAGTGCCCCTCCCCTCTCCTCTCCTTCCCTGCCTTCCTTTTAACCAAGCCTATGCCCTCCTGCCTCCCCAGCTCGCCCTCTTTCTCACGCACCCAAGGACCCAGGCGATTGCCCCTTGGTTCGCTGAGAACGTGAGGTGCCGCCCACGGCGCCGGCGAGCACACGCTTTTCGTCTGAGAGCTCCAGTGAGTTTTACCTTGTCTCAGCTGTGTCACCACGCGTTCTTGCCCGACCTAACTCCGTTTTCATCCTCGGCAAGCAGCAGGCACCACCGCAGCCCCATCGCGTTTTGCAACGCCGACCGGGTGCCGTCGTGACCTTCCAGCCGCTGAACTGCGCCCTGGTGAGTTAGCGCTGTCCTGGCCATATCACCATCTTCCCTTCACTCTTTGAGCTCATCATAGCACTTGTCTGCAGCCTCCATCACGAGTGACCCTGTTGCCGAGCCGACCACCGCCTCAATGTCGCACCCCACAGCCTGCACTCTTCGGTGAGCTTCTGTTTCTGCATGTACTTCCTTTTTATTCCTGGGAGGCCACTAGTTCTCCCCACGTCCTTGGCTTGGCCTGTCCTGCCATTGTTTTGCCATCCACCCAAGCGTCACCACCGTGGCCGCATGTGTGGATGAGGCTCCATCGGAGCATGGCCGCATGTAGTAGAGCCTTCGATCTTGCATGCAGGACCCCTAGGGCTTCCCCACACCCCTGCATCACTAGCCTTTCACTAGAGCATGAGAGGACAGAGGTAGACAAGCCTGCATTAGCTTGGCTTTTCATCAAACACCTAAGGTGCGCTTGTGTTTGAGTGAGTAGCAGCCACCCCATCAGCCCCATGCAAGCCGGGTTGGCCCCTCTAGCGTCAGAGCAGGATAAAAACCCGAGTAGAGTAGCTGCTGTCGTTTTCCCGTTTTTGCCGGTTATCGTTAACGTGCAAAGATGTGTAGTTTGCTCGTGCGAAGACATCGTTTTTGGACCGAGGCGTTCGCCACTACCGAAGCCTTCCCGTAGGTTCCACCTGTACATCCAGTGACTCCTAGGCCCTAGAAACCCTCCACGCCCCCAAATGCCTTAGATTAAAACTTCACGCCCGGTGGATTTCACGTGTTAGGCCATTTTAGTGACGTGTGAGCGTGCGCGATTAATATCCTAGCAAGTTGGAGAATATCCACTTCTGGGAGTTGTCCTTAGGTTCACAGCAGCACACATGTAGGTTTCGTACCATAAAAATGCCCTAGAACCGAAAACGTCTCAAATAGACCACCCGTTAAGTCGGTAGACTCTTGTACGACTTATGTTTGGTCCGCTGTGAGCTGAACCTGTGATGTATGGATTATGATGCCAATGTTGAATGTGTGTGCTAGCAATTGATCGTGGGACTAGCACGGTACACACATAGGGTTCGGGGTCAAACCCGGGTCTGACAGCGCTTGGTATCAGAGCCATACCGACCATGGTTAAGTCATAGTAAGCCATGTCGTTAGGTAGGTTTTGGTTTGAAAAACACCTGTTCAAAATTCTCATCTATCTTCTAAAAGCTCTAAGTAGTCATATACCTTTTTTTTAAAGCCTATCATTTTTTACTCAACTTACCTCCCTTTGGACAAAAGATTTTGACTTAAACGTATGCTTCAATGTTCAAAACTGCAGCAGCCCTTGCCGTTGAAAAATGGTTTCAAGTATTTTGAATTTTAGCTCTAAATGATTTTAAAAAGTTGTTAAATCTTAGTGAAAAAGCTTGCTGCAAAATGTTTGCCAAAAGATGTTACAGCAAATCTTAGACTTCTATCTCCTTACCTACTGTCTTATTTTTGTATTTTTTTTTTATTTTTTTTTTATTTGGTTTGAAGATGACCCTTGTGATGAATGAACGCTAGACCGTTATTAATTTATAGGTTAAGGACTTAAAGGGGGGGTAAGCAGTACTGGGATGGGAAGCATTGCATCTTCCTTTTTATTCTTGTTGTTATCTCTTGCCGGTTGTGCGATATACTTGTTATGTTCGCATCACCCATGCTTGTTGGATCTGAAAACTATATTGCTAAAACTTGTGAAAACTAAGGACTATAACATATATCACTCATCTCCATATAGTTTTACTACAAAGAACCCCTGCCCAACTTTCATTTCTGAAATCATGAGTTTTTTTTCTAGTGTTGTTGCTAACTTGCTGCAGATGGCGAGTGGGTTGTTTGCCATTGGATGTACAGTGATGCCGGCCCCACCGGTTTGCCACGTGATTTGTGGAACATGCTGCAGCGTGCACATTATACCAACCCTCCTGAGTATACAGTTGCTCACACCAACATTGGCCCTGCTTCGTTGAGTACCGGTGCACGAGTTCTTATACTCGCCAGGGCTTATGTTGGGAGCCCGGCCCTTGGAGTTCACGCCGGCTATGGCTCCTCCTCCACAGAGCCATCATGATGCTGCCTACATTGCTATGGCACACACATGCTACATTCCATGTGGAGTTGGCTACCACAATACCCGTACCATCCGGCACGCCCTTTAGGGGAGGAAGTTCACCTCTACCTCTCAGCTACGCGTGAGCCAAACCATGTCCTTCGCAACCTGGCGGAGTATGTGCGCTCCTCAGATCGTACCACCGTGTCATTGGCTTGGAGCTGCGGCAAGCTCGTGGGCGCTCGCTCACTTGGCCCACTCCCTCCCTTCCATCCCCTCCCTCTTCCCGCGCCTCATTGAGCCTTATGTCCGCATGGGCCAAATTCCCCCGCATTGAGCTGTATGGTGTGGAGAATGTTGCTGCACCTGCCCCTGCTGCGGCACCTAGGCCTGCTGCTACCCTGCATGCTCCACACCTGTGGCCAACACCCGTTGCCCCAGAGCCGATGGTAGATTTAGCGTTGCCTGCTAACCCGGTGCCCCGCTCAGACCGCTCCAACTCGCGCTAGAGAGTACACACATGACAGCTGCAGAGTATCGTGGCCTCTTCAAGCCGGTTCAATCTGAAAGCTCACGATCAGCCTCAGCGACGTCGGGTCATCGCCCTGCTCCCACATGGAGGTCTGCTGCAGATGAGGAGGATTATGAGACAAGTGTAGCCCACTTCGCCAGAAGATGGTGACATGCAAGAGCTTACCCAGGAGTAGGTCTTCCACAGTTGGTAGAGGCTCACTAGTAAGAGGTTGTTTTGTAGTGAGCGAGTAGTGCTTTTTTGGTTTCCGGCCGTAGCGTGGGTGGCCATGATGGTTGATGATGTGATGTAATGACTGATGTTGTGCTGTTAGATGCTTGATTCACTCAGCCCTTGGGCTTTGTATGTTTGTGCATCGACTAAGGCTTTGTCCCATGTTTATGTACTGTATGAACTTAAGTGTTTCAATGCGGCTTAATGGATCTTATTGGTACTTCAGTTGACATTTTATTTGGATCTTTTTCTCTGTTCCTGGGCTGTTTTAGATTTCATCCTAATCCACAATCTAGTAGCACTAGTTTTTTGCATCCTTATGCAAGTAGTAATCGGGAGATTGTTGTACAGGATGACTGCAGCACGGACCCGTTTCGCAGCTCGAGTGGCTCAAGAAGAGAAGGTTCCTCTGAACCACACAGCACCATGGTCAACCCAGCAGCAACAGGTCCCCGTGGCCAAGATCGGCACATACCCGGTGCACCTGCGGTGGGCAGCAACCCCGGTCTCTACCTTGGCCGAGGTGCTTCATGTTGGCTGAGCAAAACCGCATGCGCACAAACTCAATTGCTTTGAGAGGATTGAAAGGACACCGCTGCGCGTGGTGCAGCCACAAGCGGGCTTTGAAAGGAGCAGGGCACATGGGCAACAATCACCATTCCAAGTTGTTTGATTTTCACCGCACCAAGCCACCCGTTTTTGCCCCGTTCGGAGGATCCACTTGACGCCGATGAC
The DNA here is from genome assembly GCA_003991445.1 of Oryza meyeriana var. granulata. NCBI lineage: Eukaryota > Viridiplantae > Streptophyta > Magnoliopsida > Poales > Poaceae > Oryza > Oryza meyeriana. The sequence goes on along the minus strand of RYFJ01000407.1, from coordinate 133,356 downwards.
TGGCTGCGTGCAGGTGGAGAAAAAGCTCGACTTGGTTCACTGCGACGATGCTGAGAAGGTGGCATTTGCAGCAGAACAACTTCATGGCGCCGCTAGTGATTGGTGGGTTTACAATTTACCGTGCAATGCAACATGAAGGCCAATGTTGTAACGTGGAATGAGTTTAAGGTTAGCATTTCGCAAGCACACACTCCCAGCTGGTATCATGAAGATCAAAGAGGAAGGGGGGAATTTGAACCTGAATCGGCAAGGCAACATGTTCCGTGGAGCGAGTACCTCCATCCCGCTTCAAACCCACCTTGGCTCGCTATGCGCTGGCGACCTACCAAATGAAGAGACAAAGATGGGGAAGTTCCTGGAAGGACTAGATGAGGAGAATGCAGCTGGCCTTTGAGCCATTTTGACTTCCTGACTTTCCCACTTTGGTGAACAAGGCCATTGGATGGGAGCACAAGCACCATGGCGTAGTGGAGTCCCGCAAACGTAAGTGGGACCTGCACGCAAGCCGCAGGAGGAAGCTCTCGCAGCAGCACGTATGGCGTCCCGCAACGGTTTCGGCCGCCGGCGCCAGCACCGGCAGGTATCCAGCGCCACTTCAAGCAAGGCCACAGCCACCAGCCCCTCGTGTGCCTCAGCCGCCCCCTCGCCCGGCTGCACAACAAGCTTAGCCGACTTCAGGCCGGTAGACTGCTACAAATTGGTGGAGAGTACGGGCATTACTTCCAATCGGTGCCTCCGAAGAAGGTACCCGGTCCAGTTTTTTCAGCTGCGCCTCCCCGTGTTCCAGCCGGACCAGCAGCGCGTGGGAGAGGCCGTGGAGCACACCAGCCCGCAACCCAGCCCCAAGCCTGCTCAGAACCTTGGGAGGGGCAGGGTTAATCATGTGACCGTCTCTCGTGCCGGAGGAAGCTCAGGATGCGCCTGATTGTGTGTGCTTGGTATGTTTCTCGTGAACTCAACCCCTGCAATGGTTTTTATTTGATTTCTGGAGCTTCACATTCTTTTCATAATCAAGAGTTTTGCTTGCAAATCATCAAATGAAATTTGACACCCTTAGTTAACCCAATGATAGTACAATCCCTGGGTCAGAGTTGACAACAAACTAGTTTTGCACCGACGTGACCATTGTTATCAATGGTAATAAGTTTTTTTGGCAAATCTGATTGTGCTTGGGACACAAGGTTTAGATGTGATACTTGGGATGGATTGGCTCTCCAAGCACAAGGGTTTTGATCAACTGTGAGAGTAGGTTCCATCACACTCACCAAACACAGCCGGGGATCGGGTAGAGTTTGTCTCTAAATAGAATGTACCCTCTCATTCTCTTCTTCTCAGCAGCCTTGGTTAGTAGGGAAATAAGCCAGGTTCGGTAGTTTTGTGAGTACCTGACATCTTTCCAGATGAGTTACCCGGTATGCCACCTGACAGAGACATGGGTTTGTGATAGAGCTGCTGCCCGGAACAGCCCCGATATCCAACGGCCCTACCGGATGCCACCTAATGAGCTGGCTGAACTGAAGGAACAACTTAGAGAGCAGCTGACAAAGGATTCATTCGGCCAAGCACATCACCATGGGGATCTCCCGTGCTGTTCGTGGAGAAGAGGATCACACTCTCAGGATGTGCGTCGACTACCGATCGTTGAATGAGGTTACCATCAAAAACAATACCCCGCTGCCCCGTATTGATGATCTTTTTTGATCAAATGAGTGGGGCACGTGTATTCTCAAAGATTGACTTGAGACTAGGCTACTTTCAGCTGAAAATCAGACCCGATGATATCCCGAAGACAGCCTTCACCACACGTTACGGTTTGTATGAGTACACCGTAATGTCTCTTTTGGACTAACTAATGCCCCGGCAAGCTTCATGAACTTGATGAATAAGATTTTTATGGAGTACTTGGATCAGTTTGTAGTAGTCTTTATTGATGACATCCTCATCTACTCGAGAGTGAAGAAGAGCATGAAAGGCCCTACGGCTAGTTTTTGGATAAACTTCGAGAGCACAAGTTATATGCGAAATTTAGCAAGTGTGAGTTCTGGTTGGAGGAGGTTGGATTCCTTGGTCATGTGCTGTCCGAGGGGTGGAGTAGCCGTTGACCCCAAGCAAGGTCCAAGAGGTGTTGAATTGGAATCAACCCCAGAATGTTTCGGACATAAGACGCTTTCTTGGATTGGCTGGCTACTACCGCCGGTTCATTGAAAGTTTTTCAAGGATTGCTAGACCAATGACTCAGTTGTTGAAGAAGGAAGAGGTTTGAATGGACTAAGGAATGCGAAGAAGCTTCCAAGAATTAAGAAAAGACTAACCACAGCACCCGTGTTGGTTTTACCGGATGTTGGCAAGAGCTTCGATGTGTTTTGTGACGCATCTCGGTTAGGTCTTGGCTGCGTGTTGATGCAAGAAGGGAAGGTAGTAGCCTATGCATCGCGGCAATTGAGGCCACATGAACAAAACTACCCTACGCACGAGTTAGAGCTAGCGGCTGTTGTGGCATGCCTTGAAGATTTGGCGGCATTACTTGATCGGTAATCGCTGTGAGAATATACTCAGATCACAAGAGCGCTGAAGTATATATTCACACAAGTGGATCTGAACTTGAGGCAAAGGAGATGGCTCGAGTTGATCAAGGACTATGACCTAGGCATAAATTATCTACCCGGGGAAGGCCCAACGTAGTTGCAGACGCGCTGAGTCGGAAAATCATTGCAATAGTCTCACACACTAAGGCATGGACAACCTGAATTTGTATAAGGAATTCAATGCCTCAACCTGGATTTGGTGGAGTATGGTTGTGTTGCAGCCGTGGAAGCAAAGTCGACGTTGGAAAGACCAAATTCTTGCAGCCCAAGCTGAAGACAAGGAAGTCCAGGAAATTAAGCGCAGCATAGAGAAGAGGGGAACCTCGGAGTACAACATGGATGAAAATGGAGTGGTTAGGACACGTGGACAGCGAACTATACATCCCCAAAGATGAAAAGGTCAAGAACCTGATTCTGAAGACGCCCATGAAACGTTGTAGACTCAATTCAATCCAGAAGGGTAATTTTGGTAGTACCAAGATGTATCAAGATTTAAGGAAGGATTTTTGGTGGGCAAAGCATGAAGCGTGATGTAGCTGAATACGTGGCGCTCTGTGATGTGTGTCAGCGAGTGAAGGCTGAGCACCAAAGGGCCAGCCGGCCTACTACAGCCATTACAAATCCCGGAATGGAAATGGGATGAAGTTGGAATGGAGTTTTCATCACTGGTTTGCCAAGGTCACAGCGAGGCAATGATTCAATATGGGTTGTAGTGGATCGGTTGACAAAGGTAGCACACTTTATACCAGTGAAAACCACTGACAAGGAACCAAGCTAGCTGAATTGTATTTCTCTCGGATTGTTTGCTTGCATGGTGTGCCAAAACGGATAGTTTCGGACCGAGGTGCCCAGTTCATCTCACATTTTGGAAACGGTTGCAGCAAAGCAATGGGAACCAACCTAGCTTTAGCACTGCTTATCACCCCAAACTGGAGGACAAACCGAGAGGGTGAACCAAATTCTAGAGGACATGTTAAGAGCGTGTGGTGCTGTCCCATGGACCAAGCTGGGAAAATTTGCTTGCCATTATGCTGAGTTTTTCTTACAACAACAGCTACCAAGCAAGCCTACAAATGTACCATTCGAGGCTCTCTATGGAGGAAATGTAGGACACCTCTAAACTGGTCACAAGTTGGTGAGAGACACGTTTTTTGGCCCAGCTTCGATCAATGAAGCGGAAGAGCAAGTTCGGTATTGTAGAGCAAGATTGAAGAAGCCCAATCAAGACAAAAGAGCTATGCTAACCGAAGGAGGCGAGAGCTCAAGTTCAGACCTAATGACTTCGTATATCTCAAAGTGACGCCGCTGCGAGGTACCCACAGGTTTCAAGGTCAGGGGAAAATTACAGCACCACGGTACGTTGGACCGTATAGGGTGCTTGCAAGAGTAGGAGAAGTGGCCTATAGGTTGGACCTGCCACCCGAGCTATCTGAAGTGCACAATGTGTGGGAGCCATGGGCCCCGGGTACCTCATTACCAGCACATGGGCCACTCGGATAGAGGATGGGCCAGACCATGTAATTAGAGATAAGATAGCACCCGGCAGGCTGTGTCTTGTACAATAAGGAAACATAGCCTTAGTCGGATAGGATTCTATCTCTAATAAGGAAATCCCTTGGTCGTATCCGACTGGGATCCTTACCATGTACCCCTGTCCCCTAGTATATAAAGGGAGGCAGGGCGCCCTATGAGGGCACACCAGATCATTGATCACAAATACACCTCAGAGGAATAACACCTCAACTGGACGTAGGGTATTACCTCACATTGAGGGGCTGAACCAGTATAATTCCCTCGTGTTCCTTTGCAATCCACCGAATCTAGGTCGCCGAGTACCCCATAGTATTATGCCGTGCAAGCATCGACAGTTGGCGCGCCAGGTAGGGGACCGGCGAGTTTCCTCATCAACAGATTCGATGGATCCCATCAACGAGTCAAGGGCGACAAGTTTTCAACGGAGACACCATCACCTTCGGGAGCCTTGATTTCGTCGCCGATTCAACTCGGCAAACCTTTCTTTGGCTGAGGCAGATCCGATCTTGCCAGCGAGGAGCCTAGCCCGGCGTTGCGCCAGTCGGCCTCAGGGACGTCGCCATCTCTCCTTCGACGATCTACTACGACAGTCCCTCACATCGCCCGGACATCGGGGCAACTCTCTCCTTCGGCGTCCGGCTCGCACTAGGCCTTGAGCCAGCCGCGGGTTAGGGCCGAGAGGGGGAGAGATCGTCCGTCTCCCGTACGGATTCGGCGACGCTGTGCATCTACAACCGCGCAGCAGACCCGACCTCCAGCGATTTAGTTTGGACACGGTCATGAACCGTTTCAGATTGGAATCTAGGGAGGTCGGAGTCGTCCTAACTCCGATAAACTACTCGGAGTCCGACACTAAAGTTCGGATGGTGGTCGAAAGCATCAACTCGGACTCCACCTTGGCAAGCTTCCTCCTCCCCGCGAGATCTTCATGGCTTCAACGCCACCTTCCGAGGTGCGCCGACTGCAAGAGGAGAGCAGCATGAGGAGGCGCGCCGACTACAACAACAAGAGGAGCCAACCGACAAGCTCGCAATGACGGGCTTCGAACAGCTGGGCGAGCCGCCCAGCAGCAGATCCTCCAAACCAAAGTCGGCGACACGATGTCTTCGTCACGCCACAAAGAACGTCGTGGCCGCCGCAACTCTGCTGGACACGCTTCCAGTTTGGGCCGGACCATCAGGCCCACACCAACCATCGCCAAGATCAAGGCGATGATTACTGCTGCGCCTGCCAGCAGCAAGAACAGTCAGGCAACACTCACATACCGACCCGTTCGAACGGGCTCTCCGCGGCGGAGTCATCTGCATCAGCACGACGACGGGCAGCCGGCTCCACCCGGCAGCACGAAGAGTCCCGCAAACAACACTCGGCAATACCAACTACGACAACCGGCGGCGTCACCAATACGACCGCCGACCCAATCAAGACCTCCGATTGCGGTACAACGCGATCTTCGCCACACCCTAAGGGCCCCGGCGCGAAGAACGCGAAAGAAGACGAACGCCGCCGACTGGAGGATGAACACGAGCGCTTCGGTCTCCACAACGAGCGGCTACACTGCCAAAACCGAAGCCAAGTCCCTCACGATAATGAAGGCATTCCAGCCTTTTACTCGGGAGTTACAGGACGTCCGATGGCCAGTCAGCTTTAAGCCTACCGGAATTGAAAGTACGACGGCAAGACCAACCCAGAGTCCTGGCTCACCGTTTACGTCCTAGCAGTTCAAGCTGCTGGGGGCGACAGCAGAGCCATGGCCAACTACCTCCCAGTCGCGTTATCCGACTCGGCGAGACATGGCTGACAGGCCTCCCAAGGCGGTCGATCGGTTCCTGGGGACAACTCAGGGAGCGGTTCACGCTAACTTCCAGGGGACCTACGAGGAGACCGGCTTCCGAGCACGACCTCTACCAGCTGCATCAGAAAAAGAACGAGTCTCTACGGGAATTCATCAAAAGGTTTTCCGAGAAGCGCAATCAAATCCCAAGCATCAAAGACGAGGTCGTCATCGCCTGCCTTCCGCAGGGAGTAAAAGACGCCCGCTCATCGCGTAGTTTCACTCGGAAGCCACCATCCACTGTCCGGACTCTCTTCGACATGGCCAACAAATACGCCGACTTCGGCTGAAGCCGTCGCAGAGGCCTTCGACGAGAAGAAGGAGCCCCGACAAAAACAGACAACAGGGCGAAAGCCGACAACGAGCCGCCCTCAGAACAAGCCTGGCAGCCGCAAGCGGAAGTCAGACAACGAGGTGGCTAACATGGAGCGCAGTCGGTCGCGGCCCCAGCGGAACAACGACTACCAGAAAGTCATGAGCGGGCCTTGCCCCTTTCACCCCAAGGGCCGGCACGCGGCCAAGGACTGCCACATGCTCAAGAAGTTTGCCTCCGAGCAGGCTTCATCATCTGGCGCCGACAAGGACAAGGACAAGCCAGACTCGGGTCCGGCTGATGATTTCCAGGACCCCCAAGCCGAACTCAACCACATCTTCGAGGGGCCACTCGCGTACGAATCCAAGCGCAAGCAGAAGCTATCAGCGTTGGATATTAACGCGGTCTCCACAACGGATACCCCCCAATACCTACGCTGGTCAGAAATGGCTATCACCTTCAACCGCGCGGATCACCCAGATCGGGGTTCCCACCCGGGACGATACCCACTCGTCCTAGATCCGGTCGTCAAAAATATTAGGCTGAAGAAAACCCTCATCGACGGAGGCAGTGCGCTCAACATCCTGTTCGCCAAGACTTTGGACGAGATGAGTAATTCCTCGTTCAGAACTACGGCCGAGCACCGCGCCCCTTCCATGGGATAATCCCCGGCTTGTCAATCAACCCCACTCGGGCAAGATAACCTTGCCGGTGACCTTCGGCACGCGGACAACTTCCGCACAGAAAACATCTCCTTCGAGGTCGCCGACTTCGAGACCGCGTATCACGCGATACTCGACGACCGGCCCTCGCCAAATTCATGGCGATACCGCACTACACATACATGGTGGCTGAAGATGCCCGGGCCAGCAGGAGTCTCTTCTCCTCCGCAGCGACGCTAAGCAAGCCTTCACCTGCGACAAGGAGAGCTGCGAGCTGGCTCAAACACAAGAAGCGGCAGTCGGGCGCGACAGCATCCGGCAAGCCGCTACATCTGAAGTCGATCAAGATCCAGTTCCGGCGAAAAAAGCAGCGAAGTCGGGAATCTCAGCGGACTCTGACACGAAGAAGATCCCCCTGGACCCTTCCGACCCCTCCAAGACTGCCTTAGTCGGGACAGGACTCGACCCCAAATAGGAAGACGCGCTCGTCACCTTCCTCCAAGCCAACAAAGATATCTCCGTGTGGAAACCGTCTGAACATGCCGGCGTACCAAGGGAGGTGATCGAGCACGCCCTACACGTAAAGCCAGACGCCAAGCCGGTCAAACAACGGCTGCGGCGCTTCGCTCAAGACCGCAAGGATGCTATCCGGGAGGAAATCACCAAAGCTCCTCGCAGCCGGCTTCATCAAGGAAGTCTAACCACCTAGACTGGCTGGCCAACCCAGTCCCTGGTCCGGAAGAAAAACGGTAAAATGGCGCATGTGCGTCGACTACACCGACCTCAACAAAGCGTGCCCCAAGGACCCATTTGGTCTTCCCAGGATAGATCAGGTGTTGACTCCACGGCGGGGTGCGACCTACTCAGTTTTCTCGACTGTTACTCGGGATAATCATCAAATTAGCTTGAGGGAACAAGACTGTTAAAAAACATCTTTATCACGCCGTTTGGAGCGTATTGCTATATCACAATGCCGTTCGGTCTGAAAAACGCAGGCGCAACCTACCAAAGGGCTATTCAGCGGTGTCTGCACACTCAGATCGGGCGCAACGTGGAAGCCTACGTCGACGATGTGGTGATCAAGTCTAAATCCAGACAAGAACCTCATTGCCGACTTGAAGAAACCTTCCAAAACCTTCAAAGATTCAAGATGAAGTTGAACCGGACAAGTGCACCTTCGGGGTGCCGTCTGGGAAGTTACTCGGCTTCATCGTCTCGCACCGCGGCTCGAGGCTAACCCGGAGAAAGTCAACGCCATCAAGAACATGGCGCCCGACCAACCTTAAAGACATCCAGAAGCTGACAAAGCTGCATGGCGGCACTCAGTCGGTTATCTCCGACTGGGCGAACGGGCATGCCCTTCTTCAAGCTCCTCAAAAAGGCGGACACCTTGTCAGTGGACCCGGAAAGCCCAGCAAGCCTTCGAAGACTTCAAAAATTCCTCACATCACCCCCGTCTGGCGTCACCCCTGCCCCAGGAACACTAATGCTTATCTGGCGGCAACAACACAGGTAGTCAGCACGGTGCTGGTAGTGGAGCGATCCGAACAGACGGTCATCTTCAGGGAAAATACAACGGCCAATCTTTTGTCAGCGAGTCCTGCCAACTCCAAAACAAGATAAACCCCGCAGGTCAGGTCCAGAAGCTGCTATACGCCTACTCATCACAGTCCGAAAGCTGGTGCAACTACTTTTTTTTTTTTTTCAAAAAGCACATCAAGTCACGGTGGTCACAGCGTTTCCACTCGGGGATGTCCTTCATAATCGCGAGGCCACGGCCGACGCTAAATGGGCACTCGAGCTGATGGCGTTTGACATCACCTTTCAACCACGGACAGCTATCAAATCTCAAGCTCTAGCCGACTTCGTGGCCGAGTGGACAGAAGTTCAACTCCCATCACCAACAACAAAGCTAGAGTACTGGACAATGTACTTCGACGGTTCCCTACGGATCGGCGGTGCCGGGGCTGGAGTCATACTGACATCCCCCACTGGCGAAAAGTTGAAGTACGTACTACAAATCCACTTCCCGGCTTCCCACAACGTCGCCGAGTACGAGGCTCTTGTTCACGGGCTCCGCATCGCCATATCACTCGGCATACGTCGACTGCGTTGTGCGCGAGACTCCCAACTCGTGGTCAACCAAGTCATGAAAACTGGACCTGTCTCACGACACACCATGGCCGGCATACTGTAGCAGTCCGCAAGTTGGAAAAACAAGTTCGACGGGCTCCCACGGTGCCAAATCACACACGCCCCGCTCGTCAATACAACGACGCGCCGATGAGCTGGCAAACATGGATCCAAGCAAGAAGCGGTTCCGACTGTAAATCTTTGTCGAGCAAATTATGGAGGCCATCAGTCAAGAAGAAACCGGCACGAAGAGCAAGTCGGGAGGCGAGCCTACCCCGACCCCGACGCAGTGCTGGCACATATGTCAAGACTGGAGGGGTCCTGTTCTATCAAAATTCCTCCTGACGATGAACTCCAGAAGATCGCAATCAAGCCGAGCAATCAAGCGTCGAAGCAAAAGCTTCCTGCTAGTCGGAGAAGACCGGTTACCGAAGGAGCGCATCCGGTGTCCTCATGCGCTGTGTCTACCACCGTGAGGAAGGCAAGCAGATCCTACATTCAATCCACGTCGGGCATATGCGGCAACCATCGCTGCATCCAGGACGTAGTCGGAAAAGCTTACCGGGCAGGGTGGATTTTCTGGTCATTTCCCACCGCAGTCACAGACGCCAAAGATATCGTTCGCAAGTGCGAGGGTTGCCAGTTCTTCGCAAGACAGACAAATCTTCCCCGCCCAGGAACTCCAGACGTATCCCTATCTCCTGGCCATTCGCAGTATGGGGGCTCGACATGGTCGGGCCATTCAAGAAAGCGCCAGGAGGGTTCACACATTTTATTCATCGCAGTGGATAAAGTTTCACCAAGTGGATTGAGGTGGCTAAACCTGTCGCAACAATCACAGCGCAGACGAGCAAAGGACTTTTCATCCTGAGTATACTATACCGGTGTTGGGGTCCCTAACGCATCATAACCGACAACTTGGCACTCAGTTCGCGGCAGGCCTATTCCAAGATTTCTGCCGACGACTTCGGCATCAAGATCTTGCTATGCATCTGTGGCACACCCACGGTAAGAGGCACAGCAACGGCAGGTTGAGCGAGCCAACGGCATGGTCTTACAGGGCATCAAGGCCAGGATATACGACCGACTACAACCATATGCTGGGTCGGTGGGTACAAGAACTACCATCCGTTCTGGTCGTCTCAGAACCACGGTTAGTCGGGCAACAGGCAATCCCTTTCTTTTCCTGCACGGTACTGAGGCCATGCTACCGACTGAGATACAAGTTCGGCTCTGCCGCGAGTCCGGGCTTACTCCGAAGACGATTCAACAGCACTTCCGACGTGATCGAATTAGATCAGCTGGAAGAAGCAAGAAGACGCCGCAACATCCAGTCGGCAAGGTATCTCAAGCTCTGCGTCGCACCACAATCGCAATGTCCGCAGGCCGTGCTTTTTGGTCAGGGATCTCGTTCTAAGGAAGATACAAAGACCACCAAGGACAGGCATAAACATCCTTCCCCATTGGGAAGGGCCGTTCATTATAGCCGAGGTCACGTGGCCAGCGCTACCGACTTTGAAGACAAAGACGGCGTCCTCATCACCACTCATGGAATATAGAGAACAGCTACGTCCTTTCTATACCTGAGTTTTACTTTTTCCATGTGTACAGTTTTCCTGAACTCACTACGCCGCTGTTCAATCGAGTAGTGAAGTCGGGGCTGCATGTATATATGTGTTCTGTCATAACATACAAGCTTATCTCACCTCGTATGAAGACCTTGCCACGACTGATGCGTTCGCCCGAGTATAGCATCTTCCTCCGAACGATTTTATCAAGTTCTATCGAACTAGCTCGTGGCATGCTACATGGTCGGTAAAGCTAATGACAAACCGAATAATAAGTTTGGCGGCACGACACAATATTTCACACATGACGTATATAAAGCATATGTATACACCGACTACAAATGTATTGCCTTTACAGACCCAGGTCTCGGGTAATCGCTTCAGCAGTCGGCTTCGCCTGTGAGATCAACTCCGGCGCTTCCTCGGGCGTCGTCTCCTCGGAAAATCCCTCCCCGATGGCTCTCTAATGTCCGCCCTCGGGTAGATGGACTTGCGTCATTGCTAGGGTCTGGGCCACGCCGGCGCAACCCGCTCATCTGAGTACCTTTTCAGGGCACTCGCGCGTCCTCGAGACGCCCATTATTTGAGGAATTCTGCTACAGCTGGTCCCCACTGGCGGGATCCACAAGTCGGAGCCCTTTCACTGCAAACCGCGAGGCCTCCCGTGACTCCCTGAGTGACCTTATCTCCTCCGTGTAGAACCGTACTGGGCCTGACGTTGGCTCTCATGCCTGTCCAGATCGGCCGGCAGTAAGCTTGTCAATTCGGCTACAGCACGAGTGGGTGTAAATTATTGGCTGAGATCAACAGTCGGGTTGAGGACTTAACTTTCAGTAGTCGGCCTCCCACCGGCGCCACGTCTCTCCAGTTCGGCCTTCTCCTTACCGAGCTCGACGACGGCCTTCTCCAACCGGACTTCTCCCGCGGTCAAGCCGGTGTGGCCTTTTGGCAGGTCGGCCTTGACCCTTTCAAGCTCGGCCTTGGCTGCTTCGCCTCCTTCAGCTGTGACTCCCTCTCCGCTTCAGGTCTGCACCATAGATTAGCCAAGAGCTCAATCACGCAGTCATGACACCACCAAGCAGTCGGATCGACATAGCTGGATGATTACACCAACGGTCCAGTCGGGGAGATATGCTCGAGGATTTTACCTCTGATCTTCTCGGCTAGGGCCCATGTCTCAGCCCTGAGTCTGATCAGCGCCGCTTCAGCCAGGGCTCCCTCCTCGTGTGACGCGCCTCCATCTCGGCTCAATGCCCGGAGCTTGTAATTCTGCGAGGTGGGGGGGAGCCATCTCGACCAGGATCTCTCATCGCCTCGTTGGCGGTCGACGAGCTTCTGCTCAGGACAAGGAACAAACGACGACAGAGTCAAACATCAAGACAAGAAGATTGCTGGAGCTTCACTACAAGAATCATACGTGACCCCCTTGGACCCGTTGATGGCGGCACGAAGCAGGCTCTCTGCGCGCTCTCTCCGTTGCGATGACTTCATCGAGCCTGAAGGCTTTTCATAGTGCCGTCGCGAAGTTGGTCCACGTGAAGGTCCGGGGCATCACACGTGGGGAGCTTCGATCCGAGGCAAATGCGGGATCTCGGGTGGCCGCGGCAACGGCGACGATTGGCGATGACGATAACCATGACAGCGACGGGGTCCTGGCCTCAGCACCGCCTTCCCCTACAACATCGGGGACCGGCTCGGGGTTCCCCCCCGCGTCCGCGACGTACGGTGCCTCGGGGCTGGGCCTCAGTTTCAACAGCCACTCTCTTTGTCGAGTGGCGGAAGTGGCCCTGTTGTCGGAGCACCTCGGTCTCTGCGACCGAGCTGGCCGCCGGCTCAGCAGTGTGTCCACTGCCTGCTGGCAGCGTGGGGCAACTCATCAAGTGGAGCAGATGGGTCAACCTTTTTGAGGTCGATATCGCCCCGCTTTCCTACACAACGAAGCAAGACATCAGGACTGCATTTTTAACATACAACGACTACAGAAGGCCCGGAGTAGCGCACCTCTTGGAGAACTTCAGCTTCTGCCACCCTGCCCGCTCCCTGGCGAAGCGCTAGCATCGGCACTCGCCCCGGTCGGTGTCATCGATGGCGGAGGCATATCAGCTTGGGTCGGCCTCGACTCTGGTATGTTGGTTCGGGTTCCTTCGCCCCAATCGGCCTCGCTCTGGTCGGCCCTCGGCGGCGCTGTTACAGAGTATGACAACGTCGAGCCCAAGCCTGCTGATCTTAGCCTGGGACTCGACCGCGTGGGCGTTGTGGCAGCGGTGTCCTTTATCTTCAAGCTGCCGCTCACGGCGCGCGCTGTCATGGCCCCTCGCCCCGATATAAAATCGGCTTCTTCCCGCTCTCTTGGAGTCGGGTTGGGCATCAGAGGACTCCTCGGCCTCTTCCTCGACGCGACCACAGACAATGGACGAGAATCTCATCAAATTCCTCATGCACTACAAGCAAGTCGACAAGATGCCATCACGCAAGGTTGAACAATCACCGTTCCACAGGCGTTCACCACGGAAGAAGGTAGAAGGTTACCTGGTTCGCGGCGGATGAAGCTATAGCGGCAACTCGGCGGTTATCATCTTCGGTGGCAACGACCCCTTCAGAGAAGTAGCCGAACAAGGTATCGGTCACTGCCCCCTGTCCGCCGTCTCGCTGCTCACCCGGTCGGGATCGTGTTTACCTTTGAAGGCCCAGCCGAAAGCGCTTCTCAACTTCAGCGGCTGGACGCGTCTCGTTAGGAAACGACGAGCTACCCAGGGCCCTGTCAAGCTGGCCCTCTTGAGGTCATCTATCTTCGTCAGCAATATATGTGCCTGGCCCAGTTCTTCAAAGGTTGGCTCCGAAGACCAGCTGGCAACACCGCCGGCGGCATACCAGTAAACGGGCGCAAGGAAGGAGCTAGATCGGCACAGTAAAACCACTCCTTGTGCCAGCCCTTCAGAGAAGATTTCAAGGGCAAATCGATATATGTTTTCTTCCCATCACTCTTAGTTGAAGACCAGCCCCCCCAATCACACTGATATTACTCTTGGAAGGCTGGGGCTTGACATGAACAAGTGTCGGAAGAGGATGAAATGGGCTCAACACCCAGAAAGCACTCGCAAAGAGTAACGAATATGGAGATCTGAAGATCGAGTTGGATTTAAATGCACCAACTCCAGCCCGTAGAAATCAAGGATGCGGCGGAAGAAATCAGACGACGGAAGACACAAGCCCGATCAAAGAAAGAGGCGAAAACTACCGTTTCACCAGGCCGGGGTTGGGGTCGACTCATCCCTCGCCGACCGCCAACGGATCACTTCTTGGTTGGGCAACTTCAGCTCGCTCTCCAGCCGTCTCAGCTTCACCGAGCACAATCCGAGATCGGCCAAAGAACTCCCTGGCGCACCCGCAGGATTCGTCGCCTTCGGCATGACTGGAGTGGTGAGATTTGGGGGAAAAGCAAATCGGGGGCTTGGAATAAACGAAGAGGATTAAAATCGCCCGAGTCCGGGTGGGGAATAGCTGCTCCTAACCTATCCGGGCGGGAGGCGAAAAGCTAGCGCGAAGGTGGAAGACGAAGAGATTTGGCTGCCTTGGGGAAGACGATGGAATCTTTTTCTCTCTCCCCATCCTTTTATAGCCTGTACCGACTAGATGGGCCCAGGCCTGCACAGTTGGTATTGGGCCGACAAGACATGAGTTCCTACAGTAGCATGCTCCATGTGGGCCGCCCGCAGGCTGAGTTGAAATTATAGCGCTGGTGCTACCCACAGGAATCGATGAGGTAAACAGATATGCTTCATGAAAGCCTTACTGCTAAACATATATGTTTGGGTATCTGTTTTATCCACCAGGTCTCGAGGATATTCCTTACAAGGATCACAAGCTGGTCTTCATTAAAATTGGGGATGCAAGTATCTTCTCGGGAACACTGACCACATAATGGATTTATTTTCATAAAGTGGTACTCGGCCTACATGCGTAGCCATCAGTGCCATGAGCGACATTATCCCAGCCGACATGACGCTGAAGAGTCTAACTTTCGAGTAGTGCACTACTCGGGAGAGACTATAATATCTATTCCGCTGACATGATGCGGAAGACTCTAGCTTTTGAGTGGGACGCCACTCGGAAAAGACTATAAACTCATATTCCGACTGACATAAAGTCGAAGAGTCCTATATACGAGTAGCCTCCTACTCGGCAAGACTATAAATTATATTCCGGTTGACATGATACCGAAGAGTCTCATATACCAGTAGTAATCTACTCGGGAAAGACTTCCAGGTTAAAGATCTTTGACTTTATGTTTAATTGTCTTCACAATTAAGCACAAAGTCGGGGGCTACACCTAATAGGTGCGCCTATTCGGCGCACACTATTCATTTATCTACATGAAATCCTTCATAGCCTCGCTGCCAGCTGACATGAAGCAGGACTCGGGGAGACTTACTCGGACAAAGAGCACTCGGGAGCATCGCACTCGGGTAACCTTCACCGTGGAGGATGAGCACTCGGCATCAGCTGTGACTCAACTATGAAGGTCTCAGGGGCTACTGTGGGAGCCATGGGCCCCGGGTACCTCATTACCAGCACATGGGCCACTCGGATAGAGGATGGGCCAGACCATGTAATTAGAGATAAGATAGCACCCGGCAGGCTGTGTCTTGTACAATAAGGAAACATAGCCTTAGTCGGATAGGATTCTATCTCTAATAAGGAAATCCCTTGGTCATATCCGACTGGGATCCTTACCATGTACCCCTGTCCCCTAGTATATAAAGGGAGGCAGGGCGCCCTATGAGGGCACACCAGATCATTGATCACAAATACACCTCAGAGGAATAACACCTCAACTGGACGTAGGGTATTACCTCACATTGAGGGCTTGAACCAGTATAATTCCCTCGTGTTCCTCTGCAATCCACCGAATTCTAGGTCGCCGAGTACCCCCATAGTATTATTGCCGGTGCAAAGCATCGACACAATGTCTTCCATGTATCATAGTTAAAGAAGTGCCTCAGAGTGCCCACTGAGGTTGCGCCGGTAGGAAGCATCGAACTACAACAAGACCTCACGTACAAAGAGCACCCAATCCGCATAATAGAAGAAGCTGAGCGGCGGACAAGGAACAAGACAATCAAGATGTGCAAAGTATAGTGGAGTAACCACACAGTGGATGAGGCAACCTGGGAGCGTGAAGACTGTCTTCGAAGCGAGTTTCCCTACATCTTCACCGAGCCGACCTAATCTCGGGGACGAGATTCATTTTAAGGGGGGTAGGTTTTGTAACAGCCCACTTTTGTTGTTTGGTGCATAAAACCGTTTTTCCATCTGCATGCTCTTCATATCATCTTTCATGCATGAAAAACCCAGCCTTGTCCCCAAGTTTCTTTCGGTTGGAAGCATGCTGCCCCAATCGGACCATCCTCTTGGGGATTGGACGGTCCGAATCCTTCCATCGGACCAGACGCCTCCGATCGGACCAGCCGCCTCCGATCGGACTTCGCCCGCGCCCGCGCTTGCTCGGCGCCCGGGCTCTCTCTCGAGTCCGCCCCTTTTCTCGTGCCCGGGGACTTGCTCTCTCCCAAGCTCGCGCCCGGACTCTGCTTCCGAGCTCGCGCCCGGACTCTCTCTCCCGACCTCGAGCTCGCGCCCGCGCCATCGTCCCGACCCCAACCTCGCGCCCGTGCCCTCGCTCTCCCGACCTCGCGCCCGCGCCCTCGCTCCCGGCCTCGCGCCCGCGCCCTTGCCGCGCCCGCGCCCTTGCCTGTGCCCGCGCCCTCTCGCTCCCGAGCCCGCGCCCGCGCCCTCGCCTGTTTCTCTCTCTCGAGTCCGTGCCCTTTCTCGCGAGCCCGCGCCCGCGCTCCTCTCTCTCCGAGCTCGCGCACGTGCCCTCTCTCGCGCCGCGCCCTTTTCTCTCGCGCCCGCGCCCTCTCTCGCGAGCCCGCGCCAGTCAGCTGGCTTTTTACTCCGCCTATGTTGTCATCGGCTTCTAGCTGATGCTCAAGTATGCGAATGCTATCGGCAATCGGCCGGTTTGCTTCTCACTTATAACATCATCGGCTTGTATCAATCTGTATCGGCCGATTGGTTTCGGCGTCAACCCAGAGACAGTCCTGAAGTGTGAATCTTCGACACGTGATGCTATCTGTTGTGCTCTGTCCTCCATCGTCCAAACGAGATCACGCCAGGATCTCTCTCCGCCCGTGCGGCTCGACCAGGTGGCTTCCTCTGCGCGCCCTAGACCACGTGAGAGGGAGAGGCAGAGCCGCCTTGGGACCTCGCGAGATACCCCCGACAGCCTCAGCAGCACCCTGCCCTGTCCCATCTGTCTGCTGCACGCTTGCCTGCGCGCACGCCATCGCGAGACCGTGGAGCAGAGCAGCGCCCCTCCCCTCTCCTCTCCTTCCCTGCCTTCCTTTTAACCAAGCCTATGCCCTCCTGCCTCCCCAGCTCGCCCTCTTTCTCACGCACCCAAGGACCCAGGCGATTGCCCCTTGGTTCGCTGAGAACGTGAGGTGCCACCCACGGCGCCGGCGAGCACACGCTTTTCGTCTGAGAGCTCCGGTGAGTTTTACCTTGTCTCAGCTATGTCACCACGCGTTCTTGCCCGACCTAACTCCGTTTTCATCCTCGGCAAGCAGCAGGCACCACCGCAGCCCCATCGCGTTTTGCAACGCCGACCGGGTGCCGTCGTGACCTTCCAGCCGCTGAACTGCGCCCTGGTGAGTTAGCGCTGTCCTGGCCGTATCACCATCTTCCCTTCACTCTTTGAGCTCATCATAGCACTTGTCTGCAGCCTCCATCACGAGCGACCCTGTTGCTGAGCCGACCACCGCCTCAACGTCGCACCCCACAGCCTGCACTCTTCGGTGAGCTTCTGTTTCTGCATGTACTTCCTTTTTATTCCTGGGAGGCCACTAGTTCTCCCCACGTCCTTGGCTTGGCCTGTCCTGCCATTGTTTTGCCATCCACCCAAGCGTCACCACCGTGGCCGCATGTGTGGATGAGGCTCCATCGGAGCATGGCCGCATGTAGTAGAGCCTTCGATCTTGCATGCAGGACCCCTAGGGCTTCCCCACACCCCTGCATCACTAGCCTTTCACTAGAGCATGAGAGGACAGAGGTAGACAAGCCGTGCATTAGCTTGGCTTTTCATCAAACACCTAAGGTGCGCTTGTGTTTGAGTGAGTAGCAGCCACCCCATCAGCCCCATGCAAGCCGGGTTGGCCCCTCTAGCGTCAGAGCAGGATAAAAACCCGAGTAGAGTAGCTGCTGTCGTTTTCCCGTTTTTGCCGGTTATCGTTAACGTGCGAAGATGTGTAGTTTGCTCGTGCGAAGACATCGTTTTTGGACCGAGGCGTTCGCCACTACCGAAGCCTTCCCGTAGGTTCCACCTGTACATCCAGTGACTCCTAGGCCCTAGAAACCCTCCACGCCCCCAAAGGCCTTAGATTAAAACTTCATGCCCGGTGGATTTCACGTGTTAGGCCATTTTAGTGACGTGTGAGCGTGCGCGATTAATATCCTAGCAAGTTGGAGAATATCCACTTTTGGGAGTTGTCCTTAGGTTCACAGCAGCACACATGTAGGTTTCGTACCATAAAAATGCCCTAGAACCGAAAACGTCTCAAATAGACCACCCGTTAAGTCGGTAGAATGTTTTCAGCCGTTTCTGCAGTTCGGTTGAGCGAAAACGCTGTTTCTCATTTATTTTCGATTTTAGGACAGAGCAGACTTCGTTTAGCCGTATCTCCCTCATACGAACTCGGATTCAAGCGATTCTTTTTCCTAAATTCATCTAAAATCATGCACTTGCATATTCTGCAAAAATATTTGTACTTCCTGTTCTGTTAAATATTTTGCCGTTGTTTTCATTGCATTCGTTTGGTATTCTCGTAGAACACGACGTTGTTGACCCGGTTGTGGAAGGATCAGAAGAGTTCCAAGAAGTCCAGGAACAAGGCAAGCACCCTTGATCAATGCTCCTATATTTCAAACTTACAAACTATATTGATTGCAAACTATTATGCATGCGATGTTTTACTTGAAAATGTGTGGGAATCTTGGGTAGTTAACCTCTTGTTGCATATGCCCTATCCTTGTTACTTGAGTATCATGAATTCCTTGTCACTTATGTTGCCACTGAAAATTTGGGTTCATGTGGTTGGGAAGATGTCAATAGGTATGCTTAGTTTGCTTTTTAATCAAGGCTACTTGTTACTTGATTTTGGGATGTTGGGAAAAAGAAGCATTTGCGAAATTATGGAAATGAACAGTGGGTATTCTTCCCCTGTGCTCTTGGTGGAAAACAAAAACTGAAAACAAGCTTTTGGACTTGGGCGAGTGGATGTAGTGTTCGGTGCCTTGTTGTGGTATCGATTAGGTGGTTGTCTCGCCCGGGTCACTAAGGACCGATTCTATGGTGTAGCTAGAACCAAGAAGCACAGTGCAAACCACATGTGGCTCTGATGGGGAGTTCCTAGCTTAGTATATTGTTGATACCTAGCAATAGACCCGCCGGTGGTAGTTGTAGGTCATTATTGTTGCAGGCCTTCCGAACCTCGACACGGCCCATGGAGCCCGGCCTAGCCGGCCCTTCCCCGGCAGCCGCCGAGGCGCCGGGTGCGCCGCCGCCTGGCCACTCCGCGCTCGGTCAAGTCCGTTTCCGCGGCTTCGCAGCGCTCCCCCGGACCCGGAAGGCGGGAAGGGAAACGCCTGCGGACTCGATCGTCCCACCAAAGTCATCCTCGGCCCCTCGCAGCAATCGAGGACCGTGCTCCCGGGGCAGGCGGCTGCTCCAGGCTCCGGGCGCTACGGCGGACCACGGCGTATCGGCCGACGTTCAGCGTTCCCGAGAGAGAGCAATGCTCTTGGCCCCGGGATAGTGCTCGCAGAGCCACACTGCCCTCCGCAACCTCCAGATACGTACCTTATCCGAACTTGTATACTGCTTAAATCGTATTCTTCCTCTATTTGTACGGTCGGCTTAGGTTCCCGAGGCGGGCCGCGGTGCCCGACCTGGCCGGCTCCCCCCCGGCCGCGGCCGAGGCGCCGGGGACTTCGTTGCCTGGCGACCCCGAGCCCGGGCGTGGTCAGTTCCCGAGGGGCTTCCGACCAATCAAAAGTATCCTCGCGGCCTCGCTATGCCCTCTGGGCCAATGGCGCCCGGGGGCGCGGAGGGCTTGGATCCGGAAGACGGAAGGGGCCGAGCCTACGGACCTTGTCGCTCCGCAAGGCGACTGACGCGTTCGCTACCCCTGGAGATCGAGCTCCCTGGGGCAGGTGGCTGCACCAGGGCCCAGGCAAGAGCCTCAGGCGCAATGGCTGTCCGCCACTGCTGTCGGACGACGCCCGGTATTCGGCGTCCCCGAACACCAGCAACCTCCGGACAACACAATAAACTAAGGTACAAAAACATAAACATAATCATATACATATGCGAATACCTTTCTTTGTACAAGACAGGCAGAATCGGTGCGCGAGCGCGAGCGAGGCCCGGATTGCACGGGGCGCGGTCACCGCTGTGCTTCTGACCGGACCCCGAAGGCGGCGCCGGACGACGTCGGCAGGGGAGCACCCGGGGGCATGGAGGTCCCCCGGGCCCCAAGGCGACCGCAGATGGTGTCAAAAGGGAACCGGCATCTTCCCCGACCTCTTCGTCAGGCATCGGCTCTACAAGATGTTCGCCGCGGTCGAAGAACCCTACCTCCGGGGCAGCGCACTCGACCACAGCCTCCCACGCCTCCTCGCGAACCACCGCGACCTCCTCGCGAACTACCATGACTTCCTCGCGCACGGCGAACTTACACCCCCGAGACGCGAGCCCGGCCTCTTAGGCCCAGGCGCTTTACTCTCGGGAGAGTATTTCTTTCTCCCGCGCCTCCATCTCGGATCAGGCGCGGGAGGCCTCGTCGGTGGCAGACTCGGTGGCGCCCATCGATTGGATGACGCGCCTCTCTGCTGCCGCGATCTCAGGCCAGCGGGTTGCCGCGAAGAACTCGATGGCAACGCCCCGGTCCCGGGCACATATCCCGTCTAAATCAGCAAGTCTTCAAGCTACACCAGACCAAGGCGAACCAGGTTCACCCCGCGTCCCCTCTTTTCTTCAAGACGTGGCCCTGTTCCTGCCCGGGGCTAATCCCGGCCGAGCAACAGGGCCAGGGGCCATTGTCGGCGAAATGGGACTGGGGGTCCCACGTTCTGCGGGGACGCGTGGATCTCCGGCCACGTCAGTTCTCCCGGGGCCATCCCTCCATCGGCCCCGGGCTCGTCCCCGGGGTGACATCGACATCGGCCCCGGGCTCGTCCCCGGGGCGCCGTAGCCATCGGCCCCGGGCCCGTCCCCGGGGCGCCATCTCCATCATCTTCGGCCCCGGGGCGCCGTCTCCGTCGGCTTCGGCCCCGGGGCGTCATTGGCCTCGGGGCCGTGCCTTGCCTCCGGGCGCCATCGTCCCATTCTGTGCAGTCAGAGCCTTTTGACTACGGAGGCCCCTTTCACTGTGCAATCGCTGTTCACGGTCAGAGCCTTTTGACTTGGAGACGTGCGCCGTCACATCTCCACGCCCCAGCCGTCCTCCGCGGCCGACCTACCCGGCGTGGACGCAGCAGGCGGCAGCGGGCGGACGTGCAAGACAAGACGGCGACAAGACAGTGAGAAAACAAGCCATACCTGCCCTCTCATGTAGCTCTCTCACGTGCGTTCGGCACTGTGGACTCCCCTCGCCTATAAAGGAGGATCCATGCCGTAGACGAGCGCAGGCAGCTCAAGCTCCAACCTTAGACAATAGAGATCTCCTTCTCCTTCCTCAAGCCCGGTCGCTAGTAGAATGACCGACGCCACCTCCGGGTTCCCGGTGAGCTTCCGAGCTCCCGGGGTCCTCCTTGTAAACTCCGATCCACATCCATCTCTCTCTCTCTCTCTCTCATAGTCCAAAACACAGGAGTAGGGTATTACGCTCCGGCGGCCCGAACCTGTCTAAAACGCCTCCTGCCTCTTTCCCGCGTGATCTTCACGGTTCGGACGGTCCGGACCCCAAGCGGACGGTCCGGACCTCTCTGTCTCCAGCTCGGGCCCCCTGTTCCCGAGCGCCTATCGATCCGCCTGACACCGACTCCGCCTGAGAAACAGCTCCCCTGGCCAAACCTCAAAAGGGGGGACTCCCGACTTCCCGCCGTCGAGGCTTCGTCCTCCGACACATACTGAACTATCACATGAATAACATGGACAAGACCTTGGCTGAGTTGCATGGGATGCTTAAAACTGCTGAGGAAACCATTAAGGAAAGCACCAGTCATGTGATGATGATGCAGAAAGACAAGGGCAAGCCCAATGTCAAGAAATGCGTGGTCAAGAGAAAGTTAACTCCCGATGAGATCGCGAGCAGATCCAAGGCCAAGCAAGACAAGAAGGGCGCTGGTCCTGATGCAGTTTGCTTTTACTGCAAGGAATCAGGACATTGGAAGAGAAACTGCGCAAAGTACTTGGAGGATCAAAAGAAGAAGGGAAGTGCGACTTCCACTTCAGGTATAAATGTTATAGAGATCAATCTTGCTACTTCATCTACTGATTTTTGGGTATTTGATACCGGGTCAGTTGCTCACATATGCAAATCGTTGCAGGGGCTAACAAGAAGTAGAAGTTTGAGAAGGAGCGAAGTGGATCATCGCGTTGGCAATGGAGCAAGAGTTGCTGCGGTGGCGGTTGGCACCATGCAATTATCTTTACCTTCAGGATTAGTTTTGGAATTGAATAATTGTTATTGTGTTCCATCTCTTTCCAAGAATGTTATTTCTGCTTCATATTTGCAAGAGTTGATCTCGTGTCCGGTCAGGGCTTGTTAATTTTCCTTTTATAGTTAGGAAACTCCTGTTTCGTGTTCGATCAGGACTGTATCAACTTGGGGTATAAATACGTATGCCCGGGGACCGTGTAAACTATCTCACAGATCAATACAACTTTGGCGCATCGCCACCCTTTTCGACGGGTTTTTGCTTCTCGAGCCGGGCTGCATCGGTTAGGTCCGAACTCCTACGAGAGGGTAAGTCTCATTACCCTGACTACCTTATCAGCTAGGATTTACTTGGTTAGGTCCGATATTCTAGCTGATCTATGGTAGTCAGCTTACCACGGTGTATCTATTCTGTCTACGGCTGCATTAGTTAAGTTTGATCTCTTAGGCCGAGTGGATATATCACATCACGATTGCATAGGATTTATCGGCTTATCGAGTTTCTTTTATCATCATCAGTTTGTGCTGCATCGGTTAGGTCCGACCTACTAGACTGGTGATAATAAATTTATCCTTGTTGAGTTGATAGGTTTTTATGCGATGTTTTATCGGAGTGTCTAGCCGCTAAGTTATCCTTTTAGTAGATAAAGCCGACTGCATTGTCTTGATTATTATTTTGATTATCTACACTATCATCGGCTTTCAGCCAATGCACATGTTCTATTGGAAGTCGGCTGATTTATTTATTTATATTATCATCGGTCTTTCTAGCCGATATACAAGTACTATCGGCAATCGGCTGGAGGAAGTTGGTATCGGCCTGTCGGCCGATTGGATCAATGATCTAACTTTTTTCTATCTCCTTGTCAATTGTTGGGTCAAATTGACTGGCACGCCCGCGAACCTCAAATTTAGGACCTGCACTGGAGCTAAGCAGATCTCCCAGGCCTTCGCGTGTCTAGTGCACCGAACCAGATCATCAACTCGTCTTTAGCGCTGATCGGTGATTTTCGGTGTCAACAATTCCAAAATGAAGTACAAAATCATTTAGGTAAAACAATCAAGTTTCTACGATCTGATCATGGAGGCAAGTATTTGAGCCATGAGTTTGGCAATCATCTAAAGGATTGTGGAATTGTTCCATAGTTGACTCCACCAAGAACACCTCAGTGGAATGGGGTATCTGAACGGAGAAATCGCACTTTATTAGATATGGTGTGATCCATGATGAGTCAAAGTGATCTTCCATTGTCCTTTTAGGGATACGCTCTTGAAACAACCGCGTTCACACTAAACAGAGTTCCATCAAAGTCAGTAGAAAAGACACCATATGAGATGTGGACAGGACAACGTCCTAGCTTGTCTTTCCTTAAGATTTGGGGATGTGAGGCTTATGTAAAACGTTTGCAATCTGATAAGCTCACTCCTAAGTCTGACAAATGCTTCTTTGTCGGGTATCCTAAGGAAACAAAAGGATATTACTTCGATAATCAACATGAAGGCAAAGTGTTTGTCGCTCGACATGGTGTCTTCTTAGAGAAAGAGTTTCTCTCAAGAAGGGATAGTGGGAGAACGGTGCAACTCAAAGAAATTCGAGAAACACCTGAAAATGTTTTAGCTCCTACAGAACCATAGCAAGATGAACAAAGTGTTGAAGAACCTGTTGTAGACACACCAGCACCACGTAGGTCAGAGAGGTCACGTCGTGCACCTGAGAGGTACATGTTCTTGACCACTCAACAAAGGGACATATTGTTGTTAGACAACGATGAGCCTAAGACCAATGAAGAAGCGATGGTGTGGGTGCCATGGGCCCCGGGTACCTCATGACAAGCATATGGGCCACTCGGATAGAGGATGGGCCTAGCCTTGTAATTAGAGATATAGCTAAATTCGGCAGACTTCGCCTTGTATAGAAAGGAATATACAGTCCTAGTCGGGTGCGTTATATCTCTAAGGGGAGATCTCCTAGTCGTAATCCGATGGGGACTCCTACCTTGTAACCCTGTCCCCCAGTATATAAGGGGAGGCAGGGCGCCCCATGAGGGCAGGTTGAGTTGGTTCACCAGAATCACCACCACAAATCCTCAAAGGAATAACACCACAACTGGACGTAGGGTATTACCTCACATCGAGGGCCTGAACCAGTATAAAATCTCCCTGTGTTCCTTTGCAATCCACCGAGTTTCCATCCGCCGAGTAGCCCCATATATTTATTGCCGGTGTAAAACATCGACAGTTGGCGCGCCAAGTAGGGGCTTCGGCGCGATCTACATCTACAAGCTCGATGGATCCAGCAACCGAAGTCGACGGCGGCAAACTCCCCCCCGGAGATACAATCGCATTCAGAAGCCTTGACTTCGTCGCCGACCAGATCGGCAATCTCACCCCGGCCGACACGGACCCGATCCAACCGGCCGAGGAACCAGCTGACTCCGCGCCAGTCGGCCCACATGACGCTGCGGCAATCTTCGACGACATGCTGCGGCGATCTCCAATACGCCCGAGTCCAGGGACAACTCTTCCTTCCAGTGTTCGACTCGGACTCGGTTCTGAGCCAGCCGAGATCGGGCCGAGAAGGGAAGAGATCGTCAACTTCCCGTTCGGACTCGGCGACGCCGCGGATATCTACAATCTACATCCGACGCGGCAAACCCGATCCCCTGGAGTTCAACTCGGATACGGCTCCGAGCCGCTTGAGATCGGATCTAGGGAGGTCGGAGTTACAATCACCCCCATCAACTATTCCGACTACGACTCTCAGTCGGACTACGACTCCCAGTCGGATTCCGACTCCAAGTCGGATACCAGCTCGGCAAGCTTCACTCCGCCACGAGAAATCTTCATGGCATCCAAAGGCTCTACTCCTACTCAGGAATCACGCCGACTACACGAAAAACAAGAGGAGGAGGCCTGCCGTCTGCGAGAACAACAGGAGGAAGAAACAAGACGCCTGCACGCCCACAACGACGGCCTACGCAGGGCTGGGCGAACCGCTCAGCAACAAACCCTCCAAACAAAAGTCGGCGACCACAACGTCTTCGTCACGCCACAGCAGAACGTCGTGGCAGCCGTAACCCTACTGGACACGGTCCAGGTCGGGCCTGATCACCAGGCCACCCCGACGATCGCAAGGATAAAAGCCATGCTTACCGCTGCCGCATGTCAGCAGCACCAACAGTCGGGCAACACACTCGTACTGACCAGTCAATCAACTTCCCCAGCGGCAGTCTCATCCACCTCAAAGCGACGTCGAGCGGCCGGCTCTAGTCGGCAGCACGCGGAGTCAAGCCAGACGTCACTCGGCAACCACAACAACCGGCAACGTCGAAGCGACCGTCGGGACAACCAGGACCTCCGAGACCGACTGCGGCGCGACCTTCAGCAAGACATTAATGCTCGGTGCCGCAAATGAGAAGAAGACGAGCAACGCCAACTGGAAGACGAGAACGAGCAATTCGGCCTCCACTACGAGCGGTTTCGCCGCCGTAGTCGAGGTCGGAGTCCTCATGAAGACGACGGAGTACCGGCCTTCACTCAGGAGCTACAACAAGTCGACTGGCCGTCAAGTTTCAAGCCTACAGGCATCAACAAATACGATGGCAAGACTAATCCCGAGTCCTGGCTCACGGTCTACACTCTGGCGATTCGAGCAGCTGGGGGAAATCAGAAAGTCATGGCTAACTACCTCCCAGTCGCTTTAGCCGACTCAGCGAGGACATGGCTAGTAGGACTTCCCAAGCAATCAATCGACTCCTGGGGAGAACTCCGGAAACGCTTCATCGCCAACTTCCAGGGAACATACGAGAGGCCATCTTCCGAGTACGACTTATATCAGTTGCATCAAAGGAAGAACGAGTCTCTTCGTGACTTCATCAAGAGGTTTTCTGAGAAGAAGAACTCAATCCCAAACGTCAAGGATGAGGTCGTCATCGCCGCCTTTCGAAAAAGAGTCAAAGACACCTCGTTCATCGACAAATTCACGCGGAAGCCTCCCAACTCTGTCAAGGCCCTATTCGACATGGCAAACAAGTACGCCGACTCGGCCCACGCTGTTGCCGAGGCCCTCGATGACAACAAGTCACCCTGACAGAAGAAGCGGGACGACACCGACGACGCGGTCCCAACTAAAGCTGGGAATCGCAAACGCAAGTCAGACGGCTCCATTGTGGCAGTCGGTCACGACCGCCTTCGACCTTCAACAACTGAGGATTATCAGAACAACAAGTGACATGCTCGGGGGCTCACAAGCTCAAACATGAGGATGGCATCCCCACTCCCAAATACCGAACAGCTAAGTCGCTTTCTGATAAACATCTCCTCACTCGGCCTTGCTAGTGCCACAGCCGCTTACACCTAATAGGTGTATAAGCTGCGCATTTACTTTTTTCCGTTTTTGCTCTTAAATGATTACAAAAGTACTCGAGTAGCATAAATCTCGATCCGTGAAACTCTGCTCCATGTAAGACAAACTCAAGTCACCCAAAACGCGTGCCTGGGAAAGAGCCATGAGCCAACTCCCGACGCTAGGGGGCTATGACTAGTCGGGCAGAGTGCTTAAACGTAAGGGGTCAACTACTCGAGGAAATTAATATCAAAAAGAGGAAGAACACGTATTTACATACATTGTAAAATACATTTTATTCGGGTGATTATTTCCATCATCAGATGCTACTCATCTGATATCTTTATATTGCAGGCCTAGCTCCGGATACGCGTGACAGGAACTCAGGGCTGCGAGCCCATCTCCTACGCTCGGGGGCTGGACAAGTCTGCCAAAATACTCTCGGGATGCTCCATGAGGGCTACTCACCGAGTACTTGCGCCAGTCGGGACGTCATCTTCCCCGACTACGCTCCATGCGAGCCAACAATCGGCCCCCGGTGCCAGTCGGGGCTGTATACCACTCGGCTAAATAGGGTATGCCCCATGAGGGTCGCCAGCCGAATCCTACGCTAATGCTAGGTTCGGGTACCTTATTTGGTCACGGTTCTGTCAGGTTGGGTACGCCCCATGAGGGTCGCTAGCCGAATCCTATGCTAATGCAAGGTTCGGGTGCCTAGCTTGGCTATAATTCTGTTGGATAGGGTACGCCCCATGAGGGTCGCCAGCCGAACCCTCTGCTAATGCAAGGTTCGGGTACCTTGTTCGGCTTTACCCAAGTCAGAGAAGGCTTATATCGTCAAAGTGCATCCGGAGTTCTCATGCACTGTGTCACACCTGAGGAGGGCAAGCAGATCCTGCATTATACCCACTCAGGCTTACGTGGCAACCAGTTTGCATCCAGAACGTAAGTCGGAAAGGCTTGCGAATAAGGATTTCTCTGGCTGATTGCGGTTACCAACACCAAAAAACTCATCCTGACATGCGATGGATGATACTTCTCTAGAGCTATGCTGGATAGGTCGGCTTAGGCCGGCTTATTTGGTAGCAGCCACCAAGATATGAGTTCCTACAGTAGCATGCTCCATGTGGGCCGCCGCAGGCTGAGTTGAAATTATAGCGCTGGTGCTACCCACAGGAACCGATGAGGTAAACAGATATGCTTCATGAGAGCCTTATTGCTAAACATATATGTTTGGGTATCTGTCTTATCACCAGGTCTCGAGGATACATCCTTACAAGGATCACAAGCTGGTCTTCATTAAAATTGGAGATGCAGGTATCTCTCTCGAGTACACCTAACCACGTAATGGATTATTTTTCATACAGTGGTACTCGGCCTACATGCGTGGCCACCAGTTGCCATGAGCAGCGTTATTCCCGTTGACATGACGCGGATGAGTCTACTTTCGAGTAGTTCACTACTCGGAGAGACTATAAAATTCTCATTCCCGCTGACATGACGCGGATGAGTCTAACCTTCGAGTAGTGCACTACTCGGGAAAGACTATAAACAATCTTCCAGCTGACGAGCTGAAGAGTCTAACTTCCGAATGGGACGCCACTCGGGAAAGACTATAAACACTTTTCCGGCTGACATGATGCCGACGAGTCTAATTTCGAGTAGTATACTACTCGGGAAAGACTATAAACACCCCCTTTTCCAGCTGACATGACGCTGAAGAGTCCCATATACGAGTAGCATCCTACTCGGCAAGACTATAACGCACATTCCGACTGACATGAAGTCGAAGAGTCTATATACGAGTAGTTCCCTACTCGGCAAGACTATAATCATATTCCGGTTGACATGATACCGAAGAGTCTCATGTACCAGTAGTAATCTACTCGGGAAAAGACTACAAGGTTAAAGATCTTTGACTTCATGTTTAATTGTTTTCACAATTAAGCACAAAGTCGGGGGCTACACCTAATAGGTGCGCTATTCGGCGCACACTATTCCAACATCTACATGGAGCCTTCATAGCCTCGCTGCCAGCTGACATGAAGCAGGACTCGGGAGAAGCAGCACTCAGACAAAGAGCACTCGGGAGCAATGCACTCGGGAAGACTTCACCGTGGAGGATGAGCACTTGGCATCAGCTGTGACTCAACTATGAAGGTCTCGGGGGCTACTGTGGGTGCCATGGGCCCCGGGTACCTCATGACAAGCATATGGGCCACTCGGATAGAGGATGGGCCTAGCCTTGTAATTAGAGATATAGCTAAATTCGGCAGACTTCGCCTTGTATAGAAAGGAATATACAGTCCTAGTCGGGTGCGTTATATCTCTAGGGGAGATCTCCTAGTGTAAATCCGATGGGGACTCCTACTTGTAACCCTGTCCCCCAGTATATAAGGGGAGCAGGGCGCCCCATGAGGGCAGGTTGAGTTGGTTCACCAGAATCACCACCACAAATCCTCAAAGGATAACACCACAACTGGACGTAGGGTATTACCTCACATCGAGGGCCTGAACCAGTATAAAATCTCCCTGTGTTCCTTTGCAATCCACGAGTTTCCATCCGCCCGAGGTAGCCCCATACTATTTTATTGCCGGTGTAAAACATCGACAGATGGTGGGACTAGACTCTGAGAAATGGCTTGAAGCCATGAGATCCGAAATTGAATCCATGCATAGTAATCAAGTTTGGAACTTGGTTGATCCACCTGATGTGTTAAACCATTGAGTGCAAATGGGTTTTCAAGAAAAAGATAAACATGGATGGAAATGTTCACATCTATAAGGCACGATTGGTGGCCAAAGGTTTCAAACAAATGACATTCCTATGCTCGAATCTGTTAAGTCTTCATTGAAAAATAGTTTCTCTATGAAAGACTTAGGAGAGGCGGCATACATTCTGGGCATCAAGATCTATAGAGATAGATCAAGAAGGCTAATTGGATTATGTCAAGATAACATTGTCGATGCTTTGCACTGGCAATGAAACTATAGAGCTACTCGCGAGTTGAATTCGGTGGATTGTGAGGAACACAGACCGGTTTATACTGGGTTCAGGCTCGATGTGAGGGCCTAATACCTACGTCCAGTGTGAGGGTGTATTCCTCTGAGGCTGTTTGATGATCGGTGATCTTGTTGTCCCTTGCCACTGAGTGGGCGCCCTGCTCCCTTTATATACTAGGGGACAGGGGTAATGATTAAGGATCCCAGACGGAATAGGCCAAGGATTTCCTTCTTAAGAGATAGAGTTTATCCGACCTAAGACTGATGCTTTCTTATTATGACAAGCATTCCTCAAGCCTGCCGGTGCTATCTTATCTCTATTACATGCTTTCGGCCCATCCTCTACTTCCGAGTGGCCATGTACTGTGATGAGGTACCCGGGGCCATGGCCTCCACAGTAGTCCCTTAGACCTTCATAGTTTGAGTCAGCACGCTGATGCCGAGTGCTCGTCCTCCACGGTGACAGGTGTGCCGACGTGCAGTGCCCCCCCGAGTACCTCTTTGTTCGACCCGAAGTCTTCTTCCCCGATCCTACTTCATGTCAGCTAGAGACAAGGCTATGAAGGGCTTCCTATGTAGATATATGAATAGTGTGCACGAATAGGCGCACCTAAGATTAGGTGTAGCCCCCGACTTTGCCTTCAATTGTGAAGACAAATTAAACATAAAGTTCAAAGATCTTTAACCTGGACACCAAGTCGTCTTCCCGAGTAGATTACTACTGGTATTTGAACTCTTCGGTATCATGGTCAACCGCGAAATAAATTTTATAGTTTGCCAGTAGGAGACTATTCGTTACGTAGACTTTTCGACTTCATTGTCAGTCGGAAATATGTGTTTATGTCTTGCCGAGTAGAATGCTACTCGTATATCGACTCTTCAGCGTCATGTCAGCTAGAGAAAAAGGGTATATAGTCTTTTTCGAGTGGCGTCCCACTCCAGAAGTTAGACTCCTCCGCATCATGTTAGCGGGACAAAGATATTTATGTCTCTCCCGAGTAGTGACTATCGAAAAGTTAGACTCCTCCGCATCATGTCAGTGGTAAAATGCTGCTTATGGCACTGATGGCCCCCGCATTGTAAGCAAGTACCACTTATGATGCTAAAATTAAATCACAGTGGTGGTTACGGCGTACCGAGAAGATACCTGCATTTCATTCCAATTAATGAAGACTAGCTCGCGATCCTTGTAAGGATGTATCGCTCGAGACCCTGGTGGATAAACAGATACCCAAACATACTATGTTTTTAGCAATAAGGCTCTCATGAAGCCATATCTGTTTTACCTCATCGGCTCCTGTCACGTAGCACCCAGCACTATAATTTCATCTCAGCCTAACGGGCAGCCCACATGAGCATGCTACTTGAGTAAACTCATATCTGGTGGCCCGTGCTGACTGTGTAGGCCCAAGCCCATCTAGTCCACGGCATCCTCTATAAAAGCGGGGGAGAGAGAAAAAGATTCCTTCATCTTCCCCAATTAGCCAATCGCATTTCGTCTTCCTCCCTATTCGCGCCAACTTTTTTCGCCTCTCGCCCGGCTAGGTTTTTAGACTGCTGTTTCCCCCCCATCCGAACTCGGCGATTCCAATTCCTCTCCATTTGTCCCAAGCCCCGATCTGCTTTTCCCAAATCTCACCGCCTCCAGTCATGCCGAAGGCTTCAGATCTTGCGGGCTGCGCCGGGAATTTCTTGGCCGATGTCAGATTGTGGCTCGTGAAGCTGAGGCGCGCTCGGAAAGTGACTGAAGTTTGCCCAGCCAAGAAGTGATTCGCTGATGGTCGGCTAAGGTGAGCTTTGTCCCAAAATCCCCAACCGGGTGAAACGGTAGTCGTTTCGCCTCTTTTTTCGATTCGAGGCTTGTGCCTTCGTTCTTCTGATTTCTTCCGAGCCGCCTCATCTTGACTTCTACGGGCTGGAGTTGGCTGCATCTAACCCCAACTCGACGTCTATCAGATCTCCATCTTTGTTACTCTTTGTGAGTGCTTCTTGGGTAGTGAACCCCATTTTTATCCTCTCCGAGAACCTGTTCCATGTCAACCGCAGCCCTCCAGAGTAATATTAATGTGATTGGGGGTCGGGCTGGTCTCCAGCTAAGGAGAGCGATGGGCAAGAAACATATCTTCGATTTGCGCTTTGAGATTTCTCTGAAAGGCTGGCACAAGGAATGGTTCTATTGCCGCAGAGGTCTAGCTCCTTCCTTGCTGCCCGTTTACTGGCCTGCCGCAACCGTGGTTTTTGGCCAAAACTGGTCGGCAGAGCCGTCCTTTGAAGAAATGGCCAGGCGCATCAGCTGTTGGTGAAGATAATGACCCTCAAGGAGGGCCGGCCTGACAGGACCTTGGGTCGCTCGTCGCTTCTTGACCCAGCGCATCCAGCCGCTGAAGCTGAGAAGTGCATGGCTGGGCTTTAAAGGCAAAAATGATCCTGACCGAGTAAGCAACAAGTCGGCGGACAAGGGGGAAGGTGGGACCGCGACCCTGTTCGGTCCTGAACGCTAACTTTCTCCGAAGGGGTGATCGCGACCGAGACGATAAGCGCCGGGTTGTGGCTTATAGCTTCCATTCGGCCTCGGACCAAGGTAACTTTAACCTTCTTCTGTGATGAATGCCTGTGGAACTGTGAATGTTTAGCATTGCGTGATTGTATTTGTTGGCTCACTTATAGTGGCATGAAGAGTTTGATGAAGACTCTCGCCCGTTGTCGGCTTGTCGCCGTGTCGAAGAAGAGGCTGAGAGTCTCTACTGTCCAGCCCGACTCCAAGAGAGCCGGGAAGAAAGCCGATTTTGTATCGGGCGAGGGGGCCATGATGGCGCGCGCCGTGGCTGGAAGCCTGAAAATATTAAGGGCGCGTGCCGCGGTGCCTAGCGATCAAGTCCCAGGTTGAGACCTGCGGGTTCGAGCCCGATTTGTCGAGCCCGGTGCTGCTGCGTTGCACCGAAAGGGGCTGGCTAGGAGCAACGTCGCCAGGGGCGGAGGCGCCCAAGCCACCATATGCCGGAATCGGAGCCGACTCGGGCTAACGCGCCACCGCCGACTGTGACTGCCGACCGGGCCGACTCGGAGTAGTGGGCTCTGCTGGGACGAGTCACCCGGCAAGAAGCTGAAGTTCTCCAAGAGGTGGCACTGCTCTGGGTCTTCTGAAATCTTGTGTGTTGAAGCAGTGTCGAGATGTATTGTTTCGTCGTGCAGGAAGCGGGCCGATATCGATCTCAAGGAGATCAATTCGTCCGCTCCCCTTGATGAAGCCTGCCCCAGCCGAGCCGGCGGCCGGAACACACCTACTGAGCCAGGTGGCCAGCCCGGTCGTGGAGACTGAGGTGGTCCCGACTGCAGGGTCGCTGCCACCACCCGATCGGGAGGCGGCTGCTAAGGCTGAGGCCCTAGCCCCTGAAGCGTCGCCCATTGCGGAGGCCACGGCCGGAGCCCCTGAGCCCTCCTTGAGGTCATGGGGGACGGCAGCGCTGAGGCCAGGACCCCATCGCCGTTGTGGTCGTCGTTGTCGCCGCGCCACGTCGGAGATCCCCGCATGCCCCGGATCGAAGCTCCTCCACGTGTGATGCCCCGGACATTCATATGGACGGCTCCTGATGGGACGGCGAAGAGCTTCAGGCTTGATGAAGTCGTCGCAAGGAGAGAGCGCCGAAAAGCTTGCTTCGCGCCGCCATCACGGGTCCAAGGGAGTCACGGTATGATTCTTGTGGTAGAGCCTTGGCAATCTTCTTGTTTTGACGTCTAACTCCGTCCTTGATTTGTCTCTTATCCTGAGCAGAAGCTAGTCAACCTCAATGAGGCGATGATGGAAATCTTGGTCGAGGTGGCTCCCCACCTCGCAGAACTGGAGCAGCTCCGGGCATTGAAGGCGAGATGGAGCAGCGTCATGCAGGGAGGGAGGCCTGGCTGAAGAGTGGCGCCGATCAGCTCAGGGCGGAGACATGGGCCCTAGCCGGAAAGATCGGAGGTAAGATCCCCGAATATATCTTCCCGACCGAACCGTTGATGCATTCATCTAGCTGCATTGTTCCCGACTGCCCAGTTATGTCATGACTGCACGGTTGAGCTCTTGGCTAATCGGGTGGTGCAGCCCTCGAAGCAGAGTTGAAGACCCGAACAGAGAGGGAATCAAGTTGAAGGAAGCCGAAGAAGCCAGGGCTGAGCTTGAGAAGGTCAAGGCCGACCTGACAAAGGCCAACACAGAGCTTGACCGGGAGAAGGCCGAGTTGGAGGAGACCGTCGCCAAGCTCGGTAAGGAAAAAGCCGAACTGGAGAAGACCGTGGCCGGGTGGGAGGCCGACTACGAAAGTAAGTCCTCAACCCGACAGCGATCTTAGCCAATCCATTAGTCGTTCCGTCTGTATCTGAATCTGACAAGTTTACTTGTCGGCGGACCTGGGCAGACATGAGAGCTAATGTCCAGGCCCAGTATCGGTTCTACACAAAGGAGATAAGAGTGATCAGGGAGTCACGGGAGGCCCTCGTCGGGTCCGTGAAAGGGCTCCTTGACCTCATAGATCCCCGCCTTGTGGGGACCAGTTGCAGCAGAATCCCCCAGATAGAGGCGCGTCTCGAGGATGCACCGAGTGCCTTGAAAACGTACTCGGATGAACATGTTGTCGCCGGCGTGGCCCAGACCCTGGCAATGACCAAATCCATCTACCCAAGGGCGGATATTGAAGCCATCGGGGAGGGTTTGCTGAAGAGACAATGCCCGAGGAGGCGCTGGAGCTGATTGCCTGGGCGAAGCCGACTGCTGAAATAATTACCCGAGACCTGGGTCTGTAAGGGCAACATGTTATGTACTCGGTGTATATAAACTTTTGTTAAACGAGCATGTGTAAATATGTGTGCAGTGCCGCCAAGCTTATTACTCAGTCGTCATTAGCTTTACTCGACCGTGTGGTATGCACCGAGTTAGTCTGTCAGAACTTAATAAAAATGTTCAAAGTAAGAAGCTATACTCGGGCAAACGTGACAGTCATAGTAAGGTTTCATAACCGAAGTAAGATAAGCTCGTATGTTATTGACAGGACACATATATACATGCAGCCCCCGACTCACTACTCAGTTGATACAAGCGGCGTAGTGAGTCAGAAGAACTGTACACATGGAAATTATAAAACTCAGGTATAGAAAGGACGTAGCTGTTCTATGTTCCATGAGTTGCTGATGAGAACGCCGTCTTCAGTCTTTAGTCGGTAGGCGCCTAGCCGCGTGACCTCGGCTATAATGAACGGCCCTTCCCAGATTGGGGATAATTTATGCCTGTCTTTGGTTGTTTGTATTTTCCTCAGAACAAGATCCCCGACCAAAAAAGGCGCGGCCACGGACATTGCGATTGTGGTAGCGACGTAGGCCTTGAAGATACCTTGCCGACTGGATTGTTGCGGTGTCTCTTGCTTCTTCCAACTGATCTAGTTCGACCAGTCGGGTATGGTTGGAGTCATCTTCTGAGTAAGCCCGGACTCGCGGAGAGCCGAACTGTAACTCTGTAGGTAGCATAGCCTCGGCACCGTAGACCAAAAAGAAAGGGGATTGCCCTGTTGCCCGACTAACCATGGTTCTGAGAGACCAGAGAACGGATGGGAGTTCTTGTACCCACCGGCCCGCATATGGTTGTAGTCGGTCGAATATCCTGGCCTTGATGCCTTGTAAGACCATACCGTTGGCTCGTTCGACCTGCCCGTTGCTCCGCGGGTGTGCCACAGATGCGTAGCAGATCTTGATGCCGAAATCGTCGCAGAAGTTTTGGAATACGCCGACCACGAACTGAGTACCGTTGTCAGTGATGATGCGGTTAGGGACCCTGAACCGGTATAGTATACTCATGATGAAGTCCTTTGCTCGTGCCGCTGTAATTGTTGCAATGGGTTTAGCCTCAATCCACTTGGTGAATTTATCCACCGCAACGAATAAATGTGTGAACCCTCCTGGCGCTTTCTTAAAAGTCCCGACCATGTCGAGCCCCCATACTGCAAATGGCCAGGAAATGGGGATAGTTTGGAGTTCCTGGGCTGGGAGATTTGTTTGTCTTGCGTAGAACTGGCAACCCTCGCAATTGCGAACTGTTACTGCTGTGGGCCAAAAAAATCCCTGCCGGTAAGCCTTTCCGACTAACGTCCTGGATGCAGCGTGGTTGCCACATATGCCCGAGTGAATCGAATGCAGAATCTGCTTGCCCTCCTCGGTGGTGACGCAGCGCATGAGGACACCGGATGCACTTCTTCGGTACAGGTCTTCTTTGACCAGTAGGAAGCTTTTGCTTCGACGCTTTATCTGCTCGGCTTGACTGCGATCTTCTGGGAGTTGATCGTCCAGGAGAAATTTGACAACAGGAGTCCTCCAGTCTTGACATATGTGCAGCACCTCATCTGTGGCCGGGGTAGGCTCGCCTCCCGACTGCTCCGGTGTCGGTTTCTTCTTGACTGATGGCTCCATAAGTTGCTCGACAAAGATTCCAGTCAGAACTGCTTCTCGCTTCGATCCCATGTTTGCCAGCTCGTCTGCCGCGTCGTTGTATTGACGCAGGACATGTGTGATTTCCAGCCCGTTGAACTTGTTTTCCAGCTTGTGAACCTCCTGATAGTATGTTGCCATGGTATCATCGAGACAGGTCCAGTCTTTCATGACTTGGTTACCACGAGTTGAGAGTCCCCGCGCACAACCAGTCGACGTATGCCGAGTGATATAGCGATGCAGAGCCCATGAACAAGGGCCTCGTACTCGGCGACGTTGTGGGAAGTCGGGAAGTGGATTTGTAGAACGTACTTCAGTTTTTCGCCGGTAGGGGAGGTCAATATGACTCCAGCCCCGGCGCTGCCGACCCATAGAGAACCATCGAAGTACATTGTCTAGTACTCTAGCTTTGTTGTTGGTGTTGGCAGTTGAACTTCTGTCCACTCGGCCACGATGTTGGCTAGAGCTTGAGATTTAATTGCTGTCCGTGGCTGAAAGGTGATGTCGAACGCCATCAACTCAAGTGCCCATTTAGTGATTCGGCCGGTGGCCTCGCGATTATGAAGGACATCCCCGAGTGGAAATGCTGTGACCACCGTGACTTGCGTGCTTGGAAATAATGCAACAGCTTCCGGACTGTGATGAGTAGGCCATATAGTAGCTTCTGGACCTGCGGATATCTCGTTTTGGAGTCAGCAAGGACCTCGCTGACGAAGTAGACTGGCCGTTGTATTTTTTGAATATGACCCTATTCGGATCGCTCAACCACCAGCACCGTGCTGACTACCTGTGTTGTTGCCGCTAGATATAGCATTAGCGGTTCCTGGGGTAGAGGTGACGCCAACACGGGGGGTGATGTGAGGAATTGTTTGAAGTCTTCGAAGGCTTGTTGGGCTTCCGGAGTCCATTGGAAATTGTCGGCCTTTTTGAGTAGCTTGAAGAAGGGCATGCCCCGTTCGCCCAATCGGGAGATAAACCAGCTGAGTGCCGCCATGCAGCTTGTCAGCTTCTGGACGTCTTTCAGGTTGGTCGGGGGTGCCATGTTCCTGTGGCATTGATTTTCTCCGGGTTAGCCTCGATGCCGCGAAGCGAGACGATGAAGCCGAGTAACTTTCCGGATGGCACACCGAAGGCGCATTTTTCCGGGTTCAACTTCATCTTGAATCTTCGAAGGTTTTGGAAGGTTTCTTCCAAGTCAGCGATGAGGTCTTCTTTGGACTTGGTCGTGATCACCACGTCGTCGACGTAGGCTTCCACGTTGTGCCCGATCTGAGTGTGCAGACACCGCTGAATAGCCCATTGATAGGTTGCGCCCGTGTTCTTCAGACCGAACAGCATTGTGATATAGCAATACGCTCCAAACGGCGTGATGAAAGATGTCTTCAAGCAGTCTTCCTCCCTCAGGCTGATTTGATGGTATCCCGAGTAGCAGTCGAGAAAGCTGAGTAGGTCGCACCCTGCCGTGGAATCAACCACCTGATCTATCCAAGGAAGACCAAATGGGTCCTTGGGGCACGCTTTGTTGATGTCGGTGTAGTCGACGCACATGCGCCATTTACCGTTTTTCTTCCGGACCAGAACTGGGTTTGCCAGCCAGTCCGGGTGGTAGACCTCCTTGATGAACCCGGCTGCGAGGAGCTTGGTAATTTCCTCCCGAATAGCATCTTTGCGGTCTTGAGCGAAGCGCCGCAGCCGTTGCATGACTGGCTTGGCGTCTGTCTTCACGTTTAGGGCGTGCTCGATCACCTCCCTTGGTATGCCCGGCATGTCGGACGGTTTCCACGCGAAGATATCCTTGTTGGCTTGGAGGAAGGTGACGAGCGTGTCTTCCTATTTGGGGTCGAGTCCAGTCCCGACTAGAGCAGTCTTGGTGGGGTCGGAAGGGTCCAGGGGGATCTTCTTTGTGTCAGAGTCCGCTGATATTCCCAACTTCGCTGCTTTTTTCGCCGGAACTTGATCTTGCTCGGCTTCTGTTGTGACAGCTTGCCGAATGCTATCGCGCCCGACTGCCGCCTCTTGTGATTGAGCCAGTTCGCAGCTCTCCTTGTCGCAGGTGAAGGCTTGCTTGATGTCGCTGTGGAGGGAGAGGACTCCCGCTGGCCCAGGCATCTTCAACACCATGTATGTATAGTGCGGTATCGCCATAAATTTGGCGAGTGCCGGTCGTCCGAGTATCGCGTGGTACGCGGTCTCGAAGTCGAAGACCTCGAAGCAGACGTTTCTATGCGGAAATTATCCCATGTGCCAAAGGTTACCGGCAAGGTTATCTGCCCGAGTGGAGTTGATGACAGGCCAGGAATTATCCCGTGGAAGGGCGCAGTGCTCGGCCGTAGTTCTGAACGAGGAATCTTCATCTTGTCCAAAGTCTTGGCGAACAGAATATTGAGCACGCTACCTCCGTCGATGAGGGTTTTCTTCAGCCTGATGTTTCTGACAACCGGGTCCAGGACGAGTGGATAGCGTCCTGGGTGGGAAACCCGATCTGGGTGATCTGCGCGATTAAAGGTGATGGCCATCTCTAACCAGTGTCCGTCGTGGAGACCGTGTTGATGTTGTGTGCTGAAAGCTTCTGTTTGCGTTTGGACTTGTACGCGAGTGGCCCCCCCAAGATATGGTTGAGCTCGGCTTGAGGATCTTGGAAATCATCAGCCGGACCCAAGTCTGGCTTGTCTTTGTCCTTGTCGGTGCCAGACGATGAAGCCTGCTCGGAGGCAAACTTCTTGAGCATGTAGCAGTCTTTGGCCGCGTGCTTGCCCTTGGGGTGAAAGGGGCATGGCCCGCTCATGACTTTCTGGTAGTCGTTGTTCCGCTAGGGCCGTTACCGACCTCGTTGTCCGACTTCCGCTTGCGGCTGTCGGACTTATTTTGAGACGGCTTGTTGTCGGCTTTCGCCTTCTGGTCTTTCTGTCGGGGCTCCTTCTTCTCGTCGAGCTCCGAGCTGGAGTGTGTCCAGCAGAGTTGCTGCGGCCACAACGTCCTGTTGTGGCGTGACGAAGACGTCGTGGTCGCCAATTTTGGTTTGGAGGATCTGTTGCTGGGCAACTTGCCCAGCCTGGCGTAGCTCGTCATTGCGGGCCTCGCGGTTGGCCTCCTCTTGTCGTAGTCGGCGTGCCTTCTCCTATTGCTCCTCTTGTAGCCGGCGTACCTTGGAAGGTGGTGTTGAAGCCATGAAGATCTCGTGGGAGAGGAGGAAGCTTGCCGAATTAGAGTCCGAAATGGCGCTCGAACTGCTATCCGACTTGGTGTCGGACTCCGAATAGTTTATCGGAGTAAGAACGACTCCGACCTCTCTAGATCCAATCTAAAACGGCGCTTGTCCGTGTCCAAACTGAATTGCTGGAGATCGGGTCTGCTGCGCGGGATATAGATGCGCAGCGTCGCCGGAGATGTGAGGGAGATTGACGACCTCTCCCCTTCTCGGCCCAACCCGGGCTGGCTCAAGGCCTAGCGCAAGTCGGACGCCGAAGGAGAGGGTTGTCCCGACGCTCGGCGATGTGAAGGACTGCTGCAGTAAGTCGTTGAAGGAGATGGCGGTGTCCTGCAGGCCAACTAGCGCAATGTCGGCTAGTTCCTCGGCTGGTAAGATTGGATCTGTCTTAGCCAAGGTGAGATTGCCGAGTTGGTCGCCAGTGAAGTCTAAGCTCCCGAAGGTAATTGCACTTCCCGGGGAGAACTTGTTGCTGTTGACTTTGTTGATTGAATCCATCGAATCTTCTGATGAGGAATTCGCCGGAGCCCCTACCTGGCGCGCCAACTGTCGATGCTTTGCACGGCAATGAAACTATAGGGCTACTCGGCGAGGGTGAATTCGGTGGATTGCAGAGGAACACAGAAGGTTTATACTGGTTCAGGCCCTCGATGTGAGGTAATACCCTACGTCCAGTTGAGGTGTTATTCCTCTGAGGTGTTTGA
Source organism: Oryza meyeriana var. granulata (assembly GCA_003991445.1). NCBI lineage: Eukaryota > Viridiplantae > Streptophyta > Magnoliopsida > Poales > Poaceae > Oryza > Oryza meyeriana. Next base: position 93,301 of record RYFJ01000407.1, on the reverse strand, counting down.
TGATCGGTGATCTTGTTGTCCTTGCCCTGAGGGGCGCCCTGCCTCCCTTTATATACTAGGGGACAGGGGTACATGATAAGGATCCCAGCCGGATACGGCCAAGGGATTTCCTTCTTAGAGATAGAATCCTATCTGACTAAGACTGTGCTTTCTTATTATACAAGGCACAGCCTGCCGGGTGCTATCTTATCTCTAATTACATGGTTCGGCCCATTCTCTATCCGAGTGGCCCATGTACTAATAATGAGGTACCCGGGGCCCATGGCCTCCACATACATACATTGACAAGGTGTTGAAGAGGTTCAACATGCAGGATTCCAAGAAAGGTTTCCTACCTATGTCACATGGTATAAATCTTAGCAAGAGTCGGTGTCCTAGTACATCTGATGAGAGGGATAAGATGAATGCGATCCCATATGCTTCAGCCATTGGGTCCATTATGTATGCCATGCTTTGTACACGTCCAGATGTCTCGTATGCTTTAAGTGCTATGAGTAGATACCAATCAGATCCAAGTGAAGGTCACTGGACTGCTGTAAAGAACATCTTGAAGTACTTGAGAAGAACTAAAGATGTGTTCCTTGTCTATGGAGGTGAAGAAGAGCTCATTGTAAATGGTTACATTGATGCTATCTTCCAAACTGACAAAGACAATTTCAGATCGCAATCTAGATTTGTGTTCTGCCTAAATGGTTGTGCGGTGAGTTAGAAGAGTTCCAAGCAGGAGACGGTTGCTGATTCTACAACGGAAGCTGAGTACATTGCAGCTTCTGAAGCTACTAAAGAAGCTGTTTGGATCAAGAAATTTGTTTCCGAGCTTGGTGTGATGACTAGTGCCTTCAGTCCGAAGGAGCCCTACTGTGATAATAGTGGGGCCATTGCGCAAGCCAAGGAGCCTAGATCTCACCAGAAGTCCAAGCACATTTTACGGCGTTTTCATCTCATCCGCGAGATAGTGGAGAGAGGCGATGTAAAGATATGCAAAGTACAAACGGATTTGAATATTGCAGATCCGTTGACAAAGCCACTTCCCCAGCGAAAGCATGAGGCTCACATTAGGGCAATGGGTCTTAGATACCTACATGGTTGACTCTAGTGCAAGTGGGAGTGTTAGTGATATGCCCTAGAGGCAACATGGAGATGTTATATATATCACATGCTATGTTTATAATGTATTGATTGGTTCCTTGAAATAGACATTATCGTTATTGATCAATGAGTACGTGACTTATTCATGAGACTCTTAATGTCAAATGTTGCTATTTCTAAATGATCCCTGATCATATATCATATGAGGAACAAATATGATTCTAATATCAGCATATGTATTGATTGATGATCATGTCTCATGGATCATGGTATGAAGATACCAAATCGATAATATGGACAAATGTTAGTGAACATATGTTGGATAGACCCGCCATGAGATACTGTAGAGATTTCATGTGTCATCAGTTAGTCTCAAGTAGTGTTTATGTAGAGTCCTTAGACTTGAGATCATCATGGTTCCCAACATACGTAGTAGCTTATTTTGGGACTACTAAACACTACTCCGTAACTGGGTAGTTATAAAAGTAGTCTTCGGGTTTGCTATGAAACATGTAGTGGGATGTGAATGATCAAGATAGAATTTGCCCCTCCTGACGGGAGAGATATCTCTGGGCCCCTCGATGTAATGGATTATGGAAGTGCAAGGCCATGCTAGGGTGGTTGAGGTGTCAATCACAAGTTTGTAATCCATCACAGGATCGAGAGAGTGATTGAGCTATTAAGAGGATGACACAAGTCTCGCCTTGAGCTCAATTGATATCATGAGGCAAAGGGATTTGTACATGAGGACATTACAGGTTCAGCTGATATGATCTTTACGTATATTTTGGGGTTAATATGCCTTGCTAGAGGCCGCTATTAACAGGGTGACCAGAAAGGTGTTTCCGGTTCGTGACAAAATATACGTGAACCTACAGGGTCGCACGCTTAACGGGCTGGAACACTTATTCGAATGTGATTTGAATACGGGCTTGATTTGGATTGAGATCCGAGTAGACTCTTACTGGGCCTCGGTCCACGAGGTCCGAGTAAGGAGGTCTATATATAGGGAGGTGAGGGGCCGAGGAGATTGACGTGTGTGTTTTTCTGTTGGCCTCGAGCTAAACCCTAGCCGCCACCTCCCGAGCCAAACCCTAGCTGCTCAGTGCTAGTACACTTGCGATCAGCATTCCAGCCCTGGACGTGTGGATACCGGTAGAGGCGCTGCTCGTTGCGGCGTTGATCGGTCGGAGATCAACTACTTCCACTACTAGCTCAACGCGCGCGTGGTTGGACTGGCTTCTCCAACCCTTCTTGCGCTGCACTGCGCGTCTAGTGGTAACGATCCATGATCCCTCTCTCGCATGATGTCCTGGTGTGTGCGGTAGAAATTTTTCTTTTCTGCTATCGTAGCCTACGCGTACTCCTTCATATCTTTCTCGAGTACACCTGACCACGCCGTGGATTTATTTTCATAAAGTGGTACACGGCCTACATGCGTGGCCATTAGTTGCCATAAACAACATTATTCCAGCCGATATGACGCTGAAGAGTCTAACTTTCGAGTAGTGCACTACTCGGGAGAGACTATAAATTTCTCATTGCCGCTAACATGATGCGGAGGAGTCTAACTTCTGGGTGGGATGCCACTCGGGAAAGACTATAAAACCCCTTTCCAGCTGACATGAAGCTAAAGAGTTCCATATACGAGTAGCATCCTACTCGGCAAGATTATAAACACACATTCCGACTGACACGAAGTCGAAGAGTCCTACATACGAGTAGTTCCCTACTCGGCAAGACTATAAAGTTTATTCCGGTTGACATGATGTTGAAGAGTCTCATATACCAGTAGTATACTACTGGGGAAATACTATCAGGTTAAAGATCTTTGACTTTATGTTTAATTGTTTTCACAATTAAGCACAAAGTCAGGGCTACACCTAATAGGTGCGCCTATTCGGTGCACACTATTCATACATCTACATGAAGCCCTTCATAGTCTCGCTGCCAGCTGACAAGAAGCAGGACTCGGGAAGAAGACTCACTCGGACAAAGAGTACTCGGGAGCATCGCACTTGGGCAATCTTCACCGTTGAGGATGAGCACTTGGCATCAGCTGTGACTCAACTATGAAGGTCTCAGGGGCTACTGTGGAGGCCATGGGCCCCGGGTACCTCACCACCAGTATATGGGCCACTCGGATAGAGGATGGGCCGAATCATGTAGTTAGAGATAAGATAGCATCCGGTAGACTTTACCTTGTACGATAAGAAAAACATAGTCTTAGTCGGATAAGTTTCTATCTCTAAGAGAGAAATCCCTTGGCCGTATCCGGCTGGGATCCTTATCATGTACCCCTATCCCCTAGTATATAAGGGGAGGCAGGACACCCCTCAAGGGGCACGAGATCACGAGATCATCGATCAACAAAACCTCAGAGGAATAACACCACAGCTGGACGTAGGGTATTACCTCACATCGAGGGCCTGAACCAGTATAAAATCTCTTTGCGTTCCTCTGCAATCCACCGAGTTTCCCCTTACCGAGTAGCCCTATAGTTCTATTGCCGGTGTAAAACATCGACACCATTGTTGCTCAGCGTTGTGCAATGTATATTGTTGAATCGTTTGCAGTGGTGCAAGGAATTTGATGATGACTCCCATCCGTTGTTGGCCACAAAGTCAAAGAAGAGGCCGAGAAGTCCTTCTACCGCCCAACCCGACTCCAAGAGAGTGGGGAAGAAACCCATTGTAGATAGGGGCAAGGAGAAGGTTGTGAGGCCGAGTGCCGCAGCTGGGAGTTTAAAGATAAGAGACCCCGCTGGCACAGCACCCAGGCCATCGAGTCCCAGACCGGGACCGGCGCGGTCGAGCTCAACATCATCGAGCCCAACCCAAGTGCAGCCGAGTACAAGGTCGACCCCAGCGCCGCCGAGTACCCGAGCGCCCCAACCAACCACACCACGAACGGGGCCAACCAGAACAGAAATGCCGCCGCCGACTGCCTCGCCCTCAGGCCCAACAACCAGTAGCCCTCCAGTGCCGCCCTCTGGATCTCCTGGACAGAAGCTCAATTTCTCCAAGAGGTAGGCCATTCTGGGTCTTCTGAAAATCATGTTCAGCATTGTAGCACCTTGATGTTTGACTCGTTACGCAGGAAGTGGGCCGACATTGATCTTAAGGAGACCCCACTGACTACCCCTGCTGTCGAGCCTGCCCCAGCTGATCCTGCGCCAGTGAACGCGCCTGCTGAGCCGGCGGTGGCCCTAGTTTCAGAAACTGAGACCACCCTGACTGCAGGGCTGCCAACCCCGGCCGAACAAGGGGCAGTTGCTGAAGCCGCTGTTCTAGCCCCTGAGCCAGCGCCCGTTGTCGAAGCCATCTCTACAGCTCCTAAACCAGCCCCCGATGCCCCGAAGGCTGCCGAGTTGGGGGCCAGGACCCTGTCGCCATCCTGGTCACCGTCGTCGTCGTCGGCGGCGGCGCTATCCCTTCCTTCGGACAGACCCGACCTCCCTAGGATCGAGGCCCCTCCACGCAACTTCCCGAGGACGTTCCGCTGGACGGCGCCCGACGAAACTGCACGGAGCTACAAGGTTGATGAGGTGGCAGCAGAAAAGGAGCGTGAAGACTTGCTTCGTGCCACAATCACCACGTCCCAGGGGATTCAGGTATGACTTCCGTTGTATTGGAATCTCGGTAATGTTTCTTGACGCCTGACTCTGCTTTGACTTGTTACTCCCCGAGCAGAAGATTGTTGATCGCTCGGAGAAAATACACGAGGTGCTAACCCGAATCGGCCCCCAACTCCAAGAATTGGACCAACTCCGGGCCTTGAAAGCCAAAGTGGAAGGGCGCAGCTAGGAGAGGGAATCTTGGCTGAGGGAGGCTGTCACCCAGCTCAGGAGTGAGAATTGGGACCAAGCCAAGAAAATAAGAGGTGAGCCTCCAGAACACTTCTTCCTGACCAAATCCTTAATATATTTCTCCAACTGTGTTATTTCCCGACTGCCCAGTTGTGTCTTGACTACAACGTCGAGTTCTTGACTAATCCGTCATGTAGCCCTCGAAGCCGACTTGAAGACCCGAACAGAGGGAGAAGAACAGCTAAAGGAGGCCGAGAGAGCTAGGGCCGAACTTGAAAGAGACAAGGCCGACCTGACAACAGCCAATATCGAGCTTGAGCAAGAAAAGGCCGAGTTGAAGGAGGCCAACACCAAGCTCGAGAAGGAAAAAACCAAACTAGAGAGGACCATAGCCAGGTGGGAGGCCGACTACAACAGTAAGTCTCCTTTCGACAATGATCTTAACCAATCCATTAATTACTCCATCTGCAGCTTTACCTAACAAGTTTACTTGTCGGTGAACCCGGGTAGCTGCTAGAGCTAATTCCCAAGCCCAATTTCAGGCTTACGCAGAGGAGATAAGGGTCGTCAAGGAGTCACGGGAGGCCCTCCTCGGATCCATGAAAGGGCTCCTTGACATCATGGATCCTCGCCCCGTGGGAACTAGCTGCAGCTCGATCGCCCAAGTGGAGGCATGCCTTGAGGATGCACCGAGTGCCCTAAAGAGGTACTCGGATGAGCACGTCATTGTCGGCATAGCCCGAACCCTGGCAATGACCAAGTCCATCTACCCAAGGGCAGATGTTGAAGCCATCGGGGAGGGGTTTACCAAGGAGACAACTCTTGAGGAGGCGCTAGAGCTGATAGCCAAGGCGAGGCCAACTACAGAGATTATCACCCGAGACCTGGGTCTGTAAAAATAGTACATCATGCAGTCGGTGTATTGTGGATTTTTGTAAGGACATGTGTAAATATATGTGCAATGTCGCCAAGCTTTGGACTATTACTCAGTTGTCATTAGCTTTACTCGACCATATAGCCTACACCGAGTTGATCTATAGGAACTTAATAAAAACATTCACCGCAGAATGCTATACTCAGGCAGACATAGGAAAGTCGTAGTAAAGCTTCATAACTTAAGTAAAATAGGCTCGTATATTATTGACAAAGCACATATGATACATGCAGCCCCCGACTCACTACTCGGTTGGAACAAGCGGCGTAGTGAGTCAGAGGAAAACTATACAAATGAAATTTGTAAAACTCAGGTATAGAAAGGATGTAGTTGTTCTATATTCCATGAGTTGCTGATGAGGGCACCATCTTCGGTCTTCAGTCGGTAGGCGCTTGGCCGCGTGACCTCGGCTATAATGAACGGTTCTTCCCAGATTGGGGATAGTTTGTGCCTGTCTTTGGTGGTTTGTATTTTCTCAAGACAAGATCTCCGACCAAAAAGGCGCAACCACGGACATTGTGATTGTGGTAGCGACGCAGGCCTTGAAGATACCTTGCTGACTAGATTGTTGTGATATCCCTCGCTTCTTCCAACTGATCTAGTTTGACCAATCGGGTATTGTTGGAGTTGTTTTCTGAGTAAGCCCGAACTTGCGGAGAGCCGAACTCTAACTCGGTTGGCAGCACAGCCTCAGCACCATAGACCAGAAAGAAAGGGGATTACCCTGTTGCTCGACTGACCGTGGTTCTGAGCGAACAGAGAACAGATGGGAGCTCTTGGACCCACCGGCCCGCATATGATTGTAGTCGGTCGAATATCCTGGCCTTGATACCTTGTAAGACCATACCATTGGCTCGTTCAACCTGCCCATTGCTCCGCGGGTGTGCCATAGATGCATAGCAGATCTTGATGCCGAAGTCGTCACAGAAATCTTGAAACACGCCGCCCGTGAACTGAGTGTTGTTGTCAGTGATGACGCGGTTAGGGACCCCGAATCGGTATAATATACTCATGATAAAGTCCTTTGCTCGTGCCACTGTTATGGTTGCAACGGGTTTGACCTCCATCCACTTGGTGAATTTATCCACTGCGACGAACAAGTGTGTGAACCCTCCTGGCGCTTTCTTGAAAGGCCCGACCATGTCAAGCCCCCATACTGCAAAGGGCCAAGAGATTGGGATTGTTTGGAGTTCTTGGGCTGGGAGATTTGTTTGTCCTGCGTAGAACTGGCAACCCTCGCATGTGCGAACAATGTCTTTTGCATCTGTTATTGCTATTGGCTAGAAAAATCCCTGCCGGTAAGCCTTTCCGACTAACGTCCTAGATGCGGCATGGTTGCCACATATGCCCAAGTGGATCGACTGCAGGATCTGCTTGCTCTCCTCGGTGGTGACACAGCGCATGAGGACACCGGATGCACTTCTTCGGTACAGGTTTTCTCCGACGACTAGGAAACTCTTGCTTCGACGTTTGATCTGTTCGGCTTGGCTGCGATCTTCTGGGAGTTCATCGTCCAGGAAGAATTTGAGAACAGGAGTCCACCAATCTTGACATATGTGCAGCACCTCGTCTGTCACCGGGGTAGGTTCGCCTCCCAACTGCTCCGGCTCCGGTTTCTTCTTGACTGATGGCTCCATGAGTTGCTCAACAAACATCCCTGTCGGGACCGCTTCTCGCTAGGATCCCATGTTTGCCAATTTATCTGCAGCATCATTGTATTGTCATAGGACATGTGTTATCTCTAGCCCGTCGGACTTCCTGACAGTATGCCGCCATGGTATCGTCGAGATATGTCCAGTCCTTCATGACTTGGTTCACCACGAGTTGAGAATCCCCGCGCACAACCAATCGACGTATGCTGAGTGATATAACAATGCGGAGCCTGTGGATAAGTGCCTCGTACTCGGCGACGTTGTGGGAAGCTGGGAAGTGGATTTGTAGAACGTACTTGAGTTTTTTGCCGGTGGGCGACGTCAGTATGACACCAGCCCCGGCGCCACCGATCCGTAGAGAACCGTCGAAGTACATTGTCCAGTACTCTAGCTTCGCTGTTGATGTAGGCATTTGAACTTCTATCCACTCGGCCACGAAGTCAGCTAGAGCTTGTGATTTGATTGTTGTCCTTAGCTGAAAGGTGATGTCGAACGCCATCAACTCGAGTGCCCATTTAGCGATTCGGCCGGTGGCCTCACGGTTATGCAGGATGTCCCCGAGTGGAAACGATGTGACCACTGTGACTTGATGTGCTTGGAAATAGTGCACTAGCTTTCGGACAATGATGAGTAGGCCATAGAGCAGCTTCTGGACCTGCGGATATCTCATCTTCGAGTTGGCAAGGACTTCACTGACAAAGTAGACTAGCCTTTGGAATTTTTGGATGTGACCCTGTTCGGATGGCTCGACCGCCAGCACCATGCTGACTACCTGAGTAGTTGCCGCCAGATATAGCATCAGCGGTTCTTGGGGCTTGGGTGACGCCAACACGGGGGGTGATGTGAGAAATTTCTTGAAGTCTTCGAAGGCTTGCAGGGCTTCGGGAGTCCGCTGGAAATTGTCCGCTTTCTTCAATAACTTGAAAAGGGGCATGCCCCGTTCGCCCAGTCGGGAAATAAACCGGCTGAGTGCCACCATGCAGCCTGTTAGCTTCTGGACGTCCTTTTGGTTAGTCGGGGGAGCCATGTTCATAATTGCGTTGACTTTCTCCGGGTTGGCCTCGATGCCGTGATGCGAGACAATGAAGCCGAGTAACTTGCTGGATGGCACAACGAAGGCACACTTTTCTAGGTTCAACTTCATCTTGAATCTTTGAAGATTTTGGAAGGTTTCTTCCAGGTCAGCGATGAGGTCTTGTTTGGATTTGGTCTTGATCACCACGTCGTCGACGTAGACCTCCACGTTGTGCTCGATCTGAGTATGTAGACACTACTGAATTGCCCGTTGATACGTTGCTCCAGCGTTTTTCAAACCGAATGGCATAGTGATGTAGTAGTACGCTCCAAACGGTGTGATAAAAGATGTCTTTAGGCAGTCCTCCTCCTTCAGTCTGATTTGGTGGTATCCCGAGTAGCAGTCGAGAAAACTAAGAAGGTCGCACCCTGCAGTTGAATCCACCACCTGATCTATTCTCGGTAGACCAAATGGATCTTTGGGGCACGCCTTGTTGAGATTGGTGTAGTTAACGCACATGCGCAATTTACCATTTTTCTTCCAGACCAGAACTAGGTTTGCCAGCCAATCCAGGTGATAGACCTCTTTGATGAACCTGGCTATGAGAAGCTTGGTTATGTCCTCCTGAATAGCATCTTTACGGTCTTGAGTGAAGCGCCGCAGCCGTTGCTTGACTGGCTTGGCGTCTGTCTTCACGTTGAGGGTGTGCTCGATCACCTCCCTTGGTACGCCCGGCATGTCGGACGGTTTCCACGCGAAGATGTCTTTGTTGGCTTTGAGGAAGGTGACGAGCGCGTCTTCCTATTTGGGGTCGAGTCCGGTCCCGACTAGAGCAGTCTTGGAGGGGTCGGAAGGGTCCAGGGGGATCTTCTTTGTGTCTGAGTTCGCTGAAATTCTTGACTTCGCTGCTTTTTTGGCCAGAATTGGGTCTTCCTCTACTTCTGTTGTGATGGCTTGCCGAATGCTGTTGCGCCCGACTGCCGCCTCTTGGGACTGAGCCAATTCGCAACTCTCCTTGTCGCAGGTGAAGGCTTGCTTGACATTGCTGCGGAGGGAGAGGACTCTTGCTGGCCCTGGCATCTTGAGCACCATGTATGTATAGTGCGGTATCGCCATGAACTTGGTGAGCGCCGGTCGTCCAAGTATCGCGTGGTACGCAGTCTCGAAGTCGGCGACCTCGAAGCAGATGTTCTCCGTGCAGAAGTTATCCCGCGGGCCGAAGGTGACTAGCAAGGTGATCTGCCCGAGTGGTGTTGAAGACAGGCCAGGGATTATCTCGTGGAAGGGCGCCGTACTCGGCCGTAGATCTGAACGAGGAATCTTCATCTCATCCAGGGTCTTGGCGAAGAGGATGTTGAGCGCGTTGCCTCCGTCTATGAGAACCTTCTTCAACTTGATGTTCTTGACGACCGGGTCCAGGATGAGTGGATAGTGTCCCAGGTGCGAAACTTGATCTGGATGATCAGCGTGGGTGAACGTGATGGACGTTTCTGACCAGCGCAAATATTGAGGGGTGTCTGTTGTAGAGATTGCGTTGACGTCGTGAGCTGTTAGGTTTTGCTTGCTCTTAGACTCGTATGCAGACAGCCCTCCAGAGATGTGGTTGAGTTCGGCCTGGGGATCTTGAAAATCGTCGGCTGGGTCTTGATCTGGCTTGTCTTTGCTCTTGTCGGCACCAGATGATGAAGCCTGCTTGGAAGCAAACTTCTTGAGCATGAAGCAGTCTTTGGCCACATGCTTGCCCTTGGGGTGGAAGGGGCATGGCCCATTCATGACCTTCTGGTAGTCGTTGTTCCGTTGGGGCCACGACTTAGTTCACTCCATGTTGGCCACCTCGTTGTCCGACTTCCGCTTGCGGTTGCCAGGCTTGTTCTGTGATGGCTCGTTGTCGGCTTTCGCCTTCTGGTCCTTCTGCCAAGACTCCTTCACGTTGAGGGCCTCGGCGACTGCTTCAGCCGAGTCGGCGTATCTGTTCGCCATGTCGAAGAGAGCCCGGACGGACGATGGTGGCTTCCGAGTGAACTTCATGATGAACGGGGCGTCCTTTACTCCCTTGCGGAAGGCGGCGATGACGGCCTCGTCCTTGATCATTGGTATTTTGTTGCGCTTCTCGGAGAACCTCTTGATAAAGTCGCGTAGAGACTCGTTCTTCTTTTGGTGCAATTGATATAGATCATGCTCGGAAGACAGCCTCTTGTAGGTCCCTTGAAAGTTAGTGATAAATCGCTCCCTAAGTTCTCCCCAGGAACCGATCGACCGCCTCGGGAGCCCTGTTAGCCGTGTCCTCACTGAGTCGGCTAGTGTGACTGGGAGGTAGTTAGCTATGGCTTTGTGGTCACCATCGGTAGCTCGAATTGCCAGGGTGTATACAGTGAGCTAGGACTCGGGGTTGGTTTTGCCGTCGTATTTCTCGATCCCCGTAGGCTTGAAGCCCAACGGCCAGTCGACGCCTTGGAGCTCGTGAGTGAAAACTGGAATGCCTTCATCTTCGTGAGGGCTCCGGCTCCTATCACGGCGGTTATACCACTCGTGGTTGAGGCCGAAGCGTTCGTAGTCGTCCTCCAGTCAGCGACACTCATCTTCTTCACGTTCATGGCGCCGAGCATTAATAGTGTGGCGGAGATCACGTTGTAGCCGGACTTGGAGATCTTGGTTGAACCAGCGGTCGTTCTGGTGATGCCACCGATTGATGTTATTGGTGTTGCCGAGTGAAGTCTGACGCGACTCCTCGTGTGGCTGACTTGAGCCAGCCGCCCGACGTCGTGCTGATGTAGATGAGCCTGCTGCCGGAGATCCTGACCAGTTGGTCGGTACAAGTGTGTCGCCCGACTGCTGTTGCTGCTGTCAGGCAGCAGCTATAATCATCACCTTGATCTTGGCGATAGTCGGGGTGGCCCGGTGGTCAGGCCCGAGCTGGAGTGTGTCCAGCAGAGTTGTAGCGCCCACGACGTTCTGTTGTGGCATGACAAAGACATCGTGGTCGTCGACTTTGGTCTGGAGAATCTGTTGTTGGGCGGTTCGCCCAGCCTTGCGTAGCCCATCATTGCGAGCCTCGCGGTCAGCTTCCTCTTGTTGTCGTAGTCGACGCACCTCCTCCTGCTGCTCCTCTTGTAGTCAGCGCACCTCGGGTGGTGGTGTTCAAGCCATGAAGATCTCGCAGGGCAAGAGAAAACTCGCCAGACTGGAGTCCGAACTAGTGTTCGAACCATTGTCCGACCTGGAGTCGGAGTCCGAGTAGTTCATCGGAGTAAGAACAACTCCGATCTCCCTAGACCCAATCTGAAACGGCGCTTGGCCGTGTCCAAACTGAATCACAGGAGATCGGGTCTGCCACGTAAGATGTGGATCTGCGTGGGAGATTGATGATCTCTACCCTTCCTAGCCCAACCCAAGCTGGCTCAAGGCCTAGCGCGAGTCAGACGCCGAAGGAGAGAGTTGTCCCAAAGCTCGGCGAAGTTGAAGATTGCTGCGTTAGATTGATGATAGCTGGTGCAACGTCTTGTGAGCTGACTGGCGCGGTGTCGGCTAGTTCCTCGGCCGGTTGGATTGGATCTGCGTCGGCCAAGGTGAGATTGCCGATCTGGTCGGCGATGAAGTCGAGGCTTCCAAAGGTTGTTGTCTCTCCCGGGGAGAATTTGTCGCCGTCAACTCCTGATGTAGGATCCATTGAGATTGTTGGTGTAGATCTCGCAGAAGCCCCTACCTGGCGCGCCAACTGTTGATGTTTTACACCGGCAATATGATTATAGGGCTACTCGGCAAGGGGAAACTCGATGGATTGCAAAGGAACACGGAGAGATTTTATACTGGTTTAGGCCCTCGATGTGAGGTAATACCCTACGTCCAGTTGGGATGTATTCCTTTGAGGATTATGGTGGTGGTTCTAACGAACTCTTGATGATCTATGATCTCATGCCCTCAGGGGGCGCCCTGCCTCCCCTTATATACTGGGGGACAGGGGTACAACGTAGGAATCCTAGCCGGATACGGCCAAGGGATTTTCTTCTTAGAGATACATCTTGCCCGGCTAAGATTGTATATTCCTTTTTGTACAAGGCAAAATCTACTGAGTGCTACTCTATCTCTAATTACAAGACTCGGCCCATCCTCTATCCGAGTGGCCCATATGCTTGTGATGAGGTACCCGGGGCCTATGGCCTCCACACTTGGAGTCGGTCTTCCCATCGTATTTTTCAATTCTAGTCGGCTTGAAGCCTGTTGACCAGTCAACCTGTTGAAGCTCCTCGGTGAAGGCCGGTACACCTTCATCTTCATGAGAACTCCGACTCCGCCTATGACGGCAAAACCGTTCATGGTGGAGGCCGAAGCACTCATTCTCATCTTCCAGTCAGCGTTGCTCGTCTTCCTCTCGTTCACGGCGCTAAGTGTTGATGTCCTACCGAAGATCATGTCGTAGTCGGCCTCGGAGATCCCGGTTATCCCAATGGTCATCTTGATGTCGACACTATCGGTGGCTGTTAGGGTTGCCGAGTGACGTCTGGCATGACTCTGTGTGCAACTGACTAGAGCCGGCCGCTCGGCGTCACGTTGAGGCGGATGAGACTGCTGTTGGAGATACCGACTGATTGGTCGATATGAGGGTATTGCCCAACTGTTGATACTGTTGACATGCAGCAGCGGTGATCATGGCTTTTATCCTTGCTATCGTCGGGGTGGCCTTGTGATCCGGCCTAAACTAGAGTGTGTCCAGTAGAGTTGCAGCGGCCATAATGTTTGTTCAGGAGTAACGAAGACGTCGTGGTCGCCGACTCGGGTTTGGAGGATTTGTTGCTAAGCAGTCCGCCTAGCCCTGCGTAGATCGTCGTTGTGGGCATCACGCTCGGCATGTAGGCATCTTGTGTTTTCCTCATGTTGTTCTCGCAGTTGGCGGGCCTCCTCCTCTTGCTGTTCGCGTAGTCGGTGTGATTGCTGAGTGGGAGCTGAACCCTTGGATATCATAAAGACTTCACGTGGCGGAAAGAAGCTCGCCAAACTGCTGTCCAACTTAGAGTCGGAGTCTGACTGAGAGTCAAAGTCAGAATAATTGATGGGGGTGATGACAACTCTGACCTCCCTAGATCCGATCTTGAGCGGCTCTAGGCTGTGTCCAAGTCGAACCCTAGGGGATCGGGTCTGCTGCGTCGGATGTAGATTGTAGATATCCGCAGCGTCGCTAAGTCCGTACGGGAGATTGACGATCTCCTCCCTTCTTATCCCGATCTCGGCCAGCTCAAGGCCGAGGCCAAGTCGAACAACGAAGGAGAGAGTTGTCCCGAGACCCGACAAGTGGAAGATCGCCATAGCAAATCGACGAGGGTTGCTGCAGCACCATGTCGGTTGACCGGCGCAGAGTCGGCCTGTTTACCGGCCGATCGGATCGAGTTTGAGTCAGACAAGATGAGGTTGCCGAACTTGTTGGCGATGAAGTCGAGGCTCCCGAAGGTGATCGTGTCTCTAGGGGAGAAGTTGATGCCGTCGACTCCGGTTGTCGAATCCATCAAGCTTATTGAGGTTGATCTCGGCGAAGCCCGTACCTAGCGTGCCAACTGTCGATGTTTTACACCGGCAATATGAATATAGGGCTACTTGACGGATCAAAACTCGGTGGACTGCAAAGGAACATGGGGAGTTTATACTGGTTCAAGCCCTCGATGTGAGGTAATAACCTATGTCCAGTTATGGTGTATTCCTTTGAGGATGTATGATTCTAATGAATCTGTGATGTCTTGCCCTCAGGGGGCACCCTGCCTCCCCTTATATATTGGGGGGACAGGGTTACAAAGTAGGAGTCCCAACCAGACTACGGCCAAGGGATTTTCTCTTAGAGATATAACTTGCCCGACTAGGACTGTATATTCCTTATCGTACAAGGCTAAGTCTGCCAAGCTCTATCATATCTCTAATTACAAGGCTAGGCCCATCCTCTGCCCGAGTGGCCCATATGCTTGTCATGAGGTACTCGGGGCCCATGGCCTCCACACCATAGCCACTGTATCCGCCTCAGACTCCCTCGATTTGCAGCCCTATAAGTACCCCTTCCCTCCCCTCTACACGCCGCCGCCCTTGCCCTAGCCTCTAGCCTCCTATAGCGCCCTAGCACTGGGAGATCGCATCGCCACCGCTGCTATCAACTTCAGCCGAGCCGCGCCACCGCTCGGGTCATCACCACCCCTTTCTGTCGCTGCCGTTGTGTTCTCCAGGCAGAGCCACAACCTGTCCGCCGCTCCGTAGCCGCCCTCTGCCGCCGGAGCGCTGCCGTCGCCGAGGACCTGAAGGCCACCGCCACCTTTTCTTGTCGCCGGTGACAAATTCGTCGCCGTTCATCACCGAGTGACCGCAGGGTAAGTTTGCCTCTAGAGCTCATCCTTTCGGTGCACTTTGTAGCCGCCACCATGCGCTGGATCACCAGCGAGCCTCACTGCCTGAGCCGCTGCCGTCACCGATCGTCCATGTCACTGCCCCATCAGCAGCCACATCGTCGCCCCGTCCCCCGTGGCTGCCAGCTGTGCGCCTTGTGTTGCCCATCGGCGCACCGAGATCGGGATCCATCTAAGCCGTTAGATCTTGATCCTTTTAATCCTAGCCATCAGATCCCGTACACTGCCTCTGTGGACCCGGTCTATAGTAGACCCGATTCTGATGATGCAATAAATCTCTTTTCCATTTCAAAATAAATTCATTATTGCATCATTATTAATTTAATAATTTCTGTAAATGGTTTTAATCGGTTTAAGCTTCTAAAAGTCATAACTAATTCATACGAACTCGGATTGAGGTCATTCAAGTCTCTAAATTCTTTCAAAATCAAGATCTATCCATTAAAAATATCCACATGTACTGTTGCTATGTGCTTATGTACTGTTTTTGCTTGTTTTGTTATTTGCCTATAGTATTCGACGTTCCGGAAGAGTCAGTTTACGCTGAGGAAGGTTCGGAAGACTTTGCAGAGGAGCAAGGCAAGTCATACAGATCCACAACCCTTTGAGCATGTTGATCCTATGATTTAATCATCCTGTTTTTACTCAAACATGCATTTATTTTATAGTGCCATTGGGAAGGGAAAACCCTGATCCTTGTTTATAGCTCTGTTGCTTTGATTACCTGCCTTCGTACCTATGGGATTAATATGACTAGCTAGCTCAAGTTATTTGTTAGCTAGAATAATTCTAGGATTTTGCTTAGCCTTGCTTGAAATTATAGAATAACTTAATTGTTGTTATTCAAACATTGACTCATAGGAAATAATGGTTCCATTCACGACAGAGGCCGTGTTAGGTTAATTTTAATGGGCAACTAAAACATGACTAAATGATGGGTTGTGAGCACGTGGATTGGTGATGTTATTAGTGGTGCTCATGACGATTAAGGACCGGTTCACGATCTATTGTTATGAAGCATTTACCGTACTAACCACAAACCAGAATGAGCAACGGCTGGACTTGTAGTGTAGCACGTCTCAGCAAGAGACACCATGGGGTGTTAGTTGATAGGTGGTAGTGTCAATAAGTCCACAATGGCAGTGTCAATAAGTCCATATTTGGGAGCCAAGAGTTTTTCTAGCCTGGAGGTTGGGCCACCTCTACTCGGGACTTGGCTGGTGGTCATTCTGTTAGGCATGTTATGTGAAAAGTCCTGTCACAACTCCTTTCTGACGTATCGTGGTGGTGCCAAGGCGCATGGTGACATGTTGTGGGGTTGTGTCTTGTGGGTAAAGTTGTACACCTTTGGCCAGAGTAAAACTATTCAAATAGCCGTGCCCGCGGTTATGGGCAAGCCTAACGATATTTTGTGTGATTAGTTCCATTCATTATTTAATGGTTAAAATGTGGTATGAGAATCCAGGTTGGGATGGTTTGGGCCTGTGCAGCCAGGTGGGTTCTACAGTGTTGGTTCAATACTGTTTAATTGCTCTACTATTTTACTACTCTCTTAAATATTTATTTAAATGCTATTTATGCAATTTAGCCCTATATATCATCCTTTGTTATCCTGTGCACTTGCATACTTGCTATGCGGCTTGTAGAGTATTCCATGTACTCACCTTGCAATACCCAATCATCAAACGAGGAGTTCCACAGTGATGGGCAAGATCTGGAGGACTAGGATGGGTTCGGCTCAAGTTTTCCTATGGAGTTTGTAGTCGTTGCCTTCGCTTGTTATTTTCGTTGCTTAGTATTTTAATTGGTTGAGAGGTTCCATCTGCCTCTATAATAATTATACAATTTGTCCTTTTATTAGTTAAGGACTTGTACTTTGCTATCAACTTTGTTGCTGCGTGCCTCGGCTGATTCCTGGACGAGGGTTAAATACACATGTAAGCATTTAGAATTTTGGATGGAAATTCTAGGCATGACAAATTGGTATCAGAGCCTCCTTGACCTTAGGACCAGCCAAATGGTAACCCATAGAAGCTCTCTAAACTTTTTGTTAGAACTGCTCTTTCTGCTTTCTCTTCTAAAAATTAAGTTGGTCTAAAACCCCTTTACCGAAAGCAAAATGAATTGAAATAATTTTAACTCTGTACTCTGTTTTCACCCTATGCATTTAATTAGTACCGTACATCCATTATTGTACTGATTAGGCACTGTTTAATCTGGGTTTTAAAAAACAAATCCACTATTAAAATTTTGTAGGATTAAAGAAAATCATATTTAGACATTTTTCCTTCCTCGGTTTATTTTACCTTTTTCCAAATTTCCCTACCCCTTCTGTTTTATTTGAAGTTAAACTTGTTTTGTTAACATAATCAAAATTTTTGTCTCTCTCTTCACATTCTATAGATGTCGAACCACGAGCCCGTGCATCTGTTTGGAGTCAGAGGTTTCGTAAAAGAGCTATGAGGCATGGCTTTTGCCATAGGATTCAACCCAGCCATCCGGTTTAAGAAAAGTATCATGTTCGGTTGACGATCTCAAGTGAGCGGGAAGGAGTCCCATCCATGATCTTTGGAGGCGGAGGAAGGAACTTTGAGCATGCATGTCAGGAGGTGGCATTGGAGGCCATTGGAGAACTTCGTCACCGCTACGCCGCTCGCTTGAGGGACACCGCTTATCGCTAACATCCGCTCCAGACCCACAATGATGAGTACAACAATTACCAGTGCCCTGAGGCAGAGAGCAGTGCTACCACGCAACACTTAGTGAGCATGCTAAGTGCCATGGATGATGCTCATGCTAATGTTGTGATAGCAGCTCATGATCAAGAGAACGAGAACCGCACTAAGATCTGCAGGATGCAAAACCAAGTGGATCGTCTGAAGAGGGAGTTGGCACTGGCCAAAGGAGAAGCACCGCCTGGAGGAGCCAAGATCCGCACCACTGCAAGGAAGAGAGTTCGCCTTCCACCTCAGATTCAGCTAGCACCTAGGACCCGCTTGCTCAATGATTAGGTCCCACTCAGAGTAGTCCCACCTGTGGCTTATGCTGATGTTGCAGAAGAGGAAGACCCAGAGGAGTCGGAAGCTAGCACCCCTTCGAAAAGGTCAGGAGATAGTGGAACTCGTACCCATTCTGAAGTGGAGTGGGGTGACACACAAGAGGATGAAGAGGAATCCGATCACAATTCTGACACAAGACAAAGCCCTTCACCCCATTAAGTTGTACCCTAGTAGAAGTTCACCCTAAAGCGTTGTGTTAGTCGTTGTGTACTAGGTGATGCTTGTGTGTGTGTGGGTTTAGATGGCAATCTATGTCAAAGGGTGGTGATGTAATTGCTTTAGTTAGAAGTTTCTTGTTGGTGTGGTTTGAGCCTTAAGCAACATAAATGTTAATCATTCAGTTTAGATCAATAAAAGTTGAAGTTTAAGTAATGTGTACCTATCCTAAGGGTTCTTTTCTTTTTCTCACCTGTTCTGCCCCATACAGATGGTGAACGCCCACAACGGTGGTGGCCAGGACACTAACGCTGGGACAAACAATAATCGGGGATGTGCACCCAACAGACCGCCGCCTCCCGATGACAATCTCATCATTGCATAAGTGCTCACCAATCGAATGCATCTCATGAATATGATGTTCCAGCAAATGCAAAACCAGCAGCACCAGGTGCCTCAGCAGCCGATGCCCCCACCACCTCAGAACAAGCTTGCAGAGTTCTTGAGAGTGAGCCCTCCCACTTTCTCTAGCACAACCAACCCAGTGGAAGCCAGGGATTGGTTACACACTATGATGCGAGGTTCGGTCCCGATCTTTCGATGGAGAAGGTAATCACGATTGGTGGGAGAAACCGACATTCATGGCCCGACTACAACTATCCACGATGTTGCGCCTTAGCGACCGATGCACTGATTCCAGAAGGTGAACGTGATCTTGTGGAGCGCGATCAACCGGCCACGAGGGCTCTCGTCCTGCAAGCAATCGTAGAACAAGCAAGAGCGAGTTGAACAAGTACTGAATTGCTAAATCAAATATGAAGTTTCAATCTGAAAATACAAGAGGTGGGGTTCCAATAACAGAAGACGGGCGATCTAGTCGACACGCGCGCTTCAAGCAAAGTAGCAGTGGCTAAAACTTCAATCTATCAAAACCCCCCCATTCATGGCGGCTCTAGAGACATATAAATAGATGGAAGGACGACCTCGAGGGTGTTGGGGTCGTTCTCCAATCCTAGGATGCGCCCCTAATGGGCTCAACTTGATACACAGCCCATGGGCCAAAATAAGGTGGCGCAGCACCATAGACAGAAAAGGTCTCGGTAGTATTTCGACGTTTTCGGACAATTCTAATAAGATATGGATATGAGGCCAGATCCATTGGAAAGTAGACTTTATAAACTTTCCATGAAGTACTTGAACGTCCAAGACGGAGTCCGTATGAAATCGTGTCGGCCGTTAGAAGTTGGTGCTGTCCTGCAGTCCGAATCCAACCGGCGCGACTCCCTCTCCTAGATGGTATTCTCCTTGTTCTCCTTGGTTTCTAAGCAACACAAGAGTACACGGGTTTCCATGGTCTAAAGAAACCGAACATGACCTTAAGAGTGAACTTACTTGATGATTTATTGACGTGCACGGGCGCGAGTCATAGACCTTGTTGTAGGTGTAGATGTAGATGAGGATGGTATCGATGGTGTTGATGTCCTCATCATCCCCCCTTCTTGCATTTGAGTCGTCCTCGACTCTAGTTCATCTTCTTCTCCCAAATATGGCGTCAATGATCTGCAATATTAAATGTGGGACTAACCCAAAATTGCAGGCAGATCAAGCTTATATGCATTCTCATTTAATCTTTGACAACACTTTAAAAGGTCCATCAGCTCTAGGCATCAAACTTAGACTTTTCTTAGCTCTGGAAATCTATCCTTTTTAAATGTAACAAACGAAATCTCCAGGTTCAAAAGATAATTGTTTTCTACCTTTTGTCACAGCAATCTTATATTTAGCATTCATGCGCTTATGTTTTTCTTTAGTTGTTTCATGCAGTTTTAGCATCAAATCAGCACGTTGCTTAGCATCAAAATTTATCTTTTCAGAAGTTGGCCAAAGGCATTAAATCAATAGGAGCACGTGGGATGAACCATAAACAATCTCAAAAAGGACACATCTTTGTTTTTTTCTCTTTTTTTTTTTTTTTCTTTGTAGAATTCAAAGAACGATTATAAGCAAACTCAATATGAGGTAAAATTCTTCCACATTTTAATATATGTTTCAAAACAGCCCCTTAACATAGTGGAATAAAGTTCGATTCACAACTTTCAGTTTGACGTCAGTTGGGGGACAGTAGTTTAGAGAAATAAAAGCTTAGTCCCAACTTATGCCATAAAACGTTCTCCAAAATGACTAAGAAAATTAGTATCACGATCAAAAAACAACGGTATTAGGCACACCATGCAAACGACAATCTCTCTAAAGAACAAATCAGCAATATGAGTAGCATCATCAGATTTGTGACATGGAATAAAATGTGCCATTTTGGAAATCTATCCACGAACAACAACAAATGCTATCATGCCCCCTCCTAGTCCAGGCAACCCAACACAAAATCCATAGAAATATCTTCTCAAGGAACACTAGGAACAGGTAAAGGCATATACAAACCATGTGGATTTAATCGTGACTAGCCTTTTGACATGTAGTGCAGCGAGAAACAAACCTCTCCACATCTCCCTCATCTTATGTTGCCAAAAGAATGAGCTGCAAGAATATCCTATGTCTTCTTTACTCCAAAATGGCCCATCAGCCCTCCTCCATGTGCTTCCTGTAACAGCAACAATCGAACAGAGCTAGCTGGAATGCATAGCTTGTTAGCTCTAAATACAAATCCATCACTGAGGACGAATTTGTTCCATGACTTCATCTTTAAATGTTGCAACACGTCTTTGAAATCAGCATCATGCACATATTGATCTTTTAATTGTTTCTAATCCAAAAATTTTATAATCAAGTTGTGTCAACAAAGCATATCGTCTAGAACAAAGCATCAGCAATGATATGCTCGTTCCCCTTTTTGTGTTTGATAACATAAGGAAAGATTCAATAAACTCAACCACTTTGCATGCCTACGATTCAATTTGCTGACTACGAATATGTCAAAGATTCATGATCACGAGTGTATAACAATTCTTTTGGGCCACAAGTAAGCTGCCATGTTTCTAAGCTACGCACAAGAGCATACAATTCCTTATCATAAGTAGAATATTCAGCAAAGGTCCCACTCAATTTTCTCACTAAAATATGCAACAGGTTTTTTCCTTCTGTAGCAAACACCACCAAACCAATTCCACTAGCATCACATTCAGCTCAAAAGTCTTAGTAAAAATCAAGAAGTTGAAGTAGGGGTGCATTTGTCAACTTACTTTCAGCATATTGAAGGCATTCTTCTGGCCTCCGCCCAAGTAAAAGGTACTCCTTCTTTGTAAGCTCATTTAATAGCGCAGCAATGGCGCGAAAATCCTTCACAAAGCGACGATAAAATCCAGGGCAAGCCCTAAGAAACTCCGCACCTGCGTAACAGGACTTTGGAATAGGCATCCTTGTTTGCTTCAACCTTGGATTGATCAACTTCAATTCCCTGCGGTGTGACACATAACCAAGAAAAGAAACTCGATCGGTGCAAAAGTGCACTTCTCAAGGTTACCAAATAAATGTGCATCACAGAGAGCATTAAAATAGCATGTAAATGATTAAGATGATCATTCATAGACTTGCTGTAAATCAATATATCATCAAAATATACCACCACAAATTTTCCAATAAAAGAACGCAAACCTCATTCATTAACCGCATAAAAGTGCTAGGTGCATTAGTTAACAAAGGCATGACTAACCACTCATATAAACCAAACTTAGTTTTGAAAGCAGTTTTCCATTCATCTCCCAATTTCATGCAAATCTGGTGGTAACCAACTACGCAAATCAACTTTTGAAAACAGTACAGCACACTCAATTCATCAAGCATATCATCTAATCGTGGAATAGGGTGACGATATTGAATGTGATGTTGTTAATAGCTCTACAATCAACACCACATGCGCCAGGGTTCCATTTTCTTAGGCACTAAGATAACTGGCACAGCACAAGGACTAAGAGACTCACGCACATAACCGTTGTCGAGTAACTCCTGCACTTGGCATTGAATCTCCTTAGTTTCCTCTGGATTAGTTCTGTATGGCGCCGATTGGGCAAGGAAGCACCAGGAATGAGATCAATCTGATGCTCAATCCCTCGAACAGGTGGCAGCCCTGGAGGAATTCTCACTTGGAAAAACATCCAAATACTCCTGCAAAAGTTAGCAACAGTAAAGGGCAAAGAATGCTGCATATCGGGAAAGTGAACTCAAAGCATCTTTACATACCAATGCATAGACATCAGAAGTAGAAGCAATTAATTCATTAATATCAGCTTTAGTAGCAAGTAAACATTTTCCTTTCAAACGATTTCATTGGTTTTAGCAACGGGTTTGGTATTTTCATGATTCTCACTTTTATTTTGGCTGCTTTTAGCTACATCATCACGCACAATCGCTTCAGGAGACATAGGGTGCAAACACAATTTTCTTATCATGGTGTAAAATGAATATTGATTTGACCTACCATGATGCATAGAATCTCTATCAAATTGCCATGGTCTACCTAACAGAATGACAAGAAGCTTGCATAGGCACAACATCACACTCAACAACATCATGATATGATCCAATAGCAAAATTAATGCGCACCAACCTGGTTACCTTTGCCTTACCGCTATTGTTGAGCCATTGTATGTGGTACGGGTGAGGGTGTGTTTGGTGCTAAGGGCCAGCTTCTCCACCATATCGATACTGGCTAAGTTGTTGCAGCTGCCTCCATCAATAATCATGCAGCATGAATGATCCTTGATGACACACTTGGTTTGAAACAATATGTGCCACTGGTTTTGCTCCACTTTCTCCATCTGTGCACTAAGCACACGCTGCACAATGAGGCTTGCATAGTGATCCGCCTCATCAGCACCAATATGCACTTTAGAAGGATCTTCATTACCTGCATAGTCAGCTGCAAGCACAACATTTGTATCTTCATCGATACCACTAGCGGAAGAATACTCACCATCCTCTTTAATTACCAAAGCACGCTTGCTTGGACAGTCACGTTGCACATGTCCATACCCTTTACATCGATGACACTGAATATCCCTAGTTCTCCCTGTAGAGGCAACAGACGCGATACTCTCGGCAGGGGCTGAACCAACCTTTGACGACGTGGGTGTGCGACTCACTGAATTAGTTGGAGTAGTGCATGGCTTGGTGTTGGAGTTGGATACCGATGGCGCGGGACGGCTCGAGGAGGAAGACGGTGGTGGAGGACGCCGATTCAAGGTAGGGGTCGTGGATGGCTGCCATGAATTAGCTTTCCCTGCAGAAACATTAGTCCTGGAATTCGCGCATCATCCCTGCACTTCACATTCAGCTTTACAAGCAAGATGAAACAAACGGGTTATGTTATTGTACTCTTTATATTCAAGAATATCCCGAATTTCCCGATTTAACCCCCCTAAAAACCTAGCCATCGCTGCCTCCTCATCCTCCTCTATCTCACAACGCACATACCCATTTGCAACTCCTGATAATATTCTTCTACACTTTTAGCTCCCTGTCTCAATTGTTGCAACTTAATTAACAGAATCTCGTGGCATAGTAAAGAAGGAACAAATCTAGCCCGCATGACCCGTTTCAAAACATTCCAAGTTTGTGGTATGTTATCAGGATTTTTCTTACTAAATTCTATCCACCAGACAGAAGCAAAATCAGTGAACTCACTAGTAGCAGCCCTAACTCTTTTATCCTTAGGGAACTCATGACAAACAAACTTTTGATTAACAGCTATTTCCCAAGTAATGTAGGCATCAGGGTTATAAGCACCATCAAACGGAGGTATCTTAAATTTAATCTTACTAAAAGCATCATTATTATTACGTTCAGCCATACCTTGGCGGTTGCGACGCAACCGTTGACGAAGATGAGCCTCTTGGTCATCGTGTTCTGTATCCGTAGAATACTCATCAAAATTGTCATCATCGTGGTTGCGGTTCAATTGTTGGTCATCCAACGCCTCATTATGGCAGGCAAGATTGGCGTTTAGTGTGGCGACCGCGAGTCCAATGTAGCAAGATTATTGTTGGTGTGAATCTGTGTGGCCTCCAATGCTCCTAGCTTCTCATTAGTCACCTGCAAATCTGCATCAATTCCTTCAGTATAGAGCCTCACCTTTCGTTCAAAATGTTGTATGATACCCCTGGTGCGAGGGGACTGAATGGCCTCATCATCGCCGGAACCTGACATGGTTAGAGACACAACAAGAAAAAAAAAAAACAAGTGAAGAAAAATAGACTCCCTAACACTACTAGATGTGGCTACTGCAAGGCTCTCACTCTCAACCTGTTCACGACAAACTCTTACAATTCTTACTTGCTCAACAGGAGGGTGATGGCTACCAAAAGTCGGCGACCTTGGAAAAAGTGTATCGGTGCCGTAGCAACAATACCTGTCAAGCTGTAGATGCATATGTAGAGCTGTAGGATGGCTGAAAGTGTTGCACAAGGAAAAATACTAGTACCCACGTTAGTTATAAGTAAGTTGAGTAATCGTTCGAAACCGGTACCGTACTGGTCCTAGGCTAACAACCGTGCTAGAGACGCGAGCCTGGACACAAATGAATGTCACGAATAAGGACACCGTCAAGAAGAACAAGAAACTCTCCTCTTTTTTTTTGCTCTGTTTTTTTTTTTGCAGAGAGACCCTCAAAACTTTAACTCTACTCAGAGGACAGCAATCCAAACACTTCACTTTAACTCTCTCTCTCTCTCTCTCTCTGAAGTAAGGCAAACCTCCAAACAATGGAGTTGTTCGCGTGTGTAGCTTATTAACAAACCAGAGGAGTACTATCCGAGTCGCTGCTGTTACTGTGTCATAAGGATTAGGACTCTGATCCAACACTCTTCGACAAAAATGTGACTCGGTTACAAGTATTAGGACTTGGAAAACAAAACTAGTCGGACAAGTGATACTTCGGTGACAGAAACGTGACTAGAACTCGAAACTCTAAGGAAATTAAACACTAAGACCAGCAACTCGACATGGCGATGTATCCAAAGACTCAACAAACCCTAACTAAGCAGAAGTAGTAAATAGGCCACAAAAGGGTTATGGGACTATGGAAACTAATCTACTATTTTTTTGGCTTTTTCTGGACTGTAGGTAAATAACAGATGGGATCTGAAATCTCTCACCGAACAACCTTGAGCTCTGATACCACTTGATGCGAGGTTCGGTCCCGATCTTTCGATGGAGAAGGTAATCACGATTGATGGGAGAAACCGACGTTCACGGCCCAACTACAACTATCCATGATGTTGCGCCTTAGCGACCGATACACTAATTCCAGAAGGTGAACGCGATCTTGTGGAGCACGATCAACCGGCCACGAGGGCTCTCGTCCTGCAAGCAATCGTAGAACAAGCAAGAGTGAGTTGAACAAGCACTGAATTGCTAAATCAAATATGAAGTTTCAATCTGAAAATACAAGAGGTGGGGTTCCAATAACAAGAAGACGGGCGATCTAGTCGACACGCGCGCTTCAAGCGAAGTAGCAGTGGCTAAAACTTCAATCTATCAAAACCCCCCCGTTCATGGCGGCTCTAGAGACATATAAATAGATGGAAGGACGACCTCGAGGGTGTTGGGGTCGTTCTCCAACCCTAGGATGCGCCCCTAATGGGCTCAACTTGATACACAGCCCACGGGCCAAAATAAGGTGGCGCAGCACCGTAGACAGAAAAGGTCTCGGTAGTATTTCGACGTTTCTGGACGATTCTAATAAGATATGGACGTGAGGCCAGATCCATTGGAAGGTAGACTTTATAAGCTTTCCATGAAGTACTTGAACGTCCAAGACGGAGTCCGTATGAGGTCATGTCGGCCGTTAGAAGTTGGTGCTATCCTGCAGTCCGAATCCAACCGGCGCGACTCCCTCTCCTAGATGGTATTCTCCTTGTTCTCCTTGGTTTCTAAGCAACACAAGAGTACACGGGTTTCTATGGTCTAAAGAAACCGAACATGAACTTAAGAGTGAACTTACTTGATAATTTAATTGACGTGCACGGGCGCGAGTCATAGGACCTTGTGTAGGTGTAGATGTAGGTGAGGATGTATCGATGGTGTTGATGTCCTCATCACACTATTGAGAAGAAGCTAGATCTTCTGCAATGCACGGACCAAGAGAAGGTCTCCTTCGCTTCCCATCAGTTGCATGGCCCTGTGTAGGAGTGGTGGGACCGCTTCCACGCTAACAGAGCTGAAGGCCAGCCCATCACATGGGCTGAATTCTTAGCGGCCTTCAAGAAGACGCACATTCCTGTGGGGGTGGTGGCCCTAAAGAAGCAAGAATTCCAGGCACTTAAGCAAGGGAATTGGTCGGTGATCGAGTTCCTCTACAAGTTCAATCGTTTTGGATGGATTGAATGATGAACTCTCTGTCCAATTGATCTCAGGGGATTACTCAGACTTTCAGAAGCTCGTCAATAAGGCCATCTGATAGGAAGATAAACACAATCGGATGGAATAGAGGAAGTGCATGTGAGCTCAACAGTCTAGTAGCCAAAGGCGGCGTGGCGGTACCCCCTCACACTCATCCGAGGGGATCATCAGCTGCACCCCATCCTCAACACCAGTTCTACAACAACAATGTTGGCGGTGGTGTAGTGGCCAATCATCCTTCCCCTTGCCCGGCTGCTGCACCATCACAGAATCAGCCGGTCAAGAAGGAACAAGGAGGCAAGACCTTGCTATGCTACAATTGTAATGAGCCGGGGCATTTCTCTAACCAATGCCCAAAGCCCAAGCGTCAGGGACACAGGCCAGCCATGCCAAGACAAAGCAACTCCAACATGCCCAAGACTCGGGTCAATCATGTTACAACCAAGGAAGCCCACGTCGCTCCAGATGTGGTCTTAGGTGCGTTCCCTATTAACTCAGTTTCTGCCGTAGTTTTTTTTTTATTCTGGTTCTACCCGTTCATTCTTATTTGAGAATTTTGCGGGAAAGAATGGGATAAGGGTAGAAAAGTTAGCTAACCCAATGATGATATGCACCCCTGGCAATCAAATGCCCTCCACCCTTTTTAGCCCTTCAGTTACCATAGATATCCAAGGGGTCCCATTTCTAGCCAACCTGATTCTATTAGAATCCACAGATCTAGATGTCATCCTAGGGATGGACTGGCTGACCAGACATAGAGGAATGATAAATTGTGCAACCAGGGAAGTCACCTTAACTAGCAACCTTGGGCAGAAGGTGATATTCTGTACTCCATCAGTCGAACCCCTGAAAGTATCCTCAACTAGGCTACCTTAGAAGAAATCCTGGTGGTGAAAGACTACCCGGATGTGTTTCCTGACGATCTGCCGGCATGCTACCTAAGAGAGATATAGAGTTCCAGAGAGATCTAGTACCTAGAACCCCCCCCCCCCCATCTACAAGAGACCTTACAGAATGACAGCTAATGAGTTAACGGAAGAAAAGAAGCAAGTGGAGGATTTGGAGCAGAAACGATTCATTCGACCGAGCACCTCACTGTGGAGAGTGCCAGTTATCTTTGTGGAGAAGAAATATCGCACCCAATGGATCTGTGTGAATTACCATGCATTGAACGACGTCACCATCAAGAACAAGTATCTGTTGCCCAGGATTGATGATCTGTTTGACCAGTTGGAAGGGGCCATAGTATTCTCCAAGATAGATCTCCGTTCTAGATATCATCAGCTAAGGATCCAAGAGGAAGATATACCCAAGATAGCTTTTACCACCAGCTATGGATTGTATGAGTGTATGGTCATGTCTTTGGGGCTTACTAACGCCCTAGCTTTCTTTATGAATTTGATGAACAAGGTATTTATGGAGTACCTGGATAAGTTTGTGGTGGTCTTCATTGATGACATCCTCATCTATTCCAAGACTAAGGAAGAGCATGAGCAGCATCTTTGGTTGGTATTGGAGAAATTGCGAGAGCATTAGCTATACACTAAGTTCAATAAATGTGACTTTTGGTTGTTAGAAGTAAAGTTCCTTGGTCATGTCCTCTCTACTGGAGGTGTTGCAGTGGACCCGGCCAATGTGGAGTCAATCACCAAATGGAAACAACCCAAGACAGTTTTAGAAATCCGAAGTTTCCTTGGCCTTGCGGGATATTATGACAGGTTCATAAAGAACTTCTCGAAGATTGCCAAGCCAATGACTCGGTTACTTCCGAAGGATGTCAAATTCCCGTGGTGACTTGAGTGTGAACAGAGTTTCCAAGAGTTGAAGAAGCATCTGGTGTTGGCACCGGTGTTGACTTTACCCGATCCCAGGAAGGATTTCCAAGTCTACTGTGACGTATCCCAACAAAGTTTAGGATGTGTTCTGATGCAAGACGGAAGGGTAGTCACTTACGCGTCTCGCCAGTTGTGGCCACACGAGAGAAACTACCCACCTATGATCTGGAATTGGCCACAGTAGTTCATGCATTGAAGATATGGTGTCACTACCTTATTGGTAATCGTACAGAAATGTATATGGACCACAAGAGTTTGAAGTATATCTTCACTCAGCTGGACCTAAACCTACATCAGCAAAGATGGTTGGAGTTAATCAAGGATTATGATATTGGAATTCACTATCATCTAGGAAAGGTCAACGTTGTGGTAAATACCATTAGTAGAAAGAGTGATTGCAATGCTTCAGAAGGATGACGGTTGCCTTGGGAGTTATGTGCAGAATTCGAGCGGTTAAGTTTGGGGATTGTCGAGAAAGGCTTCATAGCAGCATTGGAGTCCTCTCACGCTCATAGATCAAGTTAGAGAGGCCCAGGTCAATGATCTTGACATCGAAGAGATCAAGAAGAACATGAGAAAAGGAAAGGTTAGTGGATTCTCTGAAGATGAACAAGGAACAGTATTGTTGGGAGAACGGATATGTGTGCCAAATAACAAGGAGTTAAAACATATTATCCTAAAGGAAACTCATGACACCCAGTATTCTATCCAACCCGGTAGCACCAAGATGTACCAAGACCTTAAGGAAAAGTTTTGGTGGGCCAGTATGAGAAGCGAGATAGTCGAATACATCACCATCTGTGATGTGTGTCAATGAGTGAAGGTAGAACATTAGAGGCCAGTAGGATTGTTGCAACCATTGAAGGTACCTGAATGAAAATGGGAAGAAATAGGAATGGACTTTTTCACCAGGTTGCCTAAGACTTCATCAGGCTATGATTCTATCTAGGTAGTGGTCAACAGGCTGACAAAGGTTGCTCACTTCATCGCAATTAAGACTACTTACTCTGGTAGTAAATTAGCAGAATTATATATGGCAAGAATAGTGTGTCTACACAATGTACCTAAGAAGATCGTATCTGACAGAGGTAGTCAATTCACCTCAAAGTTCTGCCAGAACCTCTAGGAGGAGATGGGTACCTGTTTAAACTTTAGTACTGCATATCACCCGCAAACGGACGGTCAGACTGAACATGTTAATCAGATCCCAGAAGACATGTTAAGAGCTTGTGCCCTAGACTTTGGTGGGAGTTGGGACAAGAGCTTGCCTTATGCAGAGTTTTCCTAATAACAATAGTTATCAGGCTAGTCTCCAGATGGCTTCGTATGAAGCCCTATATGGTCAGAAGTGTCGCACCCCGCTCTTGTGGGATCAAACAGGAGAGCGTCATGTTTTCGGGACAGATATTTTGAAGGAAGATGAGGAGAAGGTGAAAATTATACAAGAAAGATTACGAGTGGCATAGTCCCATCAGAAGAGTTATGCTGATAATCGATGAAGGGATCTGAGTTTTGAAGAAGGAGATGGCATGTACCTTCGAGTCACGCCACTATGGTGCATTCATAGTTTCCAAACCAAGGGAAAGTTGGCACCACGCTTTGTGGGACCATATAAGATTCTAAGTCGAAAGGGTGAGGGCACATACCAGTTGGAGTTACCCTAGGCTATGGCAGGGATTCATGATGTGTTCCACAT
The DNA here is from genome assembly GCA_003991445.1 of Oryza meyeriana var. granulata. NCBI lineage: Eukaryota > Viridiplantae > Streptophyta > Magnoliopsida > Poales > Poaceae > Oryza > Oryza meyeriana. The sequence continues at coordinate 63,328 of RYFJ01000407.1, read as the reverse complement.
CTCACAGTTAAAGTAATACCTCCGGGTGCCTACAAAGGAAGCTGACCCAGCGCAGATCGAGATCCAGGATGATCTGACCTACATGGAGAAACCGGTTTGTATCTTGGAGACCAGTGAGAGGAGAACCAGGAATCGAGTAACTCGTTTTTGCAAGGTTTAGTGGAGCAACCATTCTGAGGATGAAGCTACCTGGGAACGAGAGAACGAGTTGAAGTCTGCTCATCTGCACCTCTTCGCCAACTCTTCCGAATCTTGGGGACGAGATTCTGTTTAATGGGGGTAGGTTTGTCACACCCTAAAAATCATTTATTAATTAGTACATGTGAAAATACAATTTTTATAAATTATTTAAAAGCTTAAAGAAGAGGTTAATAAAATCCCTAATAAATTTCAGTATAAAAATGGGCTAGATAATTTTTTTTAAAATATTTCTTTAACTCTTGTAGTCCCTGGAATTTTCTGAGAATTTTTTGAGCTAAGTATTTGTAGTAAATGGAAAACCAATTCAGTGAATTAATAAAAGAAAAAGCTTTTAAAAACTCTCCCCTAGGCATTGGGCCAAATTCGGCCTAGCTTATCCCCTTTCTCTCTCCTCCCTAGCCCATGGCCTAGCTACCATCCCGTTCCCCTCTCTTTCTTTCTTCTTTCTCCCACCGACAGGTGGACCCCACCTATTGGGGTCATCGTCCACCTCAGGCCAGGACCAAGCCGGAGCGCACCGCCACCGTTTTTGCGTGAAATCCGGCCACCTCGTTCATGCTTTCCCCAAATTGGATGAGGGGAATCCCTCCCCCGATCTCTGCCGCTTTTCCCCTCAAAACCCGGAGCAAATTGGTTCGGGATTGAGCCCGAACTCAATCCCCTTTTGGAGACCCGCCGCCGCCCGTCTTTGCCGCCGCCATAGTCGCCGTATCCGCCTCGGACTCCCTCAATTTGCAGCCCTATAAGTACCCCTGCCCTCCCCTCTGCACGCCGTTGTCCTTGCCCTAGCCTATAGCCTCCCATAGCGCCCTAACCACCTGGAGATCACATCACCACCGCCACCGTCGACTTTAGCCAAGCCGCATCACCGCTCAGGTCGTCGCCACCCCTCGCCGTTGCTGTCATCGTGTTCTCCGGGCGGAGCCGCACCCCGTTCGCCGCTCCATAGCTGCCCTTTACCGCCGGAGCGCCACCGTCACCGAGGACCCGAAGGCCGCCACCGCCTTTTCTCGTCGCCGGTGACCAATTCGTCGCCATTCGTCGCCGAATGACCACGGGGCAAGTTCACCTCACCGAGGTTATCCTTTCGGTGCAGAAGACTTTGCAGAGCAGCAAGGCAAGTCACACAGATCCACAACCCTTTGAGCATGTTGATCCTATGATTTAATCATTCTGTTTTTATTCAAACATGCATGTATTTTATAATGTCATTGGGAAGGGAAAACCCTGATCCTTATTTATAGCCCTGTTGCTTTGATTACATGTCTTCGTACCTATGGGATTAATATGACTAGCTAGCTCAAGTTATTGGTTAGCTAGAATAATTCTAGGATTTTGCTTAGCCCTACTTAGAAATTATAGAATAACTTAAGGGTTGTAATTCAAACATTGACTCACATGAAATAATGGTTCCATTCAGGACAGAGGCCGTGTCAGGTTAATTTTAATGGGCAACTAAGACATGACTAAATGGTGGGTTGTGAGAATGTGGATTGGTGATGTTGTTAGTGGTCCTCATGACAATAAAGGACTAGTTCACGAGCTACTGTTGTGAAGCATTTACTGTACTAACCACAAGCCAGCATGGGCAATGGACTTGTAGTATAGCACGTCCTAGCAGGAGACACCATGGTGTGTTAGTTGATAGGTGGTAGTGTCAATAAATCCACAATGGCAGTGTCAATATGTCCATATTTGAGAGCCAAGAGTTTCTCTAGCCTAGAGGTTGGGACACCTATAGTAGAGACTTGGCTGGTGGTCATTCTATTGGGCGTGTTATGCAAAGAGTCCTATCACAACTCCTTTCTGACGTATCATGGTGGTGCCAAGGCGCATGGTGACATGTTGTGGGGTTGTGTCTTGTGGGTAAAGTTGTACACCTCTGGCCAAAGTAAAACTATTCGAATAGCCGTGCTCGCGGTTATGGACAAGCCTAACAATGTTTTTCGTGATTAGTCCCATTTATTATTTAATGGTTAAAATGTGGCATGAGAATTCAGGTTGGGATGGTTTGGGCCTGTGCAGCCAGGTGGGTTGTACAGTGTTTGTTCAATACTGTTTAATTGCTCTACTATTTTACTACTCTCTTAAATGTTTATTTAAATGCTATTTATGCAATTTAGCCCTATATGTCATCCTTTCTTATCCTGTGCACTTGCATTCTTACTGTGTGGCTTGTAGAGTATTCCATGTACTCACCTTGCAATACCCAATCATCAGAAGAGGAGTTCTACAGCGATGGTGTAGATCTGGAGGACTTTGCCAGGTTCAGGTCAAGTTTGCCTGTGGAGTTTGGAGTCGTCGCCTTCGTTAGTTATTTCTGTTTCTTAGTATTTTAATTGGTTGAGATGTTCCATCTGCCTTTGTAATAATTATACAATTCGTCCTTTTATTAGTTAAAAACTTGTACTTTGCTATCAACTTTGTTATTGTGTGCCTCGGCTGATTCCTGGACGAGGGTTAAATACACATGTAAGCGTTTGGAATTTTGGATGGAAATTCCGTGTTAGTGATATTCCCTAGAGGCAACATGGAGATGTTATATATATCACATGCTATGTTTATAATGTATTGATTTGTTCCTTGAAATAGACATTATCATTGTTGATCAATGAGTATGTGACTTAATCATGAGACTCTTAATGTCAAATATTGCTATTTCTAAATGCTCCCTGATCATATATCATATGAGGAACAAATATGATTCTAACATCAGCATATGTATTGATTGATGATCATGTCTCATGGATCATGGTATGGAGATACCAAATCGATAATATGGACATATGTTAGTGAACATATGTTGGATAGACCCGCCATGAGATACTGCAGAGATTTCATGTGTCATCAGTTAGTCTCAAGTAGTGTTTATGTAGAGTCCTTAGACTTGAGATCATCATGGTTCCTAACATACGTAGTAGCTTATTTTGGGACTACTAAACACTACTCCGTAACTGGGTAGTCATAAAAGTAGTCTTCGGGTTTGCTATGAAACATGTAGTGGGATGTGAATGATCAAGATAGAATTTGCCCCTCCTTACGGGAGAGATATCTCTGGGCCCCTCGATGTAATGGATTATGGAAGTGCATGGCCATGCTAGTGTGATTGAGGTGTCAATCACAAGTTTGTAATCCATCATAGGATCGAGAGAGTGATTGAGCTATTAAGAGGATGACACAAGTCTCACCTTGAGCTCAATCGATATCGTGAGGCAAAGGGATTTGTATATGAGGACATTACAGGTTCAGCCGATATGATCTTTACGTATATTTTGGGGTTAATATGCCTTGCTAGAGACTGCTATTAACAGGGTGACCAAAAAGGCGTTTCCGGGTCACGACAAAATATACATGAACCTATAGGGTCACACGCTTAAAGGGTTGGAACACTTATTCGAATGTGATTCGAATATGGGCTCGATTCGGATAGAGATCCAAGTAGACTCTTACTGGGCCTCAGTCCACGAGGCCCGAGTGAGGAGGTCTATATATAGGGAGGCGAGGGGCCGAGGAGATTCACGTTTTTTCTGTTGACCTCGAGCTAAACCCTAGTCGCCACCTCCTGTGCCAAACCCTAGCCGCTCACGAGTGCTAGTACACTCTCAATTGGCGTTCCAGCCCCGGACATGTGGATACCAGTGGAGGCACTGCTCGTTGCGGCATTGATCGGCATCGACGCTGATTAGATCTGTGGAGATCGACTACTTCCACTACTACCTCGACGCGCGAGTGGTTGGACCGGCTTCTCCAACCCTTCTTCTGCTGCACTGTGCGTTTAGTGGTAATGATTCATGATCACTCTCTCGCATGATATCCTGGTATGCGCGGTAGAAAAGTTTTGTTTTCTGCTACCGTAGCATGCACGTACTCCTTCAGTGGTATCAGAGCCATCTTGTGTAGTTTGCGATCTGGATCATCACATATGTTGATATGCGGGAGTAGTAGATTAGATCTATTGCAGTCTAGATTAGTCAGTTCATGTGATGGATCGATGAAGGCACGAGTCGATAAAATCAATCCATGAATAGGGGTTAGATGAGGCATGGATCAGTGGCAAAACTAGTGCCTTGGAGAGTGTCTCAGATCGGCATAAGGTGGTTATGCCGAATGCTAGTAAGTTGTGGATCAGTGGAAAAACTAGCGCCCTGGAGAGTGTCTCGGATCGGCATAAGGTGGTTATGCTGAATGCTAGTAGGTTATGGATCAGTGGAAAAACTAGCGCCCTAGAGATTGTCTCAGATCGGCATAAGGTGGTTATGCCGAATGCTAGTAGGTTATGGATTTGATAGCCCTGGGCCAGTCGAAAAACTAGAGTCCTGGAGATTGTCTCGGATCGGCATAAGGTGGCTATGCCGAATAGTTTTTCCACAGCGATTTCATAGATTGGATCTGTGAATTTCGTAGGGTGTTCAGGGCGCTGCCCTAAAACCCGCGGGGGGTGGCTCCCCCTCGACCCGTGTGAACCCCCCTTGTATAGCGTCATAGGTTCACATCGTTATGTAGAATGCGATTCTACGTCTAACTTGTTTTTGCAGAGAATGATGTGAATTAGTATGGCCCTATAGCTTATTTGGAATGTATGAGATGTATATGATGCATGTAACATTCGTTCATGACCTGCGAGTCATGATTTTTCAGCTTTTGTTAGCTATCTTAATTGTATTTAAAGACCTGCGTGTGGAGGCCATGGGCCCCGGGTACCTCATCATCAGTATATGGGCCACTCGAATAGAGTATGGGCCGCATCATGTAATTAGAGATTAGATAGCACCCGGTAGGCCTTACCTTGAATGATAAGGAATAGCAGTCTTAGTCGGATATGTTTCTATTTCTAAGAAGGAAATTCCTTGGCCGTATCCGGCTGGGATCCTTATCATGTACCCCTATCCCCTGGTATATAAGGGGAGGCAGGGTGCCTCTCAAGGGCAACAAGATCATTGATCGACATAACCTCTCAGAGGAATAACACCACAACTGGACGTAGGGTATTACCTCACATCGAGGGCCTAAACCAGTATAAAACCTCTTTGCGTTCCTCTGCAATCCACCGAGTTTCCCCTTGCCGAGTAGCCCTATAGTTCTATTGCCGGTGTAAAACATCGACAGTTGGCACGCCAGGTAGGGGCTCCGGCGAGTTTTACATCTACAAGCTCAATGGATCTAGCAACCAAGATCGACGATGACAAGTTCTCTCCTGGAGACGTTATTTCATTCAGAAGCCTCGATTTCATCGCCAACCAGATCGGCAACCTTACCTTTGCCGAAGCAGATCCAATCCAGCCGGTCGAGGAACCAGCCGACATTGCACCAGTCGGCCCACAGGACGCCGCAATCTCCTTCAGCAATCTACTGCAGCAGTCCTTCACTTCGTTGAGTATGGGGACAACTCTCTCCTTCGGTGTCCGACTCACACTAGGCCTTGAGCCAGCTCGGGTTGGGCTGAGAAGGGGAGAAATCGTCAATCTCCCACACGGACTCGGTGACGCTGCGGATCTACATCCCGCACCACAGACCCGATCTCCTGCGATTCAGTTTGGACACGGCCAAGCACCGTTTCAGATTGGATCTAGAGAGGTTGGGGTCGTTCTCACTCCGATAAACTACTCGGAGTCCGACACCAAGTCGGATAATGGTTCGAACGCTAGTTCGGACTCCAGTCTGGCGAGTCTCTTCCTTCCCCGCGAGATCTTCATGGCTTCAACACCACCATCCGAGGTGTGCCGACTACAAGAAGAGCAACAGGAGGAGGCACGCCGACTGTGACAACGGGAGGAGGCTGACCGCGAGGCTCGCAATGACGAGCTACGCAAGGCTAGGTGAGCAGCTCAGCAGCAGATTCTCCAGACCAAAGTCGGCGATCACGACGTCTTTGTCATGCCACAACAGAATGTTGTGGACGCCACAACAGAATGTTGTGGCCGCCGCAACCTTGCTAGACACGCTTTAGCTCGGGCCTGATCACCAGGCCACCCCAACTATCGCCAAGATCAAGGTGATGATCACGCCTGCCGCCTGCCAGCAACATCAACAGTAGTCGGGCGCGAAACTATGGTACCGACTAACTGATCGGGATCTCCAGCAGCAGGCTCATCCACATCTGCACGGCATCGGGCGGTCAGCTCAAGTTGGCCACGCGAGGAGTCTAGGCAAACCACACTCGGCAATGACAACCGGCAGCCTCCCAGTATGATCGCTAGCCTAATCAAGACCTCCGAGAGTGCCTACAACACGACCTTCGCCACACTATTAACTCCCAGCGCCACGAACGACACGAAGATGAGTGCCGCCGACTGGAAGATGAAAACGAGCGCTTTGGTATCCATCACGAGTGGTTTAACCGCCGTGGTCGAAGCCCGAGCCCTCACGAAGACGAAGGCATCCCAGCTTTCACTCGGGAGCTATAGGACGTCCACTGGCCAGCTGGCTTTAAGCCCACAAAGATTGAAAAGTATGACGGCAAAACAAACCCCGAATCCTGGCTCACCGTATATACCCTAGCAGTCTGAGCTGCTAGGGGCGACAACAAAGCCATGGCTAACTACCTCCCAGTCGCGCTAGCCGACTCGGCGAGGACATGGCTATGAGAGACCATCTTCTGAGCACGATCTATATCAACTACACCAGAAGAAGAACGAGTCTCTACGTGATTTTATTAAGAGGTTCTCCGAGAAGCGCAATAAGATCCCCATGATCCACGACGAGGCCGTCATCGCTGCCTTCCGCAAAGGAGTAAAGGACGCCCCGTTCATCGTGAAGTTCACTTGGAAGCCACCACCCTCTGTCCGGGCTCTTTTCAACATGGCTAACAAATACGCCGACTCGGCTGAAGCGGTCGCAGAGGCCCTCGACGAGAAGAAGGAGTCCCGATAGAAGGATCAGAAGGCGTAAGCCGACAACGAGCCATCCCAAAACAAGTTTGGCAGCCGCAAGCGAAAGTCGGACAACGAGGTGGCCAACATGGAACGCACTCGGTCACTTCCCCAACGGAATAAAGACTACTAGAAGGTCATGAGCGGGCTGTGCCCCTTCCACCCCAAGGGCAAGCACGCGGCCAAAGATTGCTACATGCTTAAGAAGTTTGCCTCCGAGCAGGCTTCATCATCTGGCGCCGACAAGGACAAAGACAAGCCAGATCAGGGTCCGGCCGACGATTTCTAAGATCCTCAGGCCGAACTCAACCATATTTTCAGAGGGCCGTCCGCGTATGAGTCCAAACGCAAACAAAAGCTATCAGCACGCGACATCAATACGGTCTCTATGATGGACACCCCCTAGTACCTGCGCTAACCAGAGATGGCCATTACCTTCAATCGCGCAGATCACCCAGATCGGGTCTCTCACCCGGGACGTTATCCACTCGTCTTGGACCCGGTCGTCAGAAACATCAGGCTGAAGAAAACCCTCATCGACGGAGGTAGCGCGCTCAACATCTTATTCGCCAAGACTTTGGACGAGATGAAGATCCCTCGTTCAGAACTACGGCCGAGCACTGCGCCCTTCCATGGGATAATTCCCGGCCTGTCATCAACTCCACTCGGGCATATCACATTGCCAGTAACCTTCGACACGTGGGATAACTTCCGCACGAAAAAGTCTGCTTCGAGGTTGCCGACATCAAGACCGCATAACATGCGATACAAGGACGACCGGCACTCACCAAATTCATGGCGATACCGCACTACACATATATGGTGCTCAAGATGCCTGGGTCAGCAGGAGTCCTCTCCCTCCGTAGCGACATCAAGCAAGCCTTCACCTGTGACAAGGAGAGCTACGAACTGGCTCAATCACAAGAGGTGGCAGTCGGGCGCAATAGCATTCAGCAAGCCATCACAACTGAAGTCAAGCAAGATCAAGTTTTGGCAAAAAAGGCGGTGAAGTCAGGAATTTCAGCGGACTCTGACACGAAGAAGATCCCCCTGGACCCTTCCGACCCCTCCAAGACTACCCTAGTCGGGACCGGACTCGACCCCAAATAGGAAGACGCGCTCGTCACCTTCCTAGAAGCCAATAAAGACATCTTCGCATGGAAACCGTCCGACATGCCGGGCGTACCAAGGGAGGTGATCAAGCACGCCCTAAACGTGAAGACAGACGCCAAGCCAGTCAAGCAACGGCTGTGGCGCTTCGCTCAAGACCGCAAGGATGCTATCCGGGAGGAGATCACCAAGCTCCTCGCAGCCGGGTTCATCAAGGAGGTCTATCACCCGGATTGGCTGGCTAACCCAGTTTTGGTCTGGAAGAAAAAGGTAAATGGCGCATGTGCGTCGACTACACCGATCTCAACAAGGCGTGCCCCAAGGACCCATTCGGTCTTCCCAGGATAGATCAGGTGGTAGATTCCACGGCCGGGTGCGACCTAATCAGCTTTCTAGACTGCTACTCGGGGTACCATCAAATCAGCCTGAGGGAGAAAGACTGCTTAAAGACATCTTTCATCACGCCATTTGGAGCGTACTGCTATATCACAATGCCGTTCGGTTTGAAGAATGCTAGAGCAACCTATCAACGGGCAATTCAGCGGTGTCTGCACACTCAGATCGGGCGCAACGTGGAAGCCTACGTCGACGACGTGGTGATCAAGACCAAGTCCAAAGAAGACCTCATCGCTGACCTGGAAGAAACCTTCCATAATCTTCAACGATTCAAAATGAAGTTGAACCCGAAAAAATGCGCCTTCGGAGTGCCATCCGGCAAGTTACTCGGCTTCATCATCTTGCATCATGGCATCGAGGCTAACCCGGAGAAAGTCAACACCATAATGAACATGGCTCCCCCAACTAACCAGAAGGACGTCCAGAAGTTGACAGGTTGCATGGCGGCACTCAGTCGATTTATTTCCCGACTGGGCGAACGGGGTATGCCCTTCTTCAAGCTACTCAAAAAGGCGGACAATTTCCAATCTTCGGATGCCCAACAACCCTTCGAAGACTTCAAACAATTTCTCACATCACCTCCCGTGTTGGCGTCACCTATGCCCTAAGAACCACTAATGCTATATTTGGCGGCAACCACTCAGGTAGTCAGCACGGTGCTCGTGGTCGAGCGATCCGAAAAGGGTCACTGTTAATGCCAAAATTTGGTAAGGACCTGTATTAGATTCGGTCAAGAGGACGGTTGCAGTCGGATAATGGAAATTGATCCAAGAAGCAGACCGAGTCTGAGAGGGAGTCGTGAAGACCGCGCGTGGCAGTTAATTACTATAGTTATTAGGAAAAGGTTTATCTCTTTTAGGAAACCTGACCTCGTGTCCGGTCAGGCCTTGTTAGCGTTTTCTGTTATAGATAGGAAATCATATACCGTTGTCCTATAAGGACTCATGTAACTCGGGGTATATATACGTATGCCCGGGGACCTTGTAAGATATCAACCACAGATCAATACAAAATTCGGCGCATCGCCACCCTTTCGACGGGATCCTGCTTCTCGAGCCGGGCTGCATCGGTTAGGTCCGAACTCCTGCGAGAGGGTAAGTCTCGTCACCCCGGCTACCAATTGGCTAGGACTTCCTCGGTTAGGTCCGATATTCTAGTCGGTTTATGGTAGTCGGCTTACCACGATATATTTACTTTATCTATGGCTGCATCAGTTCAGTTTGATCTCATAGATTGATTAGGTATATCACATCACGCGTGCATAGACTGTATCGACTTACTGGGAGCGATTTATCATCAGTTCGTGCTGCATCGATTAAGTCCGACCTACTGAACTGCTAGTGATAAGTCGGTCCTGCTAGGCCGATGCTTTGTGCGCAGGCGTCTTATCGGAGTGCATAGCCGATAAGTTATCTTCATCACGATCGCATTATATCTATCGGCCCATTGAGGCATTGTTATCATTGTCGGTCTGTGCTGCAACGGTTGGGTCCGATCTACTAGACTGACGATAATAGCATTACTCTTGATGAGCCGATGGTGTTGTGCGATGGTGTTATCGGAGTGCATAGCCGATAAGTTATCTGTTAAAGCCGACTACATTTATTCATTGTTTTATCCTATACTCGCTCCATTCAGTAGTCGGCTAGCTTATCAATTATTTATCATTTACGTTATTGCATACTTTATTATATATTCTTGCCTGCTTTATTGTTACAATCAGCTAAGGGCTAGCCGATGGGTTTATTCTGCCGATCTGAGTACAAGTACAAGCAGGTTCCCGGGCACGGCTCTAGGTGAGGGCCCGGGCATGAGCCTGGGTAAGGACCAGTGTATGGGCCCGGACAGCGGACGAAGATCCCGGGAGCCGATATAAGCAAGGGCCGGCACAAGCATATCTTCATGGCAACACCAGTAACACTAAGACGATGATCGGCTAGGATCTATTTGATTTATTATGCAGTATACTTGCTTATTTTATCGAGTTTATAGCCGGTTTTTGAGTATCCCTTCAGTGATCGGCTAGCACGATGTTTGTTTATTATATGTTATGTTCTTGCCGTCATCGGCCTCAAGCCGAGATAAGTGCACAGTGCGTATCGGCCATCGGCTGATGAAACGAGTCTAGATCGGCTTCCAGCCGATTGGCTCATTGATCTAACATTTTCCTCCTTGTCAATTACAGGGTCAAATTGACTGGCACGCCTACGAACCTCAAAGATTTAGACCTGCACTGGATTAAAGCAAATCTCCCAGGCCTTCGCGTGTCACCGAGACGCCGGACGACCCCCGGCGGGTTTCGGCGTCAACACACTTTTGGCACGCCTGGTGGGACCAACGAAGTTTCAACCCAAAGTCTTGATACGAAAAAGAAAAAGTTCAATAATCAGATCTGCAACATGACCGGGAAAGAAATCAAGACAGACGGCATAATTCGGTCAGCATGGAAGATTTGACCGAAGAGCAAAAACAGCAGGTTGAGCAGACTATGGCCAATTTCCAAGAGCTTTGCTTGGAGTCTTTCAGCATGACAAGGCAAGGGCCGATTCAGAAGACGCAGTTTCCAAAAACCATACTAGTAGGAGAATCGAGCCGCACGCAACCCGAGAGTCCACCAATCAAGCCTTTGCAGGAGATGGTTAATGAGGCTGTTCACCATGCGCTCATCAATCAGTCTGGAGTCTTGGTAAACACATTGCATAATCTCATCAAGAAGACGGTTGATGGATCAATTGCCCAAGAACCAACTCGGGTCCTGTTTACCTCCCACCGAAGGTTGAACCAACTCAGATTGCTCACAACATCAACAGAGATATACCAGAGCATATGTTTACACAGAACCAGGCTGGGGCAACAAGATATTCCTGCTGGGTACCATCGGACTGCCTACTATGGAGGATATCAGCAGAATTATCCAGGAGGAGGAGCCGAGCCAGGTACCTACCAGAGGGAGTATCAGAGACAGAATCGGCAACCAACCCCGCCGATACAGTATCAGCAGTATCAACAGAGAATGTGAGAGAAGAAGATTATCGGCACGGGTTGAAGAGATAGTAAGGAGCAGTTCGGGATCAAGCCCAAGGAAACAAGCATTCATGTATCTGGCACCCATATCCTGAGTGGTTCGACAGGGTTCCGTTACCACACCGATACAGGGTCCCGGATTTTTCTAAGTTTTCAGGGCAGGACAACACGTCTACAGTAGAACATATCAGCCGATTTCCTGGCACAGTGCGGGGAGGCATCGGCTGAAGAGGCCTTGAGGGTTAGGTTTTTCCCCTATCATTATCAGGATCGGCTTTTACGTGGTTTCTTCATTACCACCGAATTCTGTTCGGGGTGGGCCAATCTGGAGAGAAACAGTTTCACAAATATTTCTTTCTGGAATTCATGAGTTGAGACTGTCAGATTTGACATCGGTTAAGCAACGATCGGATGAAACAGTACCGGAATATGTTCAGCGATTTCGGATATCAGAAACCGATGTTATAGTTTAAACTTGAGCGATGGTCATCTGGCTGATCTGGCTTTCCAGGATTGCTGGCGCCGATTAAGGAGAGATTTTCTTCGCAAGAGTTTGAATCCTTGTCACACCTAGTACAGAAGGTATCGGCTCATGAAAGCCGATTTCAGGAGTTAAAAAGGACAAGTATCAGAGGAGAGTTGCTCAGGTTCAGGTCTATTCATCAGACTCAGACGACGAGAATCTGATGCTGAAGTTGGATTGCAGAGTGGCCAGGAACAAGAAGTCAGTATTTCATGCCCGTGGGTCAAAGATATCGGCAAGGAGGAGAGGTATGATTTCGACATCAATAAAGCTGATAAAATCTTCGATCTATTATTGCAAGAAAAGCAGATACAACTTCCGCCAAACCATGTGATTCCGTCAGCCGAAGAGCTAAAAAAAGAAGAAATATTGTAAGTGGCACAACGCGATATCACATCACACCAACGAGTGCAAAGCTTTTCGGCAACAGATTCAATCGGCGGTCGAGCAAGGAAGAATCAAGTTTAAGACAAGAGGCCGATGAAGATTGATGGGCACCCGTTCCCCGTGAACATGGTTACGCGGGATCATCATCCAGGGATCAGGCCGTGGAGCAAGAATCAAAGGTACAATCCAAGATTACTTCATCGGATATGATAGAAAAAGTATTCAAGATGCGAGGAACGGAGGATGAGGCAGAAAGATATAATCCACATTGAACTGCACATTCTTCCGATTCTGCTGGGATCAGGGGATGAGACTGCCGTCAATAGAAGACTGCCCCGAATGTAATAATTTGTAACCTCAGCAGGGTCAGTGGGAGAAGTTTTCGCATGATCGGCCGCTTGGAAAGAAAGGCATCGGTTTATAGCCGATTGGGCCGATCCACGAAGAGTTCTTTGAAGAAGATGAAGAGGAAGCGCATGGGAAACAGGTCCAGAATCCTCAGTGGTGTCCTAGCGGCATATTCACGAAGAATCAGAAGAGAAGGGCACAACGGCTATGACACCGAGAAACATCAAGAAGAGCAATGCCAGGTCAAGAGGAGGCTGGTCATTGTCCTAAAAAGACCCAAGCAAGTTTGGCAAGTAAAGAGGAGGGACGATGAGGACGCATCGGCCCCAGTAAACATGTATTCTTTCTGCCGCGGAATATAAGCGTTTCCATCAGACGAAGAAGGCGATGAGGAGGTTTTCGCTCAACTGACACTACAATCTGATTAGGCCATATTTGATAAACCTGAGGAATCAGGGCATCGGCATCTAAAACCGTTATATATCAAGGGCTACGTAAATGGAAGCCGATGACAAGATGCTGGTTGATGGAGGAGCGGCTGTAACCTCATGCCTCATGCTACGTTCCGGAAATTGGGGAAGACTACGAGGACCTGATCAAGACAAATATGGTGCTAAAGGACTTCGGTGGGAATTCATCTGAACAAAAGGCGTATGAACGTGGAGTTGACAGTGGGAATAAAACATTACCCACCACGTTTTTCGTCATCGACGGAAAGGGGTCGTACAGTTTGCTCTCGGCAGGGACTGGATTCACGCGAACTGTTGTGTGCCTTTGACGATGCATCAGTGTTTGATACAATGGCAGGGAGATCAAGTCGAGTGGTTTTAGCAGATCGGTCAACCAATATTGTGATGATCGATCTACCTCTGGGAAGCCGATGGTGTTGATTGCTTGTCTGGAAAAAAGTATGGAAGGAGATTATCTCAAAGTTACCAGCCAAGGATACACCGATTCAGCAAGTCGGCTCTGAATTATTGCTCTAATGGGCTATATCGAAGACTTCGAAGGGAAACTGGGGCAAGGATTTACGTCGGCCGATGATTTAGAGGAGATTGACATAGGACCAGGGGATAAGCCAAGGCCGACGTATATAAGCAAAAATTATGTCCTGGACTTCGGGAAGAATTGATAGCGTTGCTAAAGGAGTATCGGGAGTGTTTCGCTGGGAATATCATGAGATGCCAGACTAAGCCGATCGATTGTTGAACATCGGTTGCCTATTAAACCAGGATATCGGCCATTTAAGCAGGCTCCAAGGAGATTCAAGGCAGAATTATATGAGCCGATCAAGGCAGAGATCACAAGGTTATATGATGCCAAATTCATAAGACCATGCCGATACGCTGAGTGGGTTTCTAATATCGTCCCGTGGAGAAGAAAAATGGAAAATTAAGGATATGTATTGATTTCCGGGATCTAAATAAAGCTACCCCTAAGGATGAATACCCAATGCCGATAGCGGATCTGCTGTGGATGCAGCCTCAGGTCACAAGATTATCAGCTTCATGGACGGCAATGCAGGATACAATCAGATTTTTATGGCCGAAGAGGATATACACAAAACTGCGTTTCGATGTCCTGGGGCTATCGGCTTGTATGAGTGGGTAGTAATGACTTTGGATTGAAGAGTGCTGGTGCGACTTATCAAAAGAGCGATGAATTATATATTTCATGATCTCATCGGTTTGTTGGTGGAAATCTACATTGATGATGTGGTGGTTAAGTCTAAAGGTGAGGAAAGCCATATAGCCGATTTACGAAGAGTGCTGGAGAGGGCCAAGAAATACGGGCTGAGGATGAATCCTAATAAGTGCGCTTTTGGTGTATCGGCTGGGCAATTTTTGGGTTTTATGGTTCATGAGCGAGGGATTAAGTTAGTCAGCGAAGTATCAGAGCCATTAAGACTACAGAGCCACCAAGCAATAAGACAGAGTTGCAATCGTTGATCGGCAAGATTAATTTTGTGAGAAGATTCATATCAAATTTATCAGGGAAAATGGAGTCTTTCACACCGTTATTGAAGTTGAAGGCCGATCAAGAATTTGTCTGGGGGGCAGCACAGCAGAAGGCGTTTGATGAGATCAAGAATTATCTTAGTTCCCCGCCTATTTTGATTCCGCCGCAGAGAGGAGTGCCGTTCAGATTATACTTGTCGGCCGATGAGAGGTCTATCGGCTCTGTTTTGATTCAAGAATTTGAAGGCAAAGAGCGAGTCGTGTTTTATCTGAGTAGAAGACTTCTAGATGCTGAGACGAGATATCCTGCGGTGGAGAAATTATGCCTATGTTTATATTTCTCGTGTACAAAGTTAAGGCATTACATCCTATCGGCTGAGTGTACAGTGGTTTGCCAGGCCGATGTGGTCAAGTATGTGATGTCGGCTCCAGTCTTGAAAGGGCGGGTCGGCAAATGGATTTTTGCGTTGACAGAGTTTGATTTAGGATACGAATCGGCTAAAGCAATTAAAGGACAAGCAGTGGCCGATTTTATTGTGCAGCACAGAGGGTCTCACGAAGATTATGTGGAGCCGATCCCATGGATCTTATTTTTTGATGGATCGGTTTGTAGGCATGGATCTGGTATCGGTTTGGTTATTATATCGCCTCGGGGGGCAAGTTTTGAGTTTGCTTTTACAATTAAGCCTTATCGGACTAACAATCAAGCGGAGTACGAGGCGGTGCTGAAAGGACTTCAACTATTAAAGGAGATCGGGGCCGATATCATAGAAGTTATTGGTGATTCTTTGTGGTGATCAAGCAGTTATCTGGAATATGAGTGCAGGGATGATGTTTTGAGGTCGTATTATGAAGAATGCATGGATTTGTTGAAGGGTTTCAAGATGGTGTCAATAAATCATATTCCCAGGGAGCAGAATTTGGAAGCCAATGATCTTGCACAGATTGCTTCGGGATATCGGCTGAATAGGCAGGTTGAGGTGGAGATAGCCGATATTGATGTCCAGAACAAGGCCGATGACTGGAGGCAGGAGATAATTGATTACTTGCAAAATCCGTCGCAGTCTGTTTCCAGGAAGATTCGGTATAAAGCTACTAAGTATGTGCTACTTG
Source organism: Oryza meyeriana var. granulata (assembly GCA_003991445.1). Classification (NCBI taxonomy): domain Eukaryota; kingdom Viridiplantae; phylum Streptophyta; class Magnoliopsida; order Poales; family Poaceae; genus Oryza; species Oryza meyeriana. Next base: position 47,399 of record RYFJ01000407.1, on the reverse strand, counting down.
ATGAGGAGTTGTATTATCGGACGTTTGAGGGAGTTCTGCTTAGATGCCTGGATTTGGAAGAAGCCAAAGTGGTTATGTGTGAAGTGCATGAAGGCATCTGTGGGACTCATCAATCGGCTCATAAGATGAAGTGGTTGTTGAGAAGAGTAGGGTATTTTTGCCGACAATGCTGGAAGATTGCTTTAGGTATTATAAAGGATGTCAAGATTGTCAGAAGTTTAAATATACAGCGGGCACCAGCATCGGCTATGAATCCTATCATCAAACCGTGGCCGTTCAAGGTTGGGGAATTGATATGATCGGCCAGATTTTTCCTCCATCAAGTAAGGGACATAAGTTTATATTGGCGGCAATAGATTACTTCACCAAGTGGGTAGAGGCGATTCCTTTGAAGAAGGTCACGTCCAAAGAAGCGATCGAGTTTGTAAAGGAGCATATCATTTATCGGTTTGGAATTCCTCAGACGATAACTACTGACCAGGGGTCTATCTTTGTTTCTGATGAGTTCCAACAGTTTGCTGCCAGTATGGGAATCAAGTTATTAAATTCATCGCCTTATTATGCTCAGGCCAATGGACAAGCAGAAGCTTCTAACAAGAGTTTGATCAACTTAATTAAGCGGAAAATTGATGAGCAGCCACGGCGATGGCATACTACATTAGCCGATTCACTATGGGCCTATCGGATGGCATGCCACGGGTCTACTCGGGTGCCGCCGTATCAGTTGGTATATGGACATGAGGCGGTTTTACCATGGGAGACTAACATCGGCTCTAGGAGAATTTCTTTGCAGAATCAGTTGACAGCCGATGATTATTATAATTTAATGACAGATGAACTTGAAGATTTGGCTCAGAATCGGTTAAGAGCGTTGGAAAGGATCAAGGAAAATAAGGCTAGGGCAGCTCGGCATTACAACAAAAAGGTGGTGAATAAGTCGTTTGCTGAGGGAGATCTTGTGTGGAAGTTGATTTTGCCGATCGGGTCCAGAGATAATAAGTTTGGGAAGTGGTCGCCTAATTGGGAAGGGCCCTATCGGATTAATCGTTGTGTGCCTGGTAACGCATATATATTAGAAGATCTTGATGGGATGGAGTTTGCTAAAGCACTTAACGGGAAATATCTCAAGAAATACTACACTAGCGTTTGGATCAACTCTTAAATCGGTTCAGTACAGCCGATTTCTAAGCAATTCGGAAAGCCGATGTTTTTCTACGTTGCCTAAAGACAGCCGATATCAATTGATATCGCCTTTAGATCAAAACAAGCGAAAAGATTAGCAAGACTGAAAGAGATAAGTAACAGAGCCGATCTGGTTACATGACAGCAGAAAGGTGATCGGCATGTTCTAGAAGATCGTCAGTTACAAAGGTTTAAAGCTTACAAAAATTTTTGGATAGTTTCGATTGCGCGCAGACGGATTTGATCAATTTCATTGATGGCCCGGATATCGTCTTCATCGGAGCCTGGGATGACTTTCAAGCTTTTGCGCCGATGGATGACTTGGCACACCGCTGCTGTGACTTTGGCTTCTTGATCTTGGATGGCTTGCGGCAGGCCGATGAGCTGGGATTCTGTGTCTTCAAGATCCTTGCGAACTTTTTCAAGTTCTCCCAGCAAATCGGCTTCCTTTTTCTTCAGTTGATTTAGCTTGGATTGGAGTTCTTGGGGGACGGTTGCCATGTCATCAAGTTTCTTCTTGTCTATCTGGGCTGATAGCCGATCGGTTTGGATGTCTTGAGCTATCTTCTGTTGGTCAACACGATCGGCTATACGCTGTCTGAGCTTGATAAGTTTGAACCTATGAGACTCCAGGTATGATGCGGGGGTCAATGCATCAACGAGCTCTTCGGGCAGGTGGTGTTCAATATCTGCAAATCTTGCTCGGATTGGCCCGCAATCTTCTACCAGTGCATCGATTGGATTTTCCAGCCGACTGATGATGCTTGTTAAGTACTCGCGCACATCGGCTGGGAAGGACGGTTTGGAGGCCGCACTGGTGGCTGTAGCTTCTTCTACCTCCAGATATTGACCGATGTCAAAGAAGAACAAGTTGGCCAAGGACTGCAAAATTGGCATCGGAAAGGTGATCGATAAGAGATTAGAAGCAAAGTACGAGCATGACAAAGGTTACCTGAGGAAGGACGTCGGCAGATCGGGTAACATTGGCTTCGGTGGGATGGATAGGTTGTTCTTCAGAGAGGCCGATGTCAGCCGATGGAATAAAAGCAGTCTCATTGATGGCTGGACTACTTGGTGCTGAAAGAGGGGGAGCTGGAGAGGCTATCGGCTCGGCGCTTGGAAGGATGTCAGAAGAATGTTGGGGTTCTAGAGCCAATGACTCAAGCTGAAAATGAAACTGGTAAGATAAATGAGAAATCGAGGAATGATGTCCAATTTGGCGCGTACCTGAGGGGAAGAAGGAGCCGATGTGGTCTGGGGAGAAGATGGCGTCGTGGTAGCAGCATCGGCATCGGTCTTCTGCTTCTTCAAAGAGGGGCGATGCGCTAACTTCTTCCGCTTTTGTCCCATCGGCTGAGGCGCCTTGAGAAGAGCCGATGGAGATGGAGCGTCACGCCCTAAGTTCGGAGCGGCCGATGAGGGTTGGTACAGGATCGGCCGACCGCTGTTGCTTGTTGATGAGGGCTCGACGCTGGCGGCCTGCAAAGTAAGGGTCAGAGACGATTGGGGATGATATTTGAAGCTTGCAAGAGTTACCTCGTTATCAGATTCAACATAGTCGGCGTCTAGACGGGAGCAATAACAAGTGGGCGCTAAGCAGAACAGATGTTTCTTCCATTCCGACCACCATCGGACAAAAGGCTTGGTGTTGGCAGTGCAGATGTACACCTCAGTGGCAGCGCCTAGAAGGAGGGAGTCTGTCAAGGTCCGCATCCGGTCATATTCTAGGGCGCTGCTGACCGTGCCCCGAGCCTGGAGTTTGTCGGTGAAGAACAGGCCGATCGGAAGCTGGCCAAGGCCGAGTTGACGGGAGCTGGTTGATGGATGGTAGAACTCATACGATGGTTGAGTTCGGCCCAGGGAAAAGCCAGTTGGCAGCAGACAAGGACTGATAGACAATAGGAATATGGCTTTAGACTGATCGTCATTCAGAACTTTGAGTGGATCAAAGTTGGAGGGCATCTCGAATGATGATGCGTCATTGTACGCAAACCAAAGAGTGGCATCCCTGGTGAAGCCGTAATAAAACCCCTTGAACCACTGACTAACTTCAGCAGGGGTTATCTTGCCGCCAGAAAGGGCCGATGCAGCCTCACCCAAAGAGATGCATCGGCGGTAAACAGGGTCTTGATCTTCTGGGTAATTGGCCGGGAAAGATTGCTTGAGGAGAGAGGTTTCTGGGATAGCCTTGGAGGTATAAATATTGAGCCAGAGTTGAACGAACCACCAAGGACCCCCAATGTGGCCGACGGGCTGGCCGGCCGATAGCTTAGTTGCCACCTGATGAAGCAGCTGGTAGGTGGCGCCAAGGAGATAGTGCCCCAACGGAATTTGTTTCCTATCGACCAAGCACTCTGCCAGGCATTGCATGTTGGTCGTCGGGCCGAGGGTTGCACCACCAAAGATGAACCGTTCCAACCACAAGTTCAGAAAAACGACGTGCTCCCGATCATCAACCGGTCCAGTACCCCTGTTGTGAAGAGATATATACCTGGACCAGCCGCCGATGTTTTTGGTTTGAAGCCAATGAGCAGGCTTAAACCGGAGTTTGAAGGGGTTGATGTAGCTCGTCATATCCAAGCAGGTGAGCATGGTCACATCCAGCAGAGTGGGGGTCATCGGCCCATGACCAAACAGAAAGGCATTGAGAGCATCAGACCAGAAGTATGAGGCCGATGCGAGCAGAGATTCATTCCTTTCCATATCGGCTAAGGAGAGGTTGATGCAGTGGCCGATGTGAGATTCTTCCCAATAGATCCTCTTTGCAGCCGATACTCTGATGTACCAGTCTCTCCATCCGGGCAATCTGCTCGGCCATGACCTGAAGCTGTTGGTCCAGTCACTGACCAACATGGCCGAGTTCTTGAAGGGAACGCGTTGGGTTTCGGCACTGATGAAATCGGTGGGATCTTCGCTGCCCATGGGGCCATGATAGAAAAAACCGGGGTAATCGGCGGCCGGAATCAAGATCTGGGCTCTAAGATGCTACAGTAAACAAGAACACGATGAAGAACAGATGAAAAACGGAGCAGATCGGGTTCGTATAGATTCAGATTGGGGAAAATAATCGGGTGAAAAGATTACCTCAGGAACTGCAGATGCTGATGCCATCGCGGGATAGGAGAAGTTGCAAGGATCGATGGACGGAGAGAAAGGTTGCAGTGATTTGTCTGGATTCGCTAGAGCTTGGTGAGGATGTGGAAGATGAAGCGGTGGTGCTCTGGTGATGTGAAAGCATAAAAAAGGCAAGAAGACGAAGCGTTTTTATAAAGGTATGACAGCCGAGCGGGAATTGAGGCCGTTGGCACTGTTTCAAACATTTATGGCAAGCGGGCTATCTTGGCCGCCTCGGTATGGGAGAAATCTAGAGGCCCAAAGTTGGAAGAATTTCGAAATCCTACAGGAGAACTCCGAAATTGGGGGGCATGTGTTAACGCCAAAATTTGGTAAGGACCTGTATCAGATTCGGTCAAGAGGACGGTTGCAGTCGGATAATGGAAATTGATCCAAGAAGCAGACCGAGTCTGAGAGGGAGTCGTGAAGACCGCGCGTGGCAGTTAATTACTATAGTTATTAGGAAAAGGTTTATCTCTTTTAGGAAACCTGACCTCGTGTCCGGTCAGGCCTTGTTAGCGTTTTCTGTTATAGATAGGAAATCATATACCGTGTCCTATAAGGACTCATGTAACTCGGGGTATATATACGTATGCCCGGGGACCTTGTAAGATATCAACCACAGATCAATACAAAATTCGGCGCATCGCCACCCTTTCGACGGGATCCTGCTTCTCGAGCCGGGCTGCATCGGTTAGGTCCGAACTCCTGCGAGAGGGTAAGTCTCGTCACCCCGGCTACCAATTGGCTAGGACTTCCTCGGTTAGGTCCGATATTCTAGTCGGTTTATGGTAGTCGGCTTACCACGATATATTTACTTTATCTATGGCTGCATCAGTTCAGTTTGATCTCATAGATTGATTAGGTATATCACATCACGCGTGCATAGACTGTATCGACTTACTGGGAGCGATTTATCATCAGTTCGTGCTGCATCGATTAAGTCCGACCTACTGAACTGCTAGTGATAAGTCGGTCCTGCTAGGCCGATGCTTTGTGCGCAGGCGTCTTATCGGAGTGCATAGCCGATAAGTTATCTTCATCACGATCGCATTATATCTATCGGCCCATTGAGGCATTGTTATCATTGTCGGTCTGTGCTGCAACGGTTGGGTCCGATCTACTAGACTGACGATAATAGCATTACTCTTGATGAGCCGATGGTGTTGTGCGATGGTGTTATCGGAGTGCATAGCCGATAAGTTATCTGTTAAAGCCGACTACATTTATTCATTGTTTTATCCTATACTCGCTCCATTCAGTAGTCGGCTAGCTTATCAATTATTTATCATTTACGTTATTGCATACTTTATTATATATTCTTGCCTGCTTTATTGTTACAATCGGCTAAGGGCTAGCCGATGGGTTTATTCTGCCGATCCGAGTACAAGTACAAGCAGGTTCCCGGGCACAGCTCTAGGTGAGGGCCTGGGCATGAGCCCGGGTAAGGACCAGTGTATGGGCCCGGACAGCGGACGAAGATCCCGGGAGCCGATATAAGCAAGGGCCCGGGCACAAGCATATCTTCATGGCAACACCAGTAACACTAGACTATGATCGGCTAGGATCTATTTGATTTATTTATGCAGTATACCTGCTTATTTTATCGAGTTTATAGCCAGTTTTTGAGTATCCCTTCAGTGATCGGCTAGCACGATGTTTGTTTATTATTATGTTATTGTTCTTGCCGTCATCGGCCTCAAGCCGATGTATAAGTGCTACAGTGCGTATCGGCCATCGGCTGATGAAACGAGTCTAGATCGGCTTCCAGCCGATTGGCTCATTGATCTAACATTTTCCTCCTTGTCAATTACAGGGTCAAATTGACTGGCACGCCTACGAACCTCAAAGATTTAGGACCTGCACTGGAGTAAAGCAAATCTCCCAGGCCTTCGCGTGTCACCGAGACGCCGGACGACCCGAAGCGGGTTTTCGGCATCAACAGTCACATCCAGAAAATACAATGGCCAGTTTACTTTGTCAGTGAGGTGCTTGCTGACTCGAAGATGAGATATCCGCAGGTCTAGAAGCTGCTATGTGGCCTATTTATCACAGTCCTGAAGCTGGTGCATTATTTCCAAGCACATCAAGTCACGGTGGTCACAGCGTTTCCACTCGAGGATGTCCTTCACAATCGCGAGGCCACTAGCCGAATCACTAAATGGGCACTCGAGTTGATAGCGTTTGATATCACCTTTCAGCCACGGACAGCAATTAAATCACAAGCTCTAGCCGACTTCGTGGCCGAGTGGACAGAAGTTCAACTGCCTACATCAACAGCAAAGCTAGAGTACTAGACAATGTACTTCGACGGTTCTCTACGGATCGCCGGCGCCGGGGCTGGAGTCATATTGACGTCCCCCACCAGCAAAAAACTAAAGTACGTCTTATAAATCCAATTCCCGGCTTCCCACAACATCGCCGAGTATGAGGCACTTATCCACGAGCTCCGCATCACTATATCACTCGGCATACATCGACTGGTTGTGCGCGGGGATTCTCAACTCGTGGTGAACCAAGTCATGAAAGACTGGATTTGTCTCGATGACACCATGGCGGCATACTGTCAGGAGGTTCTCAAGCTAGAAAACAAGTTCGACGGGCTAGAAATAACACATGTCCTGCGTCAATACAACGACGCGGCAGACGAGCTGGCAAATATGGGATCCAAGCAAGAAGCGGTTCCGACTGGAATCTTTGTCGAGCAACTCATGGAGCCATCAATCAAGAAGAAACGGCGCCAGAGCAGTCGGGAGGCGAACCTACCCCGGCTACGGACGAGGTGCTGCACATATGTCAAGACTGGCGGACTCCTGTTGCCAAATTTCTCCTGGACGATGAACTCCCAGAAGATCGCAGTCAAGCCGAGCAGATCAAGCGTCGAAGCAAAAGCTTCCTACTAGTTGGAGAAGACCTGTACCGAAGGAGCGCATCCGGTGTCCTCATGCGTTGCATCACCACTGAGGAGGGCAAGCAGATCCTGCAGTCGATCCACTCGGGCATATGTGGCAACCATGCCGCATCCAGGACGTTAGTCGGAAAGGCTTACCGGTAGGGATTTTTCTGGCCCACAGCAGTAACAGACGCGAAGGACATTGTTCGCAAGTGCGAGGGTTGCCAGTTCTACGCAAGACAAACAAATCTCCCAGCCCAAGAACTCCAAACTATCCCTATTTCTTGGCCATTCGCAGTATGGGGGCTCGACATGGTCGGGCCTTTCAAGAAAGCGCCAGGAGGGTTCACACATCTATTCGTCGCAGTTGACAAGTTCACCAAGTGGATTGAGGCAAAACCCATTGCAACTATAACAGCGGCACGAGCAAAGGACTTCATCACGAGTATACTATATTGATTTGGGGTTCCTAACCGCATAATTACCGACAACGGTACTTAGTTCACGGGCGGCGTATTCCAAGACTTTTGCGAAGATTTCGGCATCAAGATCTGCTATGCATCCGTGGCACACCCGCGGAGCAACGGCCAGGTCGAACGAGCCAACGGTATGTTCTTACAAGGCATCAAGGCCAGGATATTCGACCGACTACAACCATACACAGGCCGATGGGTACAAGAACTCCCATCTGTTCTCTGGTCTCTCAGAACAACAGTTAGTCGGGCAACAGGGCAAGTCCCTTTCTTCCTGGTCTACGGTGCCGAGGCTATGCTACCGACAAAGTTATAGTTCAACTCTCCGCGAGTCCGGGCTTACTCCGAAGATGTCTCAAATAATACCTGACTGGTCGAGCTAGATCAGTTGGAAGAAGCAAGGGACACCGCAACAATCTAGTCGGCAAGGTATCTTCAAGGCCTGCGTCGCTACCACAACCGCAATGTCCGTGGCCGCACCTTTTTGGTTGGGGATCTCGTCTTGAGGAAAATACAAACCACCAAAGACAGGCACAAATTATCCCCAATCTGGGAAGGGCCGTTCATTATAGCCAAGGTCATGCGGCCAGGCGCCTACCGACCGAAGACCGAAGATGGCGTTCTCAATAGCAACTCATGGAACATAGAATAGCTACGTCCATTCTATACCTGAGTTTTACAATTTTCCATGTGTACAGTTTCTCTGACTCACTACGTCGCTTGTATCAACCGAGTAGTGAGTCGGGGGCTGCATGTATATATGTGTTCTGTCAATAATATACGAGCTTATCCCACTCCAGTTACAAAGCTTTACTACGACTGTCGCGTTTGCCCGAGTACAGCTTCTTACATTGAACGATTTTATTAAGTTCTGACAGACTAACTCGGCGTAGACTACATGGTGAAGTAAAGCTAATGACAACTGAGTGATAAACTTAGCAGCAGTGCACATATATTTACACATGTTTTCCACAAAAGTTTATACACACCAACTACATGATACGCTGCCCCTACAGACCTAGGTCTCGGGTAATTATCTCAGCAGTCGGCTTCTCCCGGGCAATCAGCTCCAGCGCCTTTTCGGGTGTCGTCTCCTCGGCAAACCCCTCCCCGATGGCTTCAATGTCTGCCCTCGGGTAGATGGATTTGGTCATCGCCAGGGTTTGGGCCACGCCGGCAATGACATGCTCATCCGAGTACTTCTTCAAGGCACTCGGTGCATCCTCAAGACGCGCCTCTATTTGGGGGATCCTGCTGCAGCTGGTTCCCATAAGGTTGGGATCTATCAGGTCAAGGAGCCCTTTCACGGACCCGACGAGGGCTTACCGTGACTCCCTGATGACTCTTATCTCCTCTATGTAGAACCAATACTAGGCCTGGACATTGGCTCTCATGTCTGTCCAGGTCCACTAGCAAGTAAACTTGTCAGGCTCGGTTGCAGATGGAATGACTAATGGATTGGTTAAGATCACGGTCAGGTTGGGGACTTACTTTCGTAGTCAGCCTCCCACTTGGCTACGGTTTTCTCCAGTTCAGCTTTTTCTTCGCCGAGCTTGACGGTGGCCTCTTTTAACTCGGCCTTTTCCCGTTCGAGCTCGGCGTTGGCCTCTGTTAGGTCAGCCTTGACCTTCTCAAGCCTGGCCTTGGCTTCTTCGGCCTCCTTCAGTTGGGCTTCCCCCTCTGTTCGGGTCTTCAACTCGGCTTTGAGGGCTACACGATAGATTAGTCATGGACTCAACCTTGCAGCCAAGACGCAACTGGGCAGTCGGGAACAACACAGCTGGAGAAATACATCAAGAGTTCAGTCGGGAAGACACATTCAGGGGACTTACCTCTGATCTTCACGGCTTGGGCCCAATTTTCATCCCTGAGCTGGGTGACGGCGTCCTTCAGCTAGGCTTCCCTCCCCGCGTGGCGCTCCTCCATCGTGGCCTTCAGCCCCCGGAGCTGCTCTAATTCCACGAGGTGGGGGGCCATTTCGACCAAGATCTCGGTCATCTCCTCGTTGCGATCGACAAGTTTCTACTCAAGGAAACAACAAGCCAGGAGTGGAGTCAGACGTCACAACAAGGAGACCACCACGACTCAGCCACAAGAATTATACCCCGACTCCCTGGGACCCGGTGATGACGGTGCGAAGCAAGCTTTGGCGTTCCCTTCTCTCCGCGGCCTCATCAAGCCTGAAACTCTTCACGGTTTCGTCGGGCGCCGTCCAGGTGAACGTCCGAGGGAACCTACGCGGAGGAGCTTCAATCCGAGGAAGGTTCGGGACCTTTGGCGATAGCGATGACGACGACGACGATGACCACGATGGAGACGGGGTCCCGGCCACCACATCGGCGTTCTCTGCGGCCTCAGGGGTCAACTCGGGGGCTCCGACAACAGCCTCGGCAGCGGGCATCGGCTCAGGGGCTGGGGCAGCGACCTCAGCAACCACCCCTTGGTCGGGCGGCGCCAGCAGCCCCGTGGTCGGGACCACCTCAGTCTCCACGACTGGGGGTACCACCGGCTCAGCGGGTGCATTCGCTGGCGCTGGCTCGGCTGGGGCGGGCTCTTCAAGGGGAGCAGTCGGTGCGGTCTCCTTGAGATCGATATCGGCACGCTTCCTGCATACTGAAACACACATCAATGCACTACTGCAACAGACAAGAATCCTAGAAGATTCGGAGCAGCATACCTCTTGGAGAACTTCAGCTTCCTGCCGGGCGATCCGGGTCTTGGTGGAGCGCTACCTCCGGTTGTTGGCCCGGCTGGCGAATCAGTTAGCGGAGATGTGGCAGCTAGAGGCAGCCCTGTTGGAGGCGTAGCCAACTCGGGCACCCGCGTGCTTGGTGGATCTCACTCGGATTGTGCACTCGGCGGTGCTTTTGCCGGGCTCGGCAATGTCGAGCTCGACCGTACAAGTCCCAACTGGGACTTGATCGCCTGGGCACCGCGGCGACGGTGTCTTTTATCTTCAGGCTTCCTGCCATGGCGCGCGGTGCCATGGCCCCCTTGCCCCGATACAGAATAGGCTTCTTCCCTGCTCTCCTGGAGTCGGGTTGGGCAGCAGAGGGGCTCCTCGGCCTCTTCTTTGATTTGACGGCTGACAACGGGCACGAGTCCTCATCAAACTCCTCGCACCACTATAGAAGAATCCACAAAATACATCACACAATGCTGGGCAATCATATATACAGGCCCAAAGGCGTTCGTCACAGAAGAAGGTTAAAGATTACCTTGGTACAGGGCTGAATGAAGCTATAGGCCACGACCCGGCGATTATCATCTTCGGTCGCGCTCACCCCTTCGAAGAAGTGACCGAATAGGGTCTCGGTCACTGTGCGCTTGTTAGCCGACTCGTTGCTCACTCGGTCAGGATCATTTTTGCCCTTAAAAGCCCATCCAAATGCGCTCCTCAGCTTCAGTGGCTGGATGCACCGAGTCAGGAAGCGACGAGCCACCCAAGGTCCAGTCAGGCAAGCTTTCTTGAGGTCATCTAATTTCCCCAACAATTGGTGCACTTGGCCCATCTCCTCAAAGGTTGGATTTGCTGACCAATTTGGTAAAACTACCAGTGGCGAGCCAGTGAATGGACGCAAGGAGGAAGCCAGATCTGCACAATAGAACCACTTCTTGTGCCAGCCTTTCAAGGAAGATTTCAAGGGGAGATCAAGATATGTTTTCTTCCCATCACTCCGTAGCTAGAGACCAGCCCCCCCAATCACACTAATATTATTCTTGGAGGGCTGGGGTTTGATATGGAACAGATGTCTGAAGAAATTAAAATGGGGTTCCACACCCAAAAAGCACTCGCAGAGAGTAACAAATATGGAGATCGGAAGAATCGAGTTGGGATTCAAATTCACCAACTCTAGCTTATAGAAGTCAAGGATGCGGCAGAAGAAATCGGAAGAGGGAAGGCACAAACCCCGATCGAAATAGGAGGCGAAAACTACTGTTTCGCCAGATTGGGGATTTGGGACCGACTCACCCTTAGCCGGCCGCCAGCAGATCACCTCTTGGCTGGGCAACTTCAGTTGACTCTCTAGCTGCTTCAGTTTCACCGAGCCGCAATCCGAGGTTAGCCAAGCATTCTCCAGTGCGCCTGCAGGATCCGAAGCTTTCGGCATGATTGTGAGCAGAAAGACTTGGGGGAAAAGCGAATCGGGGGCTTGGAACAGACGAAGAGGAGTGGAATCGCCCGGTGGGACACAGAACTTCAACATGGCTGGAAAGGAGGTCAGCACAGACAATATAATCCCAGTCACAATGGAAGACTTGACCAAGAACAAAGACAACAAGTGGAGCAGAACATTGCTGAATTTCAGAAGCTTGGTCTAGAATACTTCGGTATGACAGATCAAGGACCGATTCAAAAATCTCAATTTCCAAAACCAGTTCTAGTCGGAGGATCGAGCCATACATCGCCTGCAAGTTCACAGAAGCCACTTCAAGACATGATTAATGAAGCAGTTCATCATGCATTGATCAATCAATCTGGGGTATTGGTGAACACATTACGGAGCTTGATCATGAAGGCGGTGGAGCCGATTCAACTGGCTGGGGGGCAACAAGATGGAATTCCTCAAGGATATCATCAAACTGCATACTATGGGGGGCATCGACAGAGTCATCCAGGAGCTGTCCCTGAGTACAATTATCGGAGAGAATATCAAAAACAGAATTGGCTACCAACTCCACCTCTGCATCATCACGTTGAAGATCCAAGGGAAGAAGATTGGACAGCAAGAGTCACAGAGGTGGTGAGAGAACAATTCAGTCTAAGACCGAAGAAGGAAACATTTGTGTGTCGGCCTCCATATCCCGATTAGTTTGATAGAATTCCATTGCCGCGCCGATACAGAGTACCAGACTTTTCCAAATTCTCAGGGCAAGATGATGTATCTACAGTGGAGCATGTCAGCCGATTTTTGGCCCAGTGTGGGGAGGCATCGGCTGAAGAAGCTTTGAGAGTTAGATTTTTCCCGCTATCATTGTCCGGATCGGCTTTCACATGGTTCTCTTCATTACCGCCAAATTCAGTTTGGGGTTGGGCCGATTTGGAAAAGCAATTCCACAAATATTTCTTTACTGGGAGTCAGGAGATGAGCTTAACAGATTTAACATCGGTAATACAGAAGCTGGATAAATCAGTCGCAAAATATATCCAACGGTTTCGTGATGTTAAAAGCTGATGTTATAGTTTAAGTCTGGATGATGCACAGCTAGCCGAGTTAGCATTCCAAGGTTTGTTGGCTCCGATCAAGGAAAGACTTTCAAAAGAAGACTTTGATAGCCTAACACACCTAGTACAGAAGGTATTAGCTCATGAAAGCCAATTTCAAGACGCCAGGAAGGGATGTTGAGGCCCAAACAGAAGAATTTCGAAGTTTGATAACAAACTCCAAAATTGGGGGGCATGTGTTAACGCCAAAATTTGGCACGATTCATATCAGCTTCGGTTAAGGAAAGAGGCTATATCAACTGGTGGAAGTTAATCCAGAAGAAGCCGAGTTCAGGAAGGAATCGTGAAGACCACGGCATGGCAGCTAATATTTTATCTATAAATTAGGCAGGGATAGTAATTTTTAGGAAACCTGATCTCGTGTCCGATCAGGGTTTGTTATTTTTCCTTTTATAGTTAGGAAACTCCTGTTTCGTATCCGATCAGGACTATATCAACTCGGGGTATAAATATGTATGCCCAGGGACCATGTAAACTATCAAACAGATCAATACAAAATTCGGCGCATCGCCACCCTTTTCAACGGGTTCTTGCTTCTCGAGTCGGGCTGCATCGGTTAAGTTCGACCTCCTGCGAGAGGGTAAGTCTCGTTACCCCGACTACCATATCGGCTAGGACTTCCTCGGTTAGGTCCGATATTCTAGTCGGCCTACGGTAGTCGGCTTACCACGATATATCTGTTCTGTCTACGGCTGCATCAGTTAGGTTTGATCTCATAGGCCGAGTAGATATATCACATCACGCGTGCATAGTTTTTATCGGTTTACTGGGGATGGTTTATCATCAGTTTGTGCTGCATCGGTTAGGTCCGACCTACTAAACTAAGCAATAAGTTATTCCTGCTAGGCCGATGGATTTTGTGCAAGCGTTTTATTGGAATGTATAGCCGATAAGTTATCACATCACGATTGCATTAGATCTATCGGCTCATCGAGGTTCTTTTATCATTATTAATCTGTGCTGCATCAGTTAAGTTTGAACTATTAGATTGATAGTGATAGACTTATCCTTGTTGAGTCGATAGGTTTTTATGCGATGTTTTGTCAGAGTGCTTAGCCGATAAGTTATCTTTTACTAGATGAAGCCGACTGCATTGTCTCAATTATTATTCTGCCCATCTATTTTATCATCGGCTTCTAGCCGATGTCCAAGTGTTGTTTCGGCAGTCGGCTGGCTTATTATTTGCTTATATTATCATTGGCTTCTAGCCTATGTACAAGTTGCTATCGGCAATCAGCTGGACGAATTCTGTATCGACTGGTCGGCTGATTGGATCACAGGATCTAACTTTTTTCTATCTCCTTGTCAATTACTGGGTCAAATTGACTGGCACGCCAGCAAACCTCAAATTTAGGACCTGCACTGGAGCTAAGCAGATCTCCTAGGCCTTCGCGTGTCTCCAGACGCCGAACCATATCATCGGCTCGTTCCCAACGCTGCCGGTGATTTTCGGCGTCAACAGAGTCCCAGACTGGGACCAGCGCAGTCAGGCTCAGCATCATCGAGCCCAAGAAGAGCACCGCCGAGTATGAGGTCGGGTCAAGCGCCACCGGGCTCAGCAACATCAAGCCCAAGAATGGCACCACCGAGTACCCGAGCACCCCAGCCGGCCACACCAGGAGCAGGGCCAACTAGGACAAAAACGCTGCCACCGACTACCACGTCGTCCAGCCCGACAACCGATAGCAGTCCACTGCCGACATCAGGAGCCCTTGGGGGCAGGCTCAAATTCTTCAAGAGGTATGCAACTTTAAGTCTTCCAGAAGTCCTGTTCAGCATTGTGGTGTGTTGATGTCCGACTTATCGTGCAGGAAGCGCGCCAACATCGATCTCAAGGAGACCACACCGGCTACTCCTGTTGTAGAGCTGTCCCAAGCCGGACCAGTGCCTATGAGCGTATCTACCGAGCCGGCGATTGTCTCAGTTGCAGAAACCGAGGTTGTCCTGACTGCAGAGCTGTCGATGCTAACCAACCAAGGGGCTAATGTCGAAGCTGTTGCTCCAGCCCCTGAGCATGTCTCTGAAGCCTCAGCGTCTGTCGAGTTGGGGGCCAGGACCCTGTCGCCATCCTTGTCATCGTCGTCGTCTTCAGAGAGACTGGACCTCCCCAGGCTTGAGGCTCCTCCCCGCAAATTCCCGCGGACATTCCACTGAGTAGCCCCCGGTGGAGCTGTGAAGAGCTACAAGCATGATGAAGTTGCGGTGGAGAAGGAGCGTGAAGACTTGCTTCGCGCCGCAATCGACGTGTCCTGAGGGGTCTAGGTATGACTTTTGCCGTATTGGGGTCTTGGTAGTCTTCCTTGCATAAGTGTTCTGATGCTTGACTCTGCTTTGCTCTGTTTCTCCCTGAGCAGAAAATTGTTGACCGCTTGGAGAAGATGAACGAATTCCTGACCCAGCTTGCCCCCAGTTCCAACAATTAGGCCAGCTCTAGACCCTGAAGGCCGAGTTAGAGCAGTCGAGCCAAGAGAGGGAGACTTGGCTGAGGGGAGTCATTAATAAGCTTAGAGACGAGAACTGGGCTCTGGTCAAGAAGATCGGAAGTAAGTCTACCGTATTTGTCTTCCCGACTAAGTCCCATACATATTTCTTCAGCTTGGTTGTTTTCGACTGCCCAGTTGTGTCCTAACTGCAATCTTGGGTTCTTGACCATTCTGATATGCAGCCCTCAAAGCTAAGGTGAAGACCCGAACAGAGGGGGAAAACCAGCTGAAGGAGGCCGAGAGGGCCAAAACTGAGCTCGAGAAAGACAAGGCCGACTTAGAGAAGGCCAATGCCAAACTCGAGAAAGGGAAGACTAAATTGGAGAAGGCCAAAGCCAAATGGGAGGCCGACTACGAAAGTAAGTCTCCTCTCTGACAATGATCATAGCCAATCCATTAAGTACTCTATCTACAATTTTGTCTAACAAGTTTACTTGTTGATGAACCCGGGTAGCTGCTAGAGCCAATGCCCAAATCCAATTTCAGGCTTTTGTAGAGGAGATAAAGGTTGTCAAGGAGTCGTGGGAGATCCTTGCCGAGTCTGTGAAAGGGCTCCTTGACATCATGGATCCTCACTGCGTGGGAACCAGCTCCAACACGGTCTCCCAAGTGCAGGCATGCCTTAACGAAGCTCCAAGTATCCTGAAGAGTACTCAGATGAGCATGTTGTTGTCGGCGTGGCTCAAACCCTGATGATGACCAAGTCAATGTACCCCAGGGTAGATATTGAAGCCATCGGAGAGGGATTTGCCAAGGAGACAACACCTGAGGAGGCGCTGGAGTTGATAGCCCAGGCGAGGCCGACTGGAGAGGTGATCACCCGAGACTTGGGTATGTAAGAACAGTCCATCATGCAGTCGGTGTATATAAACTTTTTGTAAGGACATGTGTAAATATATATGCAATGCCGCCAAGCTCTAAGTTCTGACTTAGTTATCATTAGCTTTACCCGACTGTATAGTCTGTGCCGAGTTAGTCTATAGGAACTTAATAAAATCGTTCACCGCAGAAACCTGTACTCGGGCAAACATAATAGAGTTGTTGCGAAACTTCATAACTTAAGTAAAACAGGCTTGTTTATTATTGACAGAGCACATATAATACATGCAGCCTCCGACTCACTACTCGGTTGAAACAAGCGGCGTAGTGAGTCAGAGAAAAACTGTACACATGGGAAGAAATAAAACTCAGGTATAGATAGGACATAGCTATTCTATATTCCATGAGTTGCTGACAAGGGTACCATCTTCGGTCTTCAGTCAGTAGGCGCCTAGCCGTGTAACTTCAGCTATAATGAACGGCCCTTCCCATATGGGGGATAGTTTATGCATGTCTTTGGTGGTTTGTATTTTTCTCAAGACGAGATCTCCGACCAAAAAGGTGCAGCCACAGACATTGCGAATGTGGTAACGATGCAAGCCTTGAAGATACCTTGCCGACTGGATTGTGGCGATGTCCCTCGCTTCTTCCAACTGATCTAGTTCAACCAATCGGGTATTGTTCAATTTGTCTTCTGAGTAAACCCGAACTCACGGAGAGCCGAACTCTAACTCGGTTGGTAGCACAGCCTCGGTGCCATAGACTAGAAAGAAAGGGGATTGCCTAGTTGCTCGACTAACCGTGGTTCTTAGAGACCAGAGAACAGATGGGAGTTCTTGTACCCACCGACCCGCGTATGGTTGTAGTCGGTCGAATATCCTTGTCTTGATGCCTTGTAAGACCATGCCGTTGGCACGCTAAACTTGCCCATTGCTCCGCGGGTGTGCCATAGAAGCATAGCAGATCTTGATGCCAAATTCGTCATAGAAATCTTGAAAGACGCTGCCCGTGAACTGAGTACCGTTGTTCGTTATGATGCGGTTAGGAACCACAAATCGATATAATATACTCATGATGAAGTCCTTTGCTCGTGCCACTGTTATGGTAGCAACGGGTTTTGCCTCAATCCACTTTGTGAATTTATCCACTGCAATGAACAAGTGTGTGAACCCTCCTGGCGCTTTCTTGAAAGGCCCGACCATGTCAAGCCCCCATACTACAAAGGGCCAAGAGATTGGTATGGTTTGGAGTTCTTGGGCTGGGAGATTTGTTTGTCTTGCATAGAACTGGCAACCCTCGCATGTGCGAACTATGTCTTTTGTATCTGTTACTGCTATTGGCCAAAAAAATCCCTGTGGGAAAGCCTTTCCGACTAACGTCCTGGATGCTGCATGGTTGCCACATATGCCCGAGTGGATCGATTGTAGAATCTGCTTGCCTTCCTCGGTGGTGACGCAGCGCATGAGGACACCGGATGCACTTCTTCGGTGCAGGTCTTCTCCGACTATTAGGAAACTTTTGCTTCGTCGTTTGATTTGTGCATCTTGACTGCGATCTTCTGGGAGTTCGTTGTCCAGGAGGAATTTGAGGACAGGAGTCCACCAATCTTGACATATGTTTGTTAGCGCTAGATGATGAAGCCTGCTCAGAAGCAAACTTCTTAAGCATGAAGCAATCCTTGGCCGCGTGCTTGCCCTTGGGGTGGAAGGGGCGAGGCCTGTTCATAACTTTCTGGTAGTTGTTGTTCCCTGGGGGCCGTGACTGAGTTCGCTCCATGTTGGCCACCTCGTTGTCCGACTTCCGCTTGCGGCTGCTGGACTTGTTCTATGATGGCTCATTGTCAGCTTTCGCCTTCTGGTCCTTCTGCCGGGGCTTTTTCTTCTCATCAAGGGCCTCTGTGACCGCTTTGGCTGAGTCGGCGTATTTATTTGCCATATCGAAGAGAGCCCAGACAGAGGCTAGTGGCTTCCGAGTGAACTTCGCGATGAACGGGGCGTCCTTGACTCCCTTGCGGAAGGCGGCGATGACGGCCTCGTCCTTGATCATAGGAATGGAATTGCGCTTCTCGGAGAACCTCTTGATGAACTCACGGAGGGACTCGTTCTTCCTTTGGTGTAGCTAGTAGAGATCGTGCTTGGAAGATGGTCTCTCGTAAGTCCCTTGAAAGTTGGTTATGAAGCGTTCCCGGAGTTCCCCTCAGGAGCCAATTGATCGCCTCGGGAGCCCTGTTAGCCATGTCCTCGCTGAGTCGGCCAGGGCGACCGGGAGGTAGTTAGCCATGGCTTTATGGTCACCTCCGGCAGCTCGGATCACTAGCGTATATACGGTGAGCCAGGACTAGGGGTTAGTTTTGCCGTTGTATTTCTCGATTCCCATAGGCTTGAAGCCTGACGGCCAGTCGACGTCTTGTAGTTCCTTGATGAAAGCAAGTATGCCTTCATCTTCGTGAGGGCTCCGGCTCCTACCACGACGGTTAAACCGCTCGTGGTGGAAACCGAAACGCTCATGCTCATCCTCCAGTTGGCGGCGCTCGTCCTCTTCGCGTTTGCGGCGCCGAGCGTTGATGTTGTGGCAGAGGTCGCGTTGTAGACGTCCTCGGTGATCTTGATTGTCGCGGCAATCATACTGGGGACACCACCGGTTATTGTTGTTAGGGTGGCCGAGAGGGGTCTGCCGTGACTCCACGTGCAGCTGACTTGAGCCAGCCACCCGGCGTCATGCTGATGTAGATGAGCCTGCCACCGGAGAACCCGACCAGTTGGTTGGTACAAGTGTGTCGCCCGACTGCTGGTGCTGCTGACAGGCAGCAGCTGTAACCATCGCCTTGATCTTGGCGATAGTCGGGGTGGCTTGGTGATCAGGCCCGAGCTAGAGTGTGTCCAGCAGGGTTGCAGCGGCCACGACGTTCTATTGTGGCATGACGAAGATGTCGTGGTCACCGACTTTGGTCTGGAGGATCTGTTGCTGAGCAGTTCACCCAGCCCTGCATAGCTCGTCGTTGCAAGCCTCGCGATCGGCCTCCTCCTGTTGCCGTAGTTGGCGTGCCTCCTCTTGTTGCTCCTCTTGTAGTCGGCGTACCTCCGGTGGAGGGGTTGAAGCCATGAAGATTTCTCGGTGCAGAAGGAAACTCGCCAGATTGGTGTCCAAACTGGTGTTCGAACTGTTGTCCGACTTGGAGTCGGAATCCGAGTAGTTGATCAGAGTAAGAACGACTCCGACCTCCCTAGATCCAATCTGGAACGGCTCTGGGCCATGTCCAAATTGAAGCGTAGGAGATCGGGTCTGCCGCGTGGGATGTAGATTCGCGGCATCACTGAGTCTGCACGGGAGGTTGACGATCTCTCCCCTTCCCAGCCCGACCTGGGCTGGCTCAAGGCCAAGCGCGAGTCGAACGCTGAAGGAGAGAGTTGTCTCGAGACCCAGATAGGTGGTTGATCGCCGCAGCAGATCGACGGAGGTGGCTACAGTGTCTTGTGGGCCAACTGGCATGGAGTCGGCTGGTTCCTCGGTCGGTCGGATCAAGTCTGTGTCGGTCAAGGTGAGATTGCCGAACATGTCAGCGATAAAGTCGAGGCTTCCGAATGAGATTGTATCTCCGGGGGAGAATTTGCCACCGTTGACTCCTGTTGTTGGATCCATCGAGCTTGTAGATGTAGATCTCGCCGAAGCCCCTACCTGGCGCGCCAACTGTCGATGTTTTATACCGGCAATATGAATATAGGGCTACTCGTCGGATTGAAACTTGGAGGATTGCAAAGGAACACGAGAGGGGGGGTTTATACTGGTTCAGGCCCTCGATGTGAGGTAATACCCTACGTCCAGTTGTGGTGTATTCCTTTGAGGAAGTATGATTCTGATGAATCTCCGTATGCCCTCAGGGGGCGCCCTGCCTCCCCTTATATACTAGGGGACAGGGGTACAAGGTAGGAATCCCAGCCGGATTACGGCCAAAGGATCTCCTCTTAGAGATATAACCTACCCGACTAGGACTATATATTCCTATCGTACAAGGCAAAGTCTGCCGGGTTCTAGCATATCTCTAATTACAAGGCTAGGCCCATCCTCTATCCGAGTGGCCCATATGCTTATGATGAGGTACCCGGGGCCCATGGCCTCCACACAAACTTAGCATAATCATTGTAAAACTTCATAACTTAGATAAAATAAGCTCGTATTTTATTAACAAGGTACATAATACATGCAGCCCCAGACTCACTACTCGGTTAAAACAAGCGATGTAGTGAGTCAGAGAAAAAACTTTGTACATATATATAGAGGAAATACAAAATTCAGGTATAGAAAGGACGTAGCTACTCTATATTCCACGAGTTACTGATGAGGGCACCGTCTTCAGTCTTCAATCGGTAGGTGCCCAGAAGTGTCACCTCAGCGAGAATGAATGGCCCTTCCCACAGAGGGGATAGTTTATGCCTGTCTTTGGTGGTTTGTATTTTTCTCAAAACGAGATCTCCCGCTAAAAAGGTGTAGCCACGGACATTTCGACTGTGATAACGATGTAGGCCTTAAAGATACCTTGCCAACTGGATAGTTGCAAGGTCCCTTGCTTCCTCCAATTGATCGAGTTCGACCAATCGGGCTTCATTTGATATGTTTTCTGAGTGGGCCTGAACTCGCGAAGAGCCGAACTCCAACTCAGTTGGTAACATAGCCTCAGCACCATAGACTAAGAAGAAAGGGGATTGCCCTATTGCCCGACTAACCGTGGTTCTTAGAGACCAAAGAACGGATGGGAGTTCTTGTACCCACCACCCTGCATATGGTTGTAGTCGGTTGAACACCCTAGCCTTGATATCTTGTAAGACCATGCCATTAGCACGCTCGACCTCCCCATTACTTCGTGGGTGTGCCACAAAAGCATAACAGATCTTGATGTCAAAATTGTCACAGAAAACTTGAAATACGCCGCCCATGAACTGAGTGCCGTTGTCCGTTATGATGCGGTTAGGAACCCCAAATCAGTATAAAATACTCATGATGAACTCCTTTGCTCGTGCCGCTGTTATGGTAGCAATAGGTTTTGCCTCAATCCACTTTGTGAATTTATCCACTACGACGAACAAGTATGTGAACCCCCCAGGCGCTTTTTTGAATGGCCCGACCATGTCGAGCCCCCAAACTGCAAAGGGCCAAGAGAGTGGAATTGTTTGAAGTTCTTGAGCTGGAAGATGTGTTGGTCTTGCATAGAATTGGCATCCCTCGCATGTGCTAACTATATTTTTGGCATCTGTTACTGCAGTCGGCCAAAAAAACCTACCTGTAAGCCTTTCCGACTAACGTCCTAGACGTGGCACGGTTGCCATAGATACCCGAGTGGATCAATTGCAGAATCTACTTGCCCTCCTCGGCTATGACACAGCACATGAGGACTCCGGATGCGCTTCTGCGGTACAGGTCTTCTTCAACTACAAGGAAACTTTTGCTTCAACGCTTGATCCGTTCGGCTTCGCTGCGTTCTTCTGGGAGTTCATCGTCCAAGAGGAATTTGAGAACTGGAGTCCACAAATCTTGAGAGATGGTTAGTACATCATTTGATGCCGGGGTAGGTTCAGCCCCCGACTATTCAAGCGCTGGTTTCTTCTTGACTGATGGCTCCAGTAGTTGTTCAACAAAAATCCTAGTCGGGACCACTTCTCATTCGGATCCCATGTTGGCCAATTCGTCCGCAGCATCGTTGTATTGTCATAATTCATGAGTTATCTCCAACCCATCGAACTTATTTTCCAGCTTTCTGACCTCCTGACAATACGCTACCATAGTATTGTCGAGACATGTCCAGTCTTTCATGACTTGGTTGACCACGAGTTGAGAATCCCCGTGCACAACCAATCAACGAATGCCAAGTGATATGGCAATGCGAAGCCCGTGGATGAGTGCTTCGTACTCGGCAACATTGTGGAAAGCCGAAAAGTGAATTTGGAGGACATACTTGAGTTTTTTGCTAGTGGGTGACGTCAACACAACGCCAACCCCTACACCGCCGATCCGTAGAGAACCGTCGAAGTACATCGTCCAGTACTCTAGCTTGTCATTGTTTGTAGTCGTCTGAACTTCTGTCCACTCGGCCACAAAGTTGACTAGAGCTTGAGATTTGATTGCTGTCCGTGGTTGAAAAATGATGTCAAATGCCATCAACTCAAGCGCCCATTTAGCAAATATATCCCTATTCGCCTAGAGGAAGGTGACGAGCACGTCTTCGTATTTGGGGTCGAGTCCGGTCCCGACTAGGGCAGTTTTGGAGGGGTCAGAAGGGTCCAAGGGGATCATCTTGGTTTCAGAATCCATTGAAATTCCTGACTTGGCTGCTTTTTTGGCTAGAACCTGATTGTCCTCGCATGCAGTTGTAGCAGCTAGTCGAATGCTGTTGCACCCGACTGTCGTTTCTTGAGATTGAGCCAGCTCGCAGCTCTCCTTGTCGCAGGTGAAGGCTTACTTGACATCGCTGTGAAGAGAAAGAAGTCCCGCTAGCCCTGGCATCTTGAGCATCATGTAGGTATAATGTGGCACTGCCATAAACTTGGCTAGCACCGGCCGTCTGAGTATCGCGTGATATGCGGTCTTAAAGTAGATATTCTCGGCGTGGAAATTATCCCGCGTGCCAAAAGTAACTGGGAGAGTTATCTATCCGAGTAGAGTAGAAGACAGGCCGGGGATTACCCCATGGAAGGGCGCTGTACTTGGCCGTAGCTCTGAACGAGGAATCTTCATCTCGTCCAGCGTCTTGGTGGACAGAATGTTGAGAGCACTGCCCCCATCAATGAGAACCTTCTTCAGTTTGATTCTCCTGATGACTGGGTCCAGGACTAGTGGATAGCATCCTAGATGAGTAACCCGATCGGGATGATCTACACGGTCAAACATGATTGGAGTTTCTGACTAGCGCAAGTATTGGGGGGCATTTGCTGCAGAGACCGAGTTGATTTCGCGTGCTGTAAGCTTCTAGTTCCTCTTGGGCTCATATGCAGACGGGGCTCCAAAGATGTGGTTGAGCTCAGCCTGGGGATCTTGGTAATCACCGGCTGTGCCTGAATCTGGCTTGTCCTTGTCTTTATCGGCGCCAGATGTTGAAGCCTATTCGGAAGCAAACTTCTTAAGCATAAAGCAGTCCTTAGCCACGTGCTTGCCCTTTGGATGAAAGGGGCATGGCCCCCTTTTTGGTATTCGTTATTCCTCGGGGGTCGTGGCCGAGTACACTCCATGGTAGCCACCACGTTATCCGACTTCCGCTTGCGGTTGCCGGATTTGTTCTGTGTTGGCTCATCGTTGTCCTTCTTGTCCTTCTGCCGGGGCTCTTTTTGTCATCGAGAGCCTAAGCGACCACGTCGGCCGAGTCAGCATACTTGTTTGCCATATCAAAAAGAGCCTTGATAGAAGCGGGAGGTTTTCAAGTGAACTTGGCAATGAACGGGGCATCTTTGACTCCCTTGCAGAAGGTGGCGATGACAACCTCATCCTTTATCATTGGGATTGAATTCCGCTTCTCAGAAAACCTCTTGATGAACTCGCGAAGAGACTCATTCTTCCTTTGGTGCAACTGATAGAGATCGTGCTCAGAAGACGACCTCTTGTAAGTTCCCTAGAAGTTGGCGATAATGCGTTCCCGGAGTTCCCCCTAGGAGCCGATTGACCTCTTTGGGAGTCCTGTTAGCCATGTCCTCGCCGAGTTGGCTAGAGCGACTGGGAGGTAGTTAGCCATGGCCTTGTGATCTCCTCTAGCTACTCAGATCGCCAGAGTGTAGACCGTGAGCCAGGACTCGGGATTGATCTTCCCGTCATACTTCTCGATTCCAGTCAGCTTAAAACCCGACGGCCAGTTGACCTATTGCAGCTCTTGGCAGAAGGCCGGTACTCCTTCATCTGCATGAGGACTCCGACACCGACTATAGTAGTGAAACCGCTCGTGGTGGAGGCCGAAGTGCTCATTCTCGTCTTTTAGTCGGCGCTGCTCATTTTCCTCGCGTTCGCGGTGCCATGCGATAATGTCTTGCCGAAGATCACATCGTAGTTGGCCTCGGAGATCCTGGTTGTCCCGTCGGTCGTTTTGATATCGACACCACCGGTCATTGTTGGGGTTGCCGAGTGACGTCTGGCATGACTCTGTGTGCGACTGACTAGAGCTAGCCGCTCGGCATCGTGTCGAGGCGAATGAGACCGCCATTGGAGAAGCCGACAGGTTGGTCGGTATGAGGGTATCGCCCGACTATTGGTGCTGCTGACATGCAGCAGCGGTGATCATGGCTTTTATCCTTGCTATAGTCCGGGTGGCCTGGTGATCAGGCCCAAACTGGAGCGTGTCCAGTAGAGTTGCAGTGGCTACGACGTTTTGCTGAGGCATTACAAAGACATCGTGGTCGCCTACATGGGTTTGGAGGATTTGTTGATGAGCAGTCCACCCGGCCCTACACAGATCGTCGTTACGGGCGTCGCGCTCGGCGTGCAGGTATCTTGCTTCTTCCTCCTGTTGTTTTCGTAGTCGGCGGGCCTCCTCCTCTTGCTACTCGCGTAGTCGGCGTGCCTCTTGAGTGGAAGTAGAGCCCTTGGACGCCATGAAGACTTCACGGGGTGGGGAGAAGCTTGCCGAACTGCTGTCTGACTTGGAGTCGGAGTCAGAGTAGTTAAGGGGTGTGATGATGACCCCAACCTCCCTGGACCCGATCTTGAGTGGCTCTAGGCCATATCCGAGTTGAATCCCAGAGGATTGAGTCTGCCGCATCAGATTGGAATCAAAGATTGTTGCAGCATTGTCGAGTCCGAGTGGGAAATAAATGATCTCCTCCTCTCTTAGCCCGATCTCAGCCGGCTCAAGGTCGAGTCCAAGTCGAACACCGAAAGAAAGAGTTGTCCCTAGACTCGGGCATATTGGAGATCACCGTAGCATGTCGCCGAATATTGCTACAGCGTTGAGTAGGCCAACTGGCGTGGAGTCGGCTTGGTCCCTGGCCGATCGGATCAGATCCGAGTCGAACAGGGTAAGGTTGCTGAATTCGTTGGCGACGAAGTCGAGGCTCCCGAAGCTGATTGTTTGCCCAGGGAAGAAGATGATGCCACCGACTCCCTTGATTGGATCCATCAGGCTTGATGAAGATGATCTCGACGAAGCCCCTACCTGGCGCGCCAACCGTCGATGTTTTGTATCGGCAATAATAATATGGGGCTACTCGCGAGATCTAAACTTGATAGATTGCAAAGGAACACGAACAAGTTATACTGGTTCAAGCCCTCGAGATGAGGTAATACCCTATGTCCAGTTGTGCTGTATTGCCTTTAAGGTTTCTCTGGTGAGATTTTTCTTCTTCTTCTGCCCTCAGGGGGTGCCCTGCCTCCCCTTATATATCCGGGGGACAAGGTTACAGAGTAGGAATCCCAGTCAGACTCCGACTAAGGGATTTCCTTCTAGGAATACAACGTGCCTGACTAGTACTATATCCTTTCCTTCTCGTACAAGGTTATGTATGTCGAGTCCTATTATATCCCTAATTACAAGGCTAGGCCCATCCTCTGTCTGAGTGGCCCAAATGCTTCTCATGAGGTACCCGGAGCCCATGGCCTCCACAACTCGGCATACATTACTTTGCACAACAAGGAAAGGATATAGTCCTAGTCAAGCATGTTGTATTCCTAGAAGGAAATCCCTTGGTCGGAGTCCGACTTAGATTTCTACTTTGTAACCCTGTCCCCCGATATATGGTGATGGCAACGGGGTGCCCGATCTTCCGTTAGGTAAGAATAACTCTCGATTTGGTGGAGAATCGACACTCACGATCCGGCTTCTGATCACCAAGACCCGAACCCTGCAATCGCTGCACCACGTCTCCTCTCGTTATCAACAGTGCGCTGCCTGATTGACCTCGCCACGAAGGCTAATCCTTGTGTGCAAATCAAAGAACACAAGCAAAAACAAGAAAGATTGCAACTGAATTGCAGATGAAAGATTATACTCTCGAGTTGGGGTCTCACAAACCGATAAACGGTGAAACTGTTGAAAGGCAGAATAATCTAAGCAAAACCCACCTTTAAACAACGACAGCTAGTGTATATATAGGAGTTGGGACGTCCTAGGGTTATCCCTAGGGCGCACACCCCTTGGGCTTAGCCCACGACACAATTACAAGGCCCAAGGCCCAAAACAGACTCGGACTGGGAGAGGTATGTGTCTTGTTTCGATGATTCCGGACAGCTCAGGAGGAATTTTGACATGGGACCAAAACTATATGAAAGTAGACTCCATAATCTTTCCAACAAGTACTCATGGACCCCGAAAGTCCTTCTAGATCAGCAGCTAGGTCTGTTTGAAGTTGATGCTGTTAGGAGGCCCGAATCCGAATCCAAAACGTGCAGAACTTCATCTCTTGCTTTCTATGGACCAAAAGTGGCGTGGTGATGTAGGAGTAGACTTAGGTAAGGTCTTGGTTTGGTCCCCAATCAACTTCTTTGATCATCCATGTGTTCCTTGCGCTCGGCCTCTTTCCCTTCACCCAAGCAAGTATCTCTGCAAACGAGAACACACAAAACTCATGGTGCAGTAACGGCTGTTCAAATATATAACGCATAAATCTTATGTAGAAAGCATGCATCTTTGGTTGATGAATACATAAAGTTGCTAGGGTCATATCCGAGCTAGTGATGTCCTCATCATCCTCCCCTTCTTGATTGGAAACCATCCACGGTTTCACCTTGTTATTAAGCCTAATGAACATATCTTTATCTTTCACCACATAGGGGAAGGTAATGTTGCACATATGGTTGGATTCTAAAATTTTTAAACACGGAGAACACTTTGTAGTGTTGTACAGCTCACAACACTCCCCTTCTTGCAAACCAACCTGCAACTCATTTAAACAACTAAAGGAACTAGATAGAGAATTATTTATACTCATGCGGTCCTCTAGACAAGATATATCATTATGAAAAGGAGGTATATTAAAATTTGAACAAATGTATACTCTATGCACATTATATTCTCCTTTATTATCATAATTGCCAATAACATGGAAAATTACATGAGAAGGACATGGCAAATCAGATCTAGCAAATAATTTCTTCTCTAGACAATTGAATGGACAAAGATCATCAAACTGAATATAGCCCCAAGTATTTAAAGAAGATAGCAATCTAAGCTCTTCATTCTCGCTAGCAATGTGAACAACATGTCTAAAATCAGCACATGGTGGTTCAACAACATTACTAACATGTTCATTCACTAGCTGTGGCATGGATATAAGTGAAGCATTGCACAACTCTTCTTTATCACAAGAAATAGGAACCAAATCATCATGTGACAAAGGTAATATAAAACACGATTCCACTAGTGATTGCTCTAAACTAGCATGATTAGTGGACATAGATAGCACATCAGAATTGTCCATACCTTGAGTGAATGTAGCACTATTTCTGTTACCTTTGTTCTCATTTTCAAAAACTGTAAGTGCACTCTTAATTAAACCATCTTGAACCATGCATGGAACAACAGGTGAATCTTCTTTCTCTATATCTTTCTTCCTTTCCTCATTACTTTGGCTCTTCTCAGATACCTGCAAAATGTCAATGCCCAAAGCAATACATTCGTTTTGCAATAACTCAGGTTTAGGTGAAGGCATCAAAACATTAG
This sequence comes from Oryza meyeriana var. granulata, assembly GCA_003991445.1. Lineage (NCBI taxonomy): Eukaryota > Viridiplantae > Streptophyta > Magnoliopsida > Poales > Poaceae > Oryza > Oryza meyeriana. The sequence continues at coordinate 19,582 of RYFJ01000407.1, read as the reverse complement.
TATTATTACATTTATTTCTAAAAGCCTCATGGTTTTTAATCATTTCCCTCTCAAGATCATCTTTCAAAATTTCAGCAGGGGACATAGGTAGCAACTTAAATTTCTTGCCATTATGTGTAAACGTGTACGTGTTGGTTCTACCACGGTGCACAACATCTCTATCATATATCCAAGGTCTACCAAGAGTAGAGAACATGCTTGCATTGGAACAACATCGAATATGGCACTATCATGATAATTGCCTATGGAAAACTCCACTTTCACAATTTTACTTACCTTCAACTTACCGTAGGAATTGAACCACTGGATGTAATAAGGCTGAGGATGTGGTTGCGTCGGCAATCCAAGTTTCTCGACCATATCTAAACTTGCCAAGTTTCTACAGCTCTCACTATCAATGATAATACGGCATGCTCTATTGTGAACCACAAACCTTGATTGGAACAAATTGTGGCATTGATTTTGCTCCGCTTTCTCCATTTGAGAACTTAGCACTCATTGTACCAAAGTACTCTCAAGCGTGTGGTTTATGTTCGGCTTGGCAAGAGCAGCGTTGACCCCCTTCAGAATGGTTTCATTCAGCCCCTTCATCATTTGGTCAATGTAGCCTTGTATCTCGCTACGAAGAACGCACTCCGCCATTTCGTCGGACCCTGGCATTGTTAGCAAGAAGATAGAGAAAACACAAAGGAATTATCCCTATCAACTACTACTATGCAAGGATAGTGAACACTCGCAAATGGAAGCACCTTACCGAGCTCTTACAAGGTTCTGAGACTAGCGAGCAAAGGATTGTACAACCGGTGGCTGGTTCGTGATACCTTGAGGGCGTGATCCAGCGATTGCAAGGGTTGAGACAGTGCTGACCAGAAGTATATATGTGAAGCTTGGGAGGCCAAAAATGTTAGTGGCACACAATTCAATAACAGATAGTAATGCTAAAAAAATGTCCCAAGCACTTGTCCTAGTTGCTGGCCTAAACGAGTTCTAACCTAAATGTGATAAAACAAGGGCGACAAACAAGTATGAAAGGACAGGAGCAAAGAAATAAGGACAAGGCAAAAAAACACAGCACACAACAGCACACAGCTGGCTCCCTGGTGTGTCCTATGTGCTCCTCTCCTTTTCTTTTTTTTTCTTCTTTCACACCTTTTTTTTAATTTTTCTTTTATTTTTCTGATATTTTTTCTCAACTAGGAGCACAGGAATAGCAACCTCAGGAAGGTGGCAGCTCAGTCTGATATAAGGTGTGGAGAAAGATTGCAACTCAATTGCAGATAAATGATTATACTCTCGAAGTTGGGTTCTGTAGAAATACACGAGCGTGCTTTAAAAAGCGTGTTGGAACTTTGAAGTGCGGAAACCCAATTTTCCGGGCTGAATTTCACAAAAAAATTTTAGACAAACCCGACAAAATTGGAGAGAAGCGGATGGGAAATTTTTTGTAGATGTCCGTAGACTATTTATTTGCCTGATTTCGAGTTCGTATGCGAAAGTTATGGCTGTTTCAGGGAAGGTCCTCCGTATCAGTGTTTTGGTGGAGGCTGATTCAGGATCAGGTGGTGGTGTCTAGGGGGGGTGCGGTGGATGGATCACGAACTGGACTCAAACACAATCTAAGCCAGCAACCGAACTCGACCTAGGACACAAACTCAACACTACGGACTCTGTAACAGGATTATGCAAAAGGCTAAACGTGGTTATAGGACAGGGAAAAAACAACCTACGACTACCAATTTTTTTTGTGGCTTTTCTGGACTCTAGGTATAGGAAACAAAAATTGAAAATGGGATGAAAAAGATACTACCTAACGGGCAACCTTCGCTCTGATACTACGGACTCTGAAACAGAATTATGAAAAAGGCTAAACGTTGTTGTAGGATAGGGGAAAAAAACCTATGCCTACTAATTTGTTTTTGTGGCTTTTCTGGACTCTAGGTATAGGAAACAAAAATTAAAACAGGACGGAAAAGATAATACCTAACGGTCAACCTTCACTCTGATACCACTTGATGGCAACAGGGTGCCCGATCTTCCGTTAGGTAAGGATAACTCTCGATTTGGTGGAGAATCACACTCACAATCCGGCTTCTGATCACCAAGACCCAAACCCTGCAATCGCTGCACCATGTCTCCTCTTGTTATCAACCGTAAGCTGCCTAGTTGACCTCGCCACGAAGGCTAATCCCTGCATGCGAATCGAAGAAGACAAGCAAGAACAAGAAAGATTGCAACTCAATTGCAGATGAATGATTATACTCTCGAGTTGGGGTCTCACAAACCGATAAACGGTGAAACTGTTCAAAGACAGAATAATCTAAGCAAAACCCACCTTTAAACAATGACAACTACTGTATATATTGGAGTTGAGACGTCCTAGGGTTATCCCTAGGGCGCACACCCCTTGGGCTTAGCCCACGACACAATTACAAGGCCTAAGGCCCAAAACAAACTCGGACTGGGAGAGGTACGTATCTTGTTTCGATGATTCCGGACAGCTCAGGAGGAATTTTGACATGGGACCAAAACCATCAGAAAGTAGACTCCATAAGCTTTCCAACAAGTACTTATGGGCCCCGAAAGTCTTTCTAGATCAGCGCTAGGTCTGTTGGAAGTTGATGCTGTCAGGAGGCCCAAATCCGAATCCAAAACGTGCAGAACTTCATCTCTTGCCTTCTATGGACCAAAAGTGACGTGGTGATGTAGGAGTAGACTTGGGTAAGATCTTGGTTTGGTCCCTAATCAACTTCTTTGATCATCCATGCGTTCCTTGTGCTCAGCCTCTTTCCCTTCACCCAAGCAAGTATCTCTGCAAACGAGAACACACAAAACTCATGGTGCAGTAACGACTGTTCAAATATATAACGCATAAATCTTATGTAGAAAGCATGCACCTTTGGTTGATAAATACATAAAGTTGCTAGGGTCATATCCGAGCTAGTGATGTCCTCATCATAAGGGGAGGCAAGGCGCCCTCTGAGGGCAGGATCACCAAGATCAGAATCATATCGAAATCTCACCAGAGAAACCTCAAAGGCAATACACCACAACTGGACGTAGGATATTACCTCATCTCGATGGCCTGAACCAGTATAAATTGTTTCGTGTTCCTTTACAATCCATCAAATTTAGATCTCACGAGTAGCCCCATATTCTTATTGCCGATACAAAATATCGACAGTTGGTGCGCCAGGTAGGGGCATCGGCGAGATCATCTTCGACAAGCCTGATGGATTCAACCGCCCAAGTCGACTTCTTCCTAGGGTAGACAATCACCTTCAGGAGCCTTGACTTCATCACCGACAAGTTCAGCAAACTCACCCTGTCCGACTCGGTTCCAATCAGATCGGCCAGGAACCAAGCCGGCTCCGCACCGGTCGTCCCACGTGACACTACAGCGATCATCGTCGATTTACAGCAGCAATCTTCAACATGCCTGGGTATCGGGATAACTCTTTCTTTCGGTATTCAACTTGGACTCGGCCTCGAGCCAACCGAGATCGGGCTAAGAAAGGAGGAGATCATCAAACTCCCATTCGGACTCGGCGACGCCACGGATATCTTCAATCAACATCCGATGCAACAAACCCGATCCCCTGAAGTTTGACTTGGATACGGCCTAGAGCCGCTCGAGATCGGATCTAGAGAGGTCAGAGTCGTAATTACCCCCATCAACTACTCTGATTCTGACTCTAAGTCGGACAGCAGTTCAAGAAGCTTCTCTCCACCACGTGAAGTCTTCATGGCGTCCAAGGGCTCTACTCCCACTCAAGAGGCACGCTGACTACGTGAGTAGCAAGAAGAGGAGGCCTGCCGACTGCAAGAACAGCAGGAGGAAGAAGCAAGATGTCTGCATGCTGAGCGCGACGCCCGCAAGGACGATCTATGCAGGGCTGGGCGGACTGCTCAACAGCAAATCCTCCAAACCCGAGTTGGTGACCACAACATTTTTGTAACTCCTCAACACAATGTTGTGTCCACTGCAACTTTACTGGATACACTCCAGTTCGGGCCTGATCACCAGGCCACCCCGATGATAGCAAGGATAAAAGCCATGATCACCGCTGCTGCATTGAAAACTCATCCACCCACCAAACAACCAGCAGCATCAACAGTTGCGGCGATACTCTCATACCAAAAAAAAAAAAACCGATCAGTCGGCTTCTCCAACAACACAGTCTCATCTACCTCGACACGACACCGACGAGCGGAACCCGGCTCCAATCAGCCGCAACACACCAAAGTCACGACCCACCACACGCCCCCCCACTACACCATCCAACACCACAACCAAAACCAGGCACCCAAAAACAACAACAACAATGACCGGGCAATTGCCGAACATCAAAACGACCATCGAGACAACCATGACTCCAAGGCCAACTACGACGTGATCTCTGGCAAGACATCAATGCACGACGCCGCAAACACGATGAAGAAATGATAGCGTCGCCGACTGGAAGACAAGAATGAGCGCTTTGGGCCTCCACCCACGAGCGGTTTCAAACCCACCGTAGTCGAAAGTCGGAGTCCTTAATAGCATATGAAGGAGTACCAAGCCTTCATCCATGAGCGTGCAACAAGTCGAACTGGCCATTAGGCTTCAAGTCGACTGGAATTGAAAAATACGACAAGAGAAACCAAAACCCCGAGTCCCTTGCTCACAGTATAACACTCTGGCGATACCCGAGCAGCTGGAAGATCATCACAAGGCCATGCTAACTACCTCCTAGTTGCTCTAGCTGACTCGGCGAGGACATGGCTAACTAGACTTTCTAAGAGCTCAATCGGCTCCTGGGGAGAACTCTGGGAACGCTCATCGCACACAATTTCCAAGGAACATACGAAAGACCATCTTCCGAATATGATCTGTATCAGTGCCATCAAAGGTATGAACGAGTATCGTTCGTGATTTCATCAAAAGGTTTTCTAAGAAGAGGAATTCAATCCCGAAGATCAAGGACGAGGTCGTCATCGCCGTCTTTTGAAAAGGAGTCAAGGACACCCCCGTTCAACGCTAAATTCACTTGAAAGCCTACAAGTTCTGTCAAAGCTCTATTCAACATGGCAAACAAATACGCCAACTTGGCCGACGCTGTTGCTGAGGCCCTCAATGACAAAAAGGCACCCCGACAGAAGGAGCGGAAGGACACCGATGACGCAGCCCTGATTAAGGCTGGGAACCGCAAACGCAAGTCGGACGACTTCATTGTGGTAGTCGGTCGCAACCGTCTTTGACCTCCTAGAACTGAAGATTATCAGAACGACAAGTGACATGCTTGGGGGCTCAAAAGCACAAATGCAAGGATGGCATCCCCACTCCCAACTTGTGCAATACTGAACTGCTAAGTCGCTTTCTGATAAATATTTTCTCCTCTATATGATATTCTCGTCTAAATGGGCCAAGAGGCAACTCACTTCCTTATGGTTTGACTCGGATACGGCTTAATGCCAGTCGGGATCGGATCTATGGGGATGAGATCATCAATTCCTCACTCGGCCTTGCTAATGCCGTAGTTGCTTACAGTGTACATACTGCGCATTTTCTGTTTTTGCTCTTAATGATTGCAAAAGTACTCGAGTAGCATAAATTCTGATCTATGAAGCTTTGCTCCATGAAAGACGAACTCAAGTCACCCAAAACGCATGTCTAGGAAAGAACCATGAGCCAACTCCCGATGCTAGGGGGCTATGAGTAGTCGGGCAGAGTGTTTAAACGCAAGGGGTCAAGTACTCGGGGAAATTAATATCAATAAGAGGAGGAACACATATTTACATCTATTATAAAATAGATAAATTTTCTTCGAGTGATTGTTTTATACATCAGATGCTACTCATCCGATATGTTTATAATGCAGGACCAATTCCAGATACGCATAACATGAACTCATGGCTACGAGCCTATCACCTACGCTCAGGGGCTGGACCAGTCTGCCATGATACACTTGGAGTGCGATGCTTCAAGAATAACTCGGAATGCTCCATGAGGGCTAATGACCGAGTACTTGTACCAGTCGGGACACGGATGTCACCTTTACCTTGGTATGTCCCATGGGGGCTAATAACCATCTCCCGGCCAGTCGAGCTCGGGTACCACACTGCTAGGCAGGGTACGCCCCATGAGGGTCTCCAGCAGAATCTTATGCTAATGCAAGGTTCGGATACCTTATTTGGACATAACTCTATTGGGTAGGGTACGCCCCATGAGGGTCGCCAGCCAAATCCTATGCTAATGCGAGGTTCGGGTACCTTATTCGGCTACAATTTTGCCAGGTTGGGTATGCCCCAAGAGGGTCGCCAGCCAAATCCTACGCTAGCGCAACGTTCGGGTACCTATTTGGCCAAAACAGGGAAACAAGCCACTACTAGAGCTTTCAGTCGGAAGTAGCACCAAACCTAGAACCTACGGAGGTGCTCATTATTTTTCAAGATTGGAAGACCCCAATCATTCGATTTCTACTGGAAGACGAATTTCCTAAGGATTACAACGAAGCCGAGTAAATGAAGCGACGGAGCAAAACCTTTATCGTAGTCAGAGAAGACTTATATCATCAAAGCACATCCAAAGTTCTCATGCACTGTGTCACACCTGAGGAGAGCAAGCAGATCCTGCAATCTATCGACTCGGGCATCTGTGGCAACCATGCTGCATCTAGAACATAAGTTGGAAAGGCTCGTAGACAAGGATTCCTCTGGCCGATTGTGGTTACCGATGATGAAGTACTCGTCCTGTCATACTAGGTGTGGAGGCCATGGGCCCCGGGTACTTCATCACAAGCATATAGGCCACTCGGATAGAGGATGGGCTGAGACTAGTAATTAGAGATATAGTAGCACCCGGTAGACTTTGCCTTATACAAAAAGGAATATATAGTCCGAGTCGGGTAAGATGTATCTCTAAGAAGGAAATCCCTTGGCCGTATCCGGCTAGGACTCCTACCTTGTACCCATGTCCCCTGGTATATAAGGGGAGGCAGGGCGCCCCCTGAGGGCAGAAGATCACCAAGATCAACACAAATCCTCAAAGGAATACCACCACAACTAGATGTAGGGTATTACCTCACATCGAGGGCCTGAACCAGTATAAACCTCCCTATGTTCCTTTGCAATCCACCAAGTAGCCCCATAATCATATTGCCGGTGTAAAACATCAACAGTTGGCGCGCCAGGTAGGGGCTTCGACAAGTTTTTCATCTACAACCTCGATGGATCCAACAACAGGAGTCGACGGCAACAAATTCTCCCCTGGAGACACAATAACCTTCAGAAGCCTCGACTTCGTCACCGACCAGATTGGCAATCTCACCTTGGCCGACGCAAATCCAATCACAACCGGCCGAGAACTAGCCAACTCCGTGCCAGTCGGCCCACAGAGACACTGCAACAACCACCATCAATCTGACGCAGCATCTTCTACTATCGCCGAGCCACAGGAACAACTCTTTCCTTTGATGTCCGACTCGCGGCATAGGCCTTGAGCCAACCCAAGAGTTGGGCTAAGGTAAAGGGAGAGATCATCAATTTCCCACGTGGATTTGGCGATGCCACGGATCTACATCTTACACGGCAGACCCGATCTCCCGCGATTCAGTTTGGACACGGCCAAGCACCGTTTCAGATTGGATCTAGGGAGGTCGGAGTCGTTCTTACTCCGAAGAACTACTTGGACTCTGACTCCAAGTCGGACAATGGTTTGAACACCAGTTCGGACTCCAGTCTGGCAAGTCTCCTTATCCCCCGCAAGATCTTCATGGCTTCAACCCCTCCACTAGAGGTACGCCGACTACAAGAGGAGCAACAGGAGGAGGCGCGCCGACTACGGCAACAAGAGGAAGCTGACCGTGAGGCTCGCAACGATGAGCTATGCAAGGCTAGGTGAACCGCTCAGCAACAGATCCTCCGGACAAAAGTCGGTGACAACGACGTCTTCGTCACGCTACAACAGAACATCGTGGCCACCGCAACCCTGCTGGACACGCTCCAGCTCGGGCCTGATCATCAGGCCACCCCGACTATCGCCAAGATCAAGGCGATGATTACAGTTGCTGCCTGCCAGCAGCAATAGCAGTCGAGCGACACACTAGTACCGACGAACAGGTCGGGTTCTCTAGCAGCATCATCTATGTCAGCACGACGCCGAGCGGCTGGCTCTAGTCGGCCACATGAGGAATCGCAGCAAACATCACTCGGCGACACTAACAACAACAATCGGCGGCGTTGCCAGTACGATCGCCAGTTCAACCAAGACCTCTGAGTTTGTCTACAACATGACCCTCCGATACGACATCAATGCTCGGCGCCGTCAACGTGAAGAAGATGAGCGCCGCCGACTGGAGGATGAGCACGAGCGTTTCAGCCTTCACCACAAGCGGTTTAAACACCGTGGTCGGAGCCGGAGCCCTCATGAAGATGAAGGCGTTCCAGCTTTCACCCATGAGCTCCAAGACGTCGACTGGCTGTCGAGCTTCAAGCCTACGGGGATTGAGAAATACAACGGCAAAGCCAACCCCGAGTCCTGGCTCACTGTATACACCCTGGCAATTCGAGCTGCCGGAGGTGACCATAAAGCCATGGCCAACTACCTCCCGGTCTCCCTAGCCGACTCAGCGAGGACATGGCTAATAGGGCTCCCGAGGCGGTCGATCGGTTCCTAGGGAGAACTTAGGGAGCGGTTCAGCGCTAACTTTCAAGGGACCCTACGAGAGGCCGTCTTCCGAGCATGATCTATATCAACTGCAACAGAAGAAGAACGAGTCTCTATGCGACTTTATCAAGAGGTTCTCTAAGAAGCGCAATCAAATCCCAATGATCAAGGATGAGGCTGTCATCGCCGCCTTCTGCAAGGGAGTAAAGGATGCCCCATTCATCGCGAAGTTCACTCGGAAGCCTCCAGCCACCGTCCGGGCTCTCTTTGATATGGCAAACAAATACACCGACTCGGCCAAAGCGGTCGTAGAGGCCTTGGACGAGAAGAAGGAGTCCTGACAGAAGGACCAGAAGGAGAAAGCCGACAAGAGCCATCACAAAACAAGACCGGCAACCGCAAACGGAAGTCGGACAACGAGGTGGCCAACATGGAGCGAAACCATCGGTCGCTTGGCCCAACGCAAACAACGACTACCAGGAAAGTCATGAATGGGCCCTGCCCCTTCCACCCCAAAGGCAAGCAGCACCCGCGGCTACAAAGATTGCATCATGCTCAAGAAGTTTGCTTCGAGCAGGCTTCATCATCTCGCGCCGACAAGGACAAAGACAAGCCAGATCAAGGCCCAGTTGACGATTTTCAAGATCCCTAGGCTGAGCTCAACCACATCTTCAGAGGGCCATCTGTGTACGAGTCCAAGCAAAAGTAGAAGCTCACAGCACACGACGTGAACTCAATCTCTACAGCAGACACCCCCAGTATTTGCGCTGGTCAGAGACGCCCATCACGTTCACCCGCGCAAATCACCTAGATCGGGTTTCACACCCAGGACGTTACCCACTCGTCCTGGACCCGGTCGTCAAGAGCATCAAGTTGAACAAGGTCCTCATAGACAGAGGCAGCGCGCTCAATATCCTCTTCGCCAAGACTCTGGAGGAGATTCCTCATTCAGATCTGTGGCCGAGTACGGCGCCCTTCCACGGGATAATTCCTAGCCTGTCTTCAACACCACTGGGGCAGATCACCTTGCTAGTCACCTTCGGCATGCGGATAACATACCACACGAAAAGCATCTGCTTCGAGGTCGCGACTTCGAGACCGCGTACACGTGATACTCAGACGAGCGCGGCGCTCACAAGTTCATGGCGAAACTGCACTACATACATGGTGCTTAAGATGCCCGGGCCAGCAGGAGTCCTCTCCTTCCACAGCGACATCAAGCAAGCCTTCACCTACGACAAGGAGAGCTACGAGTTGGCTCAATCCCAAGAGGAGGCAGTCGGACGCAACAGCATTCGGCAAGCCATCACAACTGAAGTCGAGGAAGATCAAGTTCCGACGAAAAAAGCAGCCAAGTCGGGAATTTCAGTGACTCTGATACGAAGAAGATCCCCTGACCCTCCGACCCCTCCAAGACTGCTCTAGTCACGCGGACGCCGGAGCTCTCGACCCCAAATAGGAACAACACGCTCGACACCTTCCTCCAAACCAAACAAGGATATCTTTGCGTGGAAACCGTCCCACATGCCGGTGTACCAAGGGAGGTGATCGAGCACGCCCTCAACGTCAAGACAGATGCTAAGCCAGTCAAGCAACAGCTGCGGCTTCTCTCAGGACCGAAAAGATGCTATTCGGGAGGAGATAACCAAGCTCCTTGCAGCCGGGTTCATCAAAGAGGTCTATCACCCGGATTGGCTGGCAAACCCAGTCCTGGTCCAGAAGAAAAATGGTAAATGGCGCATGTGCGTTGACTACACCGATCTCAATAAGGCATGCCCCAAAGATCCATTTGGTCTACCGAGAATAGACCAGGTGGTGGATTCAACTACGGGGTGCGAACTTCTCAGCTTTCTCGACTGCTACTCGGGATACCATCAAATCAGCCTGAAGAAGGAGGACTGCTTAAAAACATCTTTCATTCCATGCCGTTTGGAGTGTACTGCAACTCCAACATATGTCGGTTCGGTCTGAAAAATGTCATTGCCAGCCAACGTAATCAACGCGCCTTTGGATGTCTGCACACTCAGAATTCAAATACCTCACATCAACGCGAGCGAAGCAGAGTATGGACAATTACTAATCGACGGTTCTCTACGGATCGTGGTGCTAGGGCTGATCGTACTGAACGTCCCCCACCGGCGAAAAACTCAAGTACGTTCTACAAATCCACTCCCGCTTCCCACCAATGTCGACGAGTCGAGACACGTTATCCACGGCTCCGCATTGCGAATATCACTCGGCATACGCTGACGTAGTTGGGCTGGGGATTCTCAAACTCGTGGGTGAACCAAGTCATGAAGACTGGAACAATGTCCTCGACGAATACTATGCGCCAGCATACTGTTAGGAGGTCCGGAAGCTAGAAAACAAGTTCGACGGGCTAGAGATAACACATGTCCTACGAACAATCAATGACTCGCTGCAGGGATTGAACTGGCAAATATGATACCAAGCGAGAAGCAGTCTCAATAGGGATTTTGTCGAGACAATACCTTTATGGAGCCATTAGTCAAGAAGAAACCCAAAAGTACCAATCCTAGTCGGGAGCGAACCGACCCCGCAACCACGACGAGGTGCTGCACACTATGTCAAAAGATTGTAGACTCCTGTTCTCAAATCCTGCCTAGACGACAAACCCCAGAAATGATCGCAGCCAAAGCCGAACATGATTCAAACGTCGTAGCAAGAGTTTCCTAGTTGTCGAGAAGACCATACCAAGAGAAGTGCAATTCCGGATTCCTTCATGACCGCACACACAACTGAGGAGGGCAAGCAGATTCTGCAGAGCGATCCACACGTGGCATATTGGCGACCATGCCGCATCCAGGGACGTAGTAAAGGCTTACCGGAAAGATTTTCTGCGCCAACAGCGAATGTGACAGCGATGCCAAAGACATTGTTCGCACATGCGCCAGGGTTGCCAATTCTATGCAAGACAAACCAATCTCCCAGCCCAAGAACTCCAAACAATCTCAAATCTTTTGGCCCTTCGGGCAGTGTGGGGCTGGACATGGTGGGCCCTTCAAGAAAGTGCCAGAGAGGGTTCACACACTTGTTCGTTTCGGCAATGATAAATTTCATCAAGTGGATGATGGCCAAACCCGTGCTACTATAACGAAGCCAGACGAGACAAAGACTTCATCATGAGTATATATATACGATTTCCTGTTCAGCGTCCCTAAACCGCACATCACCGACAACGGTACTCAGTTCAGGGCGGTCATATTCAGATTTCTGTGATGACCTTGGCATCAAAGATCTGCTATGCATCTGTGGCGACACCCACGGAGCAACGGGCAGTGAACGCACAATGGTATGGTCTGACACAGTATCAAGGCCAATATATCGACCGACTACAACCATAAGCAGGCCGGGTGGGTACAAGGAACTCCCATCTTGTTCTCTGTCATCTCAGAACGCACGGTTAGTCGGCAGCAGGGCCAAATCCCCTTCTCTGGTTAGGTGTCGGAATATCAGTGCTGAGGCGTTTGTGCTACCAAACGATGTTAAGAGTACGCGACTCTACCACGAGTGTGAGCTTACTCATAAGACATATCCAAACAAACCCGATTGGCCTCGGAACGGAGACTAGATTGGAAAGAACGAAGGATATCGCATAGCAATCCAGTCGCAAAGGTATCTACCAAGCGCCTGCGTTCGTTATCACAACGCGACGAACGTCCATTGAGACGCGGCCATTATTTGAGAAGTGAGTGATAACTCAAGTCTTGCCAGAAAAATAACAAACCACCGATAGACAGGCATAAAGCTACTCCCCAATCTGGTCTAGAGACCAGGGTATGCGCGTCCATTATCGAGAGATTACCTCACAGCGCGTTCCCTACCGACTAGACAGAAGATCCAAACCGATAAGGTGGGCGCACTTCCAGATGGGGATCTAGAGGTTCTGCAACTCACCTGAGTAAATAGAACCAGTCTACTTGTCCGTTGGCTATAGCCTTGAGTTGATACTTCTCCATGCTGAAGACAATTTATTGTTCTCTCGACTCACTGGTACGCCGCCCGCTTGTATCAATAACCGAGTAGGTGAGGGAGAAGCGCATGAGTCCGGAGACCGAATTTAGGGTACCTCTTTATTACCCTAGGCTGACGACCAGCTCCCGGATAAAACTATAGGGCCAACCATGTAATTAGAGAACACCAGGGATACAGCCCGGGTAATGGTTGTGCCTTGTTATAATAGAGAAGCTATAATAGTCTTAGCGGATGAAGCGACTCCTTCTCATAAACGGAGGAGATATCTCTTGCCGAATCCACGCCTGGAGGCATCCTTATCAATGTACCCTGTCCCCTTATGTAATAAAAGGAGCAGGGCGCCCTCAGGGCACAAGGGACAACATTAGATCACCGAACTGGTTATCAGCAAACCTCCTGAGTGAGGTAAATAACACCTCAACTGGACGTGTCTAGGGTATTACCTCATATCGCGGCTGAAACCAGTATAAGACTTGTTCCTCCTGTAATCCACCGAATTCACCCTCCCAAGTAGCCCCGTCTAGGTTACTGATTGCGGGTGCTAAACGCATCGACAGTTAGGAACAACGTAGCCAGGTAGGAGGCTCCGACAAATTCCTCATTCAGAGACGATTGGATTTCGATCAACGGAGAGTCCGACCTACCAACTAGTTCTCCCCCAAGATGCAATTACCTTCGGGAGCTTAGATTTCTTCGTGGGTCCGAAGTCAACTCGAGCACCATTCTGCAGCCTTGCTGCAGCAAAGATTTCCAATCTTGACCAGTTGACCTACCTCGACAGACTACTCCACATGTCAGCCAACGTGCCGCGTTAGACCGCCCATGCAGTAGACCCAAGATTCAGAGACACCTATGAACGGACCAGCCCCCGTCTCCTGACTTTCTGCGTAGTTAAGCAAAAAAGTGCTCTTCAAGATCAGACAGTACCTGTGAAGACTCGGATTACAACCCTATTCGCTCCAGAAAGATAGAGGCCGACTCTCGACTCGTAACAAAAGTACCTTGAAGCAAAGTCCCGGGTGCAGAAGAACACGAACCAGAGAGGAAGGACCCAGACGCTCGCAGTCAATACTCCCGTACAAGCACTGTCTAGCCAGGACGCTGGCTAGCACTCGAATATGTCGTCGTTACGCGCAGCAGCCGATCATCCAAGATCGAATGTACAAGTGAGACTGTTGGAGACGACCCGCATCCTCATATCAGAGTTGACGATTACTAGAGAGGATCCCGAAGTCTAAATTCCACATGCGCGATAAAGCTCCGAAGTTCCCGAACACACAAGATCGAAGAGTAGCGTGTGAGCGCATGAGAATTCGGAGTCATGACATGCAAGGCTCTGCCGTTCGCCGCGAGAACTCTTCATGGCGACTGCAACGCCGACCAAATATTCTGAAAGTTTAAAACAGTTCCCACCTACTATAGATTAAAGTGAGCATTATTCAGGAGGAGGCCCACCTGTTCCGACGTACATACAAGGAGGCCATATCGTGTCGCAAAGCCCGCAATGAAGAAACTACAGACCAGAAAGGCGGAGACGTACTCGACTCTATACCGCTAGATCCTTACCTGATAACGCAAAGAGTCACCCGGGACTATCGATACACTTTATCAACGCCATACAAAGTCAGAATCCAGTTGGACCGCCGCAACCTTGCTGGATACACTCCAACTTCGGGCCTGATCACCAGGCCACCCCATACCGATCGCCAGATCAAGGCGATGATCACAGCTGCCGCCTGTTAATAGCAAACAGCAGTACTATGACATACACGAACTCCCACTAACGCACTCCAAAACCCTCTCTGTCGCTGGTACTTCCCGCTCCCTTGAGTAACCCCTTTACTGTTCCTGCGTGATAATATCATCCGCCCCAACTTAACAGAAAGGCAAATTTATATTATTGATAACAAGAAACCCAAGTTAAAGAGCCAGGCTGACTGACTCCATTGCCAGACGTTGCTTGGATCCGCACACCAGCCCACCGGAATTTGAGGCAGGCTCATCGCATTTACAAACCTCCGCACTACGACACAGTAGACACACAGGCCTCCATCCAGGCCACACCCGCGATGGCGGTAGCGAGTAAACCGCGAAACCGGACAAGCAACCCTCACGGACGACATCCTTGAGACCTTTGCTACCGAGTCGAAAAGAAGACCTCCAGAGGGCCGGCAATACTAAATGAACTATAGAAGCCAACTGGCGCCTACAGAAGTACAAGAACCAGTACCTGACACGCTGTCTACCTAATCGAAAGACAGTGGCCTAAAGCTCAGATTAGAGCTGGCCAGTGTGGAAGGATACACCTCCACCATGCCAGCAATTATGACACGTCACGTGCATGCTTCCCGATACGTATCACGTGCCCGGCTCGCGAACACAGAAGAATGGAGCGACGCGCTGAACGTTCAACTGGTTGAAGAAGCAGTACTGTAACAATGGCTGAAACGAACCGTGGTGCCGGGTAAAGCAAAGAAGATTGTGCAGTCAAGTGCCCGAGTCGACCAAGCGCCAAGTCTCGCCTCACCTACCACACAGCCGAGAGAAGTAAGGTCCGTGAGAATACCCGATCACCCGCCAGAAAGATGACCGAGGCGAAGATGGCAAGCGCATCCGCTTCGAGGACCGTGTCACTCGGGAAGCCGAAGATCAAAAAGACCGCAGCACCAGCTCCCAGGCAGCCGACCCAGACCGGACCTCACAGCAGCTTAGCAACACGCCAAGAACACGCCACCGATACAAGCTCCATGCCTGGCTCACACCACGACCCAAGGAAGGCGCCGCCAATACCCTGAGCGCCCCAGCCGCCGCATCAAGAGCTGGGCCAACAAGACCAAAACCACCACCGGACTACATGGCCCGCGTCATATCTACTGCGGACCAACGGAACCCGACTGCGCTCTTTCAACCCACACACAGCAGCCCGTGGAGGCAATCGAAAAGTGCCCTACTGAGATTTTGACGATAAGACACCGTTGACTGAACTGCGCTAACCAAATCCGCCACCGTAGTCCTGGCCTCAGTCGCTGGGTAATACGTACGTACGTGTGCCTAGCAGTTCCGAAAGCAATAGCGTGGAGGCGACAGAAACCAGTCAGATTGATCGCCAATATGGAAACTACTCACAGCTCGCACTGACCGGCTACTCGCGCGTAGCGAGAGGAGGACATGGCTGACCAAGGCCTCCCTAACAAGCGCACAGGAGTGAAACAACTTCGATCCTGATTGTGTCTGTGTAAAACCAAACTCAAGGGGAGCCAGGTTTATCCGTCTAAATTTCCCAGCGGGACCTCACGAAGAGTAAACATCACGCTTCGGAGCCACTAGATACGTGTTCATCAAGACGCTCCACCAGAAATAAAAAAGACAGCGGAAAGCTGGAACGCCGAATTCCTCAAAGTATATTCCGACCGGACATTAGCAAGTAAACGATTCCAGAATTTGTCCTAAACGACGACCGTATCTATCGAGCCGCCTTTTCAACAAAACGAGGAGGCTAAAGAACCGCAACCCGCCCTTATGCAAATGTACATCTTCCGAAGCCACCATACCAACAGCGAGGCACTACTATAACAATGAACACAATTAAAATACAGTCTGAAGCAATCACGCCGGAAAGCGGTCGGGGCCCTGACGAGAAGAAGGCCCCGACAGAAAGAACAGAAGCGAAACCGACAACAGCCGTCGTCCAAACAAGTCGGCAGCCTAAGCTTAAGACGACAATGAGGGGGCCAACATGGATGCGTAGTCGGTCGTGGCCCAGCGCGGCACAACAACGACTACCAGAAAGTCATAGAGTTGGGGCCATGCCCCTTTCACCCCAACGGAAGATACATCGGCACAAAGACTCGACCACATGAGAGCTCAGAAGAAGGCGTTCTGCGCTCAGCCACAGCCCGCACCACGACGGTCATTCAGGAAGATGTCTAGCGGCTGACATAGGACGAAAAAGACAACCTCCGGAGACACAACAGGGCTCTCCGCGCTGACGATTTCCGGAAGATGCCTCAAAGCCAGAGACCGACTCATAGACACCGTAGTCGTCTGGGCGGCACGTGTCTGCCGTAGCCGAAACCCAAGGACGAACAGAAGCTTTCAGCGCACGACATCACACGACGGTCTCCACGCGCGACACCCGCCCCAAAATAACCATGCGCTGAGTCAGAGGTATGCCCACCAGCGCCCCTTCAAATCTCGCAATGATCACTACCGAAGTCGAGCGCTCCCACCGGGACGCATAGATCCACTCGATCCCTGGGAACCCGGGTTCATCAGAAACATCAGGCTAAGAATCTGCGCATCTATCCTCAGACGGGAAGTAAGCAGACTCGAGCGCGCTTGATGAGTCCCTGCTCTCCAAGACTTCATGCCAGAACACGGCGAGCCGGAGTGCGGCCGAAAGCGAAAATCCGTGATCAGTGCTACCGACAACTCGGACCGGTCGGACTGCGCGCAAGACACTGCGCCCTCCACGCGGAAGATAAGTCTCCTGGGAAACTTTCATCAACATAGACCACGTACAGGGCTTAAGAATTACCCTTCCCAAAGTGAAGAGACACCCTAGCCCAGCGCACCGAACAAGGAGATAGATGTTAACACCAACAGAGAAAAGGTAGTAGTGAGCTCAAAGAAGGTGCCCAAACACCGAGCTCTCTCGAGGACTAGAAACAAGCCACCGGAGAACAACAGGCCAAGCGACCCATCACAAGAAAGAAAGGTAAGATACGAGAGCAACCAAAGAGCCGACGACAGGAAGCCGACCTACCAAACCGAACCAAACCCATGAAGTAGGGCCGACCAATTGCGCGAACATCACCCGTGCCGAGAGAAACTTAGGGAATAATGGGCAAACCCAACAGAAATACCCAACATACAATTTAGAGTAGCTTCATGGAACGTATGACACAAGGACAGACCAGAATTAGGCAATCAAATCTGCGTCCTACCCATGCGAGACTCAAAGAGACCTCAAGCCTAGTCAACACGCCGACCACAAAGCCTGAAAGACTGACGAACCGGCGAGCGATCATCAAATCACAAATTAACTGGCAGGACAGAGAAGAACGTTCACATAGGATTCCTATGCCTTCGATGAGCCACTTCAGCGGGAAGCCTCTCAATCGAACAGAAGTCTATATCTCAAGCGAAAGATACATATTCCGGACAAAAAAGCAGCGAAGTGCAGAATTAGTGGACTGAGCTCGACACAGAAGTGAAGATCCCCCGGACTCCTCCTGACCCATCCCAGAACCTCCGCTTCAGTCAAGGAAACACGCGACTCAGACCTCGCAAATGGAACAGAACGACTGTCACTGACATCAAGCAAATAAGAATATCTTCGCGTGTCGGAACAACCGTGCCGAAATGAGCAGAAGGGAAAGAACGGCAGGCCGGAATGGGGTACCAGCAGGTGACACAAGGGAGCGACGCGCAATAAACGCTCGAAGAAACACCGGAACGCCAAGCCAGTCAAGCCAACGGCTGCGGCGCTTCGCTCAAGGACTCGCAAGAGGAGGCACGCTAATCCCGGCTGCGGAGGAAATTACCGCCACGAGAGCTCCTCGCCAGCTTCTGCGGTTCGGACAACCAAGAAGCCTTGTACACAGCCTGGGACTGGTCAAACCCAGTTCTGGTCTGAAAGAGAAAACAGGAATAATGACATGCGCCAATGATGCGCGTCAGACATAACAACCGACCTAAACAAGACAAGGCCCCAAGGACCCACCTTGGCTCTTCCAGAACAGTAAGTACTACAAAGAGTAGTCTTACACGAGCAGCAGTGCAACGCCTATCATTTTCTCCACATAAACTCAAAGGGATAAACCACAAGGATCCATAACAAATACAGCCTGAGGGAGGATGCAAACTCTAGCCATTTGGAAAGGAACAATCTTACATCACAACACATTGGAGCGCGTAATGCTACTACACACCAATGCCGTTCATTGTTCTGAAAAGAAACGTGCGGCCAACTAATGCAACCAGGCTAACTTCAACGGGTGTCTGGCCACATCGAGATCGGCCGCGAACATGGAAACCTACACTCTGTGAAGTGAGATCAAGACCAAACAACAAACAAGACCTCATCGCTGACCTCCGACAGAAACCTTCAAGCAGAAACTCTC
The DNA here is from genome assembly GCA_003991445.1 of Oryza meyeriana var. granulata. Classification (NCBI taxonomy): domain Eukaryota; kingdom Viridiplantae; phylum Streptophyta; class Magnoliopsida; order Poales; family Poaceae; genus Oryza; species Oryza meyeriana. The sequence continues at coordinate 817 of RYFJ01000407.1, read as the reverse complement.
TCAGAGAAGATTCAAGATAGAATGTTGAGACCCGAAAAATCAACTTCGGATCGAATCGTCCACACACGAGAAATACTCGGGATTGGCTCATCTGACTCACTCGAGGCAAATCCCCGCCACTGGTAAAAAACTGAAGGCAACCATAACGAGCAGACATCGACCCCACCGGAGCCAGTTCAACGCCATCAGGCACACTCGCACCCCTCAATACTCAACGCTCAAAGACAGGCACAGCAACAATGAACAAACACGCAATGAGAACAAAGGGCATAGGCACACCTCAAGCCAGGTTTACCCTCTCCTGACTGGAAGGCGAACGGGTAAATGCCCGTTCTCTGACAATGACTAACTCAAGAAGGCCAACTAATGTCGCAAACTAGAAGACATCAACGAGAAAGCACAAGCGAAACGAGCCTTAATCGTCAGAACTTAAAGAACAATTCACTATCACATCACCCCCCGTAGAACAAGTTGGCGTCAACCTCACACACCACTAGGAAACCACACAAGCACATAAAATCTAAAGGCGGCAATACACAAACAAGCGTAGCAGCAAAACTGAATGACGCTGGCCTGGTGAGTGTTGCGCCGGAATCCACCTCGAAAGCTAATACCTTACAAAAAAATAACGAAGACAATAGTCAATACAAGTTAATCAAATCATATCAAGCGAAAAATCGTGCGGCAGACTCACTAAAACGAACCAAGGTATAACGGCGCAGGAGTCCAAAGCTGGAACTATAATAGAGACAGAAACCAACCTGTCATCACGATAGTCCAAAACCTGGGTGCATTACTTCCAGCAAAACACCAAGTC
>RYFJ01003035.1:0-78129 GCA_003991445.1 Oryza meyeriana var. granulata | reverse complement strand
AGCGAGAGATTCAGAGGATTTGGTTTCTTTGTGCTAGTCTAACGGTCAGCTCGGTCTGATACACTGTAACGCCAGAAATTCGCCGAATTCTGAATCATTAATGTGTAATAATCCTGCAGGAAGCCAGGGTAACACAGTTGCCATACAGAGTGCAAAGAGTAATGTAAATTACATAAATGCGCCGGAAAAAAAAACGGGTCTATAACTCTGGCAGCAGCGATTCCATTCCACAGCACTTGCGGGGAGAGCCTATCTCGGATATTTATCTGACGCGTCTCCAAACTGGGGGGAAAATTGAGCCAAGGCTGAGTAAACAGTACTCAACAAATCAACCAAAATGGCATATGCCGGTACAAAGATGGGATAGGGTTTATTTGGCGGAAAAGCAGTTGCGAAAGGGTATTGAAACCCATTGAAAAGTTGATTTAATTAACAATATTTATTTCACCTGATTAACGTTACACCAGTTCAGGCCCAACTTCCAACTGATTGAGTAAACAGTCACAGTCTCCTGCTACGTACCGTTCCATCAGACACTCGGTAGTTACAGCACGTTACCCGTCCACTGATTAGCTACATACACGTTCGTCACAGGAAATCGTAAACGCTGAAGCTTTTCGACAACGCTAAACACGTTGACAGCGGCTGATGGAAGTTAACACGACACCAGGCGAACGTGAGAGTTAAACACTCAAAGTCTCAGCTGCGTTACCACACGTAACGTAACGGTAGCTAACGCGCGACCCAATTCCAAACACAGTTTGATAAACAGATTAATTATCTAGGGTGAGACTAAATCACGGTGGTCTTGGGCAATGTGCCCATTTAGGGGCGGGCTATCGATAGTTTTACTCTGATCAGAAGGTGTAAACAGGTGTACCCACACGACCAGCCCCAACAGTTCGTTGCCAGTACATCACGATGTCGTGCGAGCTGTGACAGACCGTTCACGAACCTCCCTAAATCCACAACGATGGGTTCGCACTGCGAAGGGCGCCATAGTTGGCCAGGTACCCTTGCGCACGGTGAATCCGGAGTCCGATAACCTCGGGCGACCCTCCATTCAGCCACTTTCATCGGTGCTAGGATGGGGAGAAGAAAGTTCAGCCAGCCGTTGCCTCACGTGGCTTTGGGCAGTCGGGAGTTGCCCAAGTGGTTCCTGGAACGGTCTTATGCATGGGTGTCAGCAACATCACACAGCCACATTCAGGTCAATTTTATGGAATTCAACAACAACCATCTTGGTTTCATTTTTTCGACATTGAAGTCGCTCATATAAAAAAAGACATTATTTATACCAGGTGGGCTATGTTGCTAAGCTGGTAAGTCATCTCTAGGGATCATATTCTCCTCATATTATTCCCAGGTGACAAGGATTTAGTTCTCAAGACTAGGTGAAACCTACATTGTATAGGCAACATCCTCATGAATTATTGAAATAATGCGTTTATTTGCCCGTAAAACAAGCAATTTATGAAAATGGGTAGAATTGATCAAGTATAGTGCGACTTGCCTTGCTTCCGCTCAAGGTATTCGGCTACGATCTGAAATAGCAGGAGAATTACGGCGTCGGATTTAAACAAACAGTGCATAAAATTAAAGAATGGGGGTCACAAACATGGGCTGAAAGTATATTTTAATAGGATTCTTGGCATTTTCTGGATTTATGAAATTTGAAATGGATTAATAGAGTTGCTGAAATATTATGATTTATTGAAGGTTTCCTGCTATTTTAGAGTGAATATATTCCAGTGATTTAATGCGCTTACGTTATGAGTCAAAGAACTGGGAGCGGCGCGACGGCGGGCTCCCAGCAGTGGGTGCGAGAGGCAGGCGACGGCGACAAGTCCCGGGAGAGGGGCGACACGCGGCGAGCGAGCGGCGGCCCGTCTTGCACCCGGCAGATCGGACGGCCGGAGCGGCGGCGCGAAGCCAGCCGTCCCGAGCGGAGAGGCGTCGGTGCACGCAGACCCGATGGTGACGCCGGCGCTGCACCGGCGCGGCGCGACCACGGGGGCGGAAATGACGGGAAACGGAAGGGGTTCTTCACCGGCGGTCGACGGGCGCCGGGCGAGATGACGTCGGCAAGAAAGGGGGGCGCTAGGGACGAGTCGGGACGGAGCTCGACGTGTGGCGGAAGGGCGAGAGGGGTGCGAGGTGTCCTGGAGGATGAGGAGGCGGGAGAGGAGGTTAGGTGAGAGAATGGAGACACGCGCGTGGGCAAGGAAACATCGGCGGAAAGGAGGCGGAAGGCGATACTCCACCGGCGGGGGGAGGCGGGTCTGGAGTTCGGCTTCCACGGAGTGGCGGCGAGATGGGCGCGGGCGGCGGAGGGTGCAGGCGGTGCGGAGTGGCCTGGGGGTCCGGAAGGCGGCGAGCGGTGCGGCGGCCAGCGAAAAACGGTGGGCATCGGATGCGCGTGGCGAGGGGTTGGGGGCACTGAAGCTTCGGCGTGTTGGGGAAAGATGGAGGAGAGGTGGAGAATGGTTTATTAAACAGTCGGCGGGAGAGATCGAGGCGAAGGCTCATGTGCACGGGGAGAGTGGACAGGCGGCGTGGGGCATCGTGCGCGTGGTTCGGAGAGAGGGGAGTGGAGCCGGGAGGAATCGGGGGAGTGGGGAGCGGACTGGTCGCGAACCGTTTGAACGAGTGCGAGTGCGGGAGGATAGGAGGAGGCGCGGTGGGATGCCGGGGAGTTTCCCCTCGCGATTCGGACGGAGGAGAAGATGATGTGACTAGGGCGGCCCGGCTGTAGCGGAGGAGCGTGGCGCGGCGCGAGAGGAGAGCGGGGCGCGGAGGGAGAGGGCAGGGCACAGGGTGCGGGGCGCCGGGGCGGGGCGAGGGCGGAGCGCGCGGGCAGAGGGCGAGGGCGGAGAGCGAGGTGCGCGGGGGCACAGGGAGCGGGCCAGCGGCCCGAGGGAGAAAAAGAAAGGAAGAAAGAAAAGATTTCAGGACGATGTTATTCGATAAGCGTATTTGATTTATTAAATAGTTCGGCGTCTGTAAATTGACTAAAATCAGTTAATGTTTTTGGCCCAGGAATACAAAAAATATTCCCGGCGGAAGCGAATTTATTATCCTTGGATTTTACCATCCATTTTTCTATAGCATTTTAAATTCTTTGCTTTAGGTTTTTCTCCGGTTAGTTTCTGTGTGGCTACACTCAGGGTGTGACATCTATTATTATTGTAAGTCTAGCTGGAGTACTTGTTGTACTCACGCTGAATATTTTTCAGGTGAGGACAACGACGTATGTGTTGGTTACTATTATCCATGAGGGTGGCGAGGATTAGTAGTGAAGTTTGCTCTTGCAGTCGGTTGCTGTGTTTGGTTGCACACTTTGGTTTTTTTATCTTTTATGTTTTATTTTCGTTGCTATCTTTTGTGTCACTTTGTGTGAATTAGGGTGTGAGCCCTCTATGTCATATTTAATACTCTGTGTCGTTTATCATATGTAGAGTATTGTGATGTTTATCAATTGCTTGTGTGAAAGTGGTGAAAGGGAGTCGCTTTCCTCGGGGATAGCTGATATGAGTATGACTTTAGAAATGATGAGAATGATTGGATCGTTGATTAACATAGACATGTTCCAGAAAGTGTGTATGTGTTTGGTCGCCAGTTGTGGTGGTTTGACGGGCAACTTGCGTTTGGGATTGGTGAATCACTCTCAAATTTCTTTCTTCTGAATGCACATTGGATTGTATTGTGAGTGGGTAAGATTATGTGCAGGTGTGATGAGGTTGATGGTTCAGTTTATATTCAGTTTTTATTTGAACCATCCATCTAGATAAATTTGCGGTTGTATAATAATTATCCTGCATAATGCACTTCCGGGTGCCCAAGCGTGACGCACCCTCTTTCTTTTGATTGAACTCTAAAACTGCGGGGATGCGTCACGTAAGCTTGAATTTTCTTGGGATTGGCATGATTAACATAGGTGGGCGATACTAGCTTTTCTTCAGCTTTGAAAACTTATCCGATCCTGGAGTCCATGAAAATTTCACATCTTCTAGAGTAGGACGGGTCCATGGCTTTGCAATTTCTGAGAGTTCTTCTGAATCGGCGGTAGTATCCGAATCCTGAGAAATCCGGATATCCAGACTTATGGTAGATGTTCAATGTTTTCCTTAGTTCTTGGAATAGATGAGGAATCTCGTGACAATTACAAAACTTGTTAGTTATCCATGACCTTTGGGGTTACAAGTTCATGGGAGAAGCAGGAGCATTCGTCATCCAAAGTACTGAAGTGACTCATATAACCATACCGGGTGGTAAAAGCGGTCTTGGGAATGTCTTCGTCCCAGATCCTCAACTGATGATAATCGGAGTGAAGATCTATCTTGGAGAACACTATGGCTCCCTCCAACTGATCAAATTGATCATCGATTCTAGGCAAAGGGTACTTGTTCTTAATGGTGACTTCATTGAGTGCGCGATAATCCACACACATCTCTTTGACTTCCATCTTTCTTGTCCGACAAAAAAATGACTGGTGCTCCCCAAGGCGACGTACTAAGGCCTGATATACCTTTTGCAAGCAACTCCTCAACTTGCTTCTTTACTTTTGCCAACTCATTTGCGCCCATTCTATACGGTCTCTTGTGGATAGGGGTAGTGCCTGGAGCTAGGTCTATTATGAATTCAATATCTCTCTTGGGGTGGCATCCTAGGTAGATCATCAGGATAATCCCTTATGTCTGGGATTTCTACTAAGGCAGCCTGGTTTAGAGATACTGAAGAAGGTGAGGTAGAAAGGGCACGGAAGATCACTTTCTCTCAAAGTCAGAAATTAGAGTAACTGTTCTAGAGTGGCACAATCAATTATCTTGTGCTGAGTTAACCAGTCATCCTAAGATGACTTCTAGATCTTTGGATTCTATTAAGACCAAGTCAGTCAGAAAAGGGGTTCCCATAATTTCTATAGTCACAGAGGGATTACTCAGGGTAGTGGGCATTTGATGGCCAGGTGTATTTATTGGGATAGGTGTTCTCAACTTCCTGATGGCTATCCCATGTTCATTAGCAAACCCCACCGACAAGAAAGAATGTGTAGCACCAGAATCAAATAGGCTGTAGCAAGAACTAAGTTAACATGAAACATACCCAGGACGACGTCCGGTGCAGCCTGGGCTTCCTCGACGGTGACGTGATTTACCCGAGCTTTGACCATGCCCATGGAGTTCTAACCTGGTGCAGCTTGCTTAGGGTGTTTGGGCTTCGGGCACTGATTTGAGAAGTGCCCCGGTTCTCCATAGTTGAAGCAAGTCAAAGTCTTCCTTCCGACTTCCTTCTTGACTAGCTGAACTGTGGGCAGGTGCGTAGCTGGCTGAGGAGGAGGACGGTTTGCCCCAACATTGCCGCCAGTATTGTTGTTGTAGAACTAGCGCTGCAGGTGGGGTGCCGAGGATGATCCTCCCTGCTGAGTCTGAGGGGGTCCTGCCATGCATGGCCTCTGACTGCTAGATTGTTGAGCCTATAAACTGGCGATCTTGCGCTTCCTTTGCTCCATCTGATTGTGTTTGTCCTCCTGACGGATGGCTTTGTCTACCAGCTTCTAAGAAATCTGAGTAGTCCCAGAGATCGAACTACGGAGAGTTCATCATTCAATCCGTCCAAAATATTTCTCTTGCCTTTCTGCGTCATGCTGACGTCCTCGGGTGCATAGCGGGCAAGACAATTGAACTCATAAAGAAATTCGGTCACCAACCGGTTTTCCTTGCTCAAAGCCCAGAACTCTTCTGCTTCTTGAGTGCCACCCACTCCGTAGGTATGTGTCTTCTTGAAGGCGGCAGCGAACTCAGCCTCAAGTGATAGGCTGGCGTCAGATTTGTTGGCGGGAAATGGTCCCACCACTCTGACGTGGGGATGCAATTATGTGAAGCAAATGAGACCTTTCAGCTAGTCTGTGCACTGCAGTAGGTCAGTTTCTCTCATGGCATGGCAGCAATCCCCATCTTCCACGGGATTAGTTGTGCTAGAGAAGGTGGGAGGCTCACTCTCGCAAAGACTGCAGCAAGCTTATTCTGGGGTGGAGGAGGAGGCACTTGCTGATGCCTAGTTTCTATTGATTTGCATTTGTTGAAACTCATGTTCATAAGCTAAGTTTGGTTAGCCAGGACTTGGGCAATGGTGAGGTTGTCATCCGGAGATGGGCGGTCGTTGGGAGTAGGGGTGAAAACGGATCGGAAACGGTCGGAAACTAGCTATAAATTCGTTTTTCATATTTTTTTTGGGAATCAGAAACCTCGGATACGAAATGGAATCGAATATTACCGGATAAGATACGGAGAGAAAGAATCGGTAACGAATAACGGATACGAATATTATTTACAAAAAAGGCCATGTATATCAAAAAAGACAAATAATTACCCCCTTAACTAAACTTTAGAACCAACGATAGAGCAATAACAGACAAACCTATTATTTTTTGTAAAACAATATATAATATTTCCAAATTTTTAGCTAAACAATATATACAACAAATTTCAAGCATCCAAATCAACAACACATTACTAATTTCTATACAAGTATACATATATCACCATCTTCGATTTAATCACAAATTTTAGATATAGTAATTTTAAATGTTTATATCAACAAAAATAGTTTAATTACATGATCAAATTTTCCATCACAAAATAGTTCATCCACATGACATGGACCATCCACATAGACCATCCAACTAGTTTAAATACTCAATCAAATGGTTTATCACAAAATAATTCATCCACATAGACCACATCACATAAGCTTAGTTCATCACACACATTAACATAGGTTCATCACAAACATTAACATAAGCCTAGTTCATCACAAACATTAACTTAGTTTATAACATAAACATTCAGCAACATTTCCTTCAAATATCCATTGGTGATATGTCATCCTCGTCATCAAAACACTCCACATCATCATCTTCCTCATGATTTGTAGCCTCGGTTTGTGAATAAAAGATTGATCACATGTTAGTGGAAGTATGAAAGTCAACCAAATAATTCTATGAGTGAGTAATAGAAGCACAAACCATGGTCAAGAAAGTAGCAAAAGTACGCTCAAGGCTGTCCATGTCAATCTCATTGATGATAGACCCAACTACATTTCCACCTAAGTGTTCACAATCATATAATTATTCAAAATATAGAATACTTGCTAAAATATAGAACACAATTGTACAGTTAACTTAAAATTACCCTTTCTTGATGCTGCAGTCCAGTCTTTAGTGCAAATCAAAGCTTGCATAATTTCAGGATCTAGATGGCTGCGGAACGGATCAACAACACGTCCACCGGCACTGAAAGCTGATTCTGAAGCTGTAGTTGATACTTGAATTGATAGCACATCACGAGCAAGTTGAGAGAGAATAGGAAGCTCATGTTTCTTTAGTGACCACCAATGCAAAATATTAAATGTCCTTTTGTCTTTTGTGTCCCATTGCACTAGTGGTTGATCCATATACACTTCCAACTCAGTTTTAGTGCCTTTTCCAGGGGCACTACTCCCACGCAAGTAGTTCAAAACATCTGCATCAAGGTCATCGTCACTCTCCCCATTCTTATCCTCACCCACTGCAGAATCCTTTTGCATACTTATATCAGCTACATTGTTTGATTTTGTTGAACTAGACACATAAGCATTGAATAGCTGGTTGGCAACATCCATGAAATTCTTAATTTGTTTTGCAGCTTTATCACCATAAATCTTGTCTGCATAGTAGTTGACCAACTATGTCTTAAACCTAGGATCAAGAAAGCAAGCTACAGAAAGAGCCATATTGGACTTTTCCCAATACTTATCATACTTAACTTGCATTTTATAGCCCATAGATGCTATAATTGGATCAGAACTGCTACACCATTCAGATATTGCAAGCTTAATTTGACAGAATTTAGTAAAAAATAGATTTGTTGTTGGATATGCACTGCCAGAGAAGATCAAAGTAGCATCATAGAATCTCTTTAAACATGAGCACAATGATTTTGCCATGGTCCAATTACCAGCTGTTGGTGCATAATGAAGATATTTGCTTCTATGACGAAGAAAAAGCCTATCAAAAGCTGGTCTATAATGAATAGCTTGCTTTAACATGAGATAAGTGGAGTTCCATCTAGTTGGAACATCCAAAGAAAGACCACTATTGGTATCCAAACCATCACATTCTGAGGCACACTTCATAAGTTCTTCCCATTGCAATGTGGAATTCTTCACAATTGTAATTGTGTTTCTGATATTTGAAACAGCTGATGCAATTTGCTTTAAGCCATCTTGAGCAACAAGATTGAAAATATGATTCAAACATCTCACATGAAAAAAGGCCCCATCACATATCAAGGGTGATATCTTATTGAGCTTTAGTACTAACCCCTTAGCACATGAATCATTGGCTGATGCATTATCCAAAGTAAGTGCAAGCAATTTTCTATCAAGGTTCCAGTCCAATATACTATCATAAAATTCCTTGCACAAGTTTTTCCCTGAATGATGGCCCTCAACATGCATAAACTTGATAATTCTTTTTTGCATGCACCAAGTATGATCTATCCAATGCACAGTGATGCACATATAACCTTTATTTTGATTTGAGGTCCACATGTCCATGGTTGTAGTAAAGCGGCATGAAAGTGTTTTGAAGTACTTATATAATTTCTTCTTTTCCTCCATAAATATATTCAGTATATCTTTCCTAACAGTTATGCGACTTTTGATTGGAAAAGTAGGCCACAAAGACTTAATAAAATCCACAAAGTACTCATGCTCAACAATATTGAAGGGATGCTCATGCATAATGATTGCCAAATAAAATTTCTTCAAGCTAATAGCCTCATCATACCTGTAAGTATCAATAGATGTAGTTCCACTGCCGCTCTCATCCTTTTTGAGGTTTAGAAGCTGCTGACCACTTTTGATTTGGTGCTTGTGGGATAAGTGATTCCAAAATACAGATGTGCCCCTGCTGGTCTCACGACGAGATTTATAACTGCACTTCTTGCACTTAGCCCACAGCTCCACAATCTCTGTCCCATCATCTTGTGCAATCTTTTTATCAAACCTGTCAAAATGCTGCCAAACCTGAGAACTACACTTCTTTGCTTTTTTAGCAAGAGGAACATCCGAAGCAGTAGTAGTATCCTCTATCAAATCCACTTCAACTCTTGGTGCCGGTGTCGAGGCAATTGGAGCAAGCGCTTGTTGTGGAGGCCATGGGCCCCGGGTACCTCATTACTAGCATATGGGCCACTCGGATAGAGGATGGGCCGAACTATGCAGTTAGAGATAAGATAGCACCCGGCAGATTTTTACCTTGTATAATAAGGAAACACAGTCTTAGTCGGATAGGTTTCTATCTCTATGAAGGATATCCCTTGGCCGTATCCGGCTGGGATCCTTATCATGTACCCCCGTCCCCTAGTATATAAAGGGAGGCAGGGCGCCCCTCAGGGCAAGAGACAAGATCATCGATCATCATACACCTTAGAGGAATAACACCTCAACTGGACGTAGGGTATTACCTCACATCGAGGGCCTGAACCAGTATAAATCTTCTCTGTGTTCCTCTGCAATCCACCGAATTCACCTTCGCCGAGTAGCTCTATAGTTTTATTGCCGGTGCAAAGCATCGACAGTTGGCGCGCCAGGTAGGGGCTCCGGCAAATTCCTCATCAGCACTTTCGATGGATTCAACCAACGGAGTCAATGGCAACAAGTTCTCCCCTAGAGACGCAATTACCTTTGGGAGCCTAGATTTCGTCACCGATCAACTCGGCAATCTCACCTTGGCTGAGGCAGACCCAATTTTGCCGGCCGAGGAACTAGCCGGCATTGCACCAGTCGGCCCACAGGACACCGCCGTCTCCTTCAACAACTTACTGCGGCAGTCCTTCACATCGCTGAGCATCGGGACAACCCTCTCCTTCGGTGTCCGACTTGCGCTAGGCCTTGAGCCAGCCCTGGTTGGGCCGAGAAGGGGAGAGATCGTCAATCTCCCGCACAGTATCGGCGACGCTGCGCATCTACATCCCACGCAGCAGACCCGACCTCCAGTAATTCAGTTTGGACACAACCAAGCCCCGTTTCAGATTGGATCTAGAGAGGTCGGAGTCGTTCTTACTCCGATAAACTATTCGGAGTCCGACACTAAGTCGGATAGCGGTTCGAGCGCCAGTTCGGACTCTAGTTTGGCAAGCTTCCTCCTTCCCCGTGAGATCTTCATGGCTTCAACACCACCTTCCGAGGTACGCCGACTACAAGAGGAGCAACAAGAGGAGGCGCGCCGACTAGAACAAGAGGAGGCCAACCACGAGGCCCGCAATGACAGGCTACGCTAGGTTGGGCGAGTTGCTCAGCAGCAAATCCTCCAAACCAAAGTCAGCGACCACGACGTCTTCGTGATGCCACAACAGAACGTTGTGGCCGCCGCAACTCTGCTGGACACACTCCAGCTCGGGCCTGATCACCAGGCCACCCCGACTATCGCCAAGATCAAGGCGATGATCACAGCTGCTGCCTGTCAGCAGCAACAGCAGTTGGGTGACATAGTTATACCGACCAACCGGTCGGGTTCTCCGGCGGCAGGTTCATCAGCATCAACGCGACGCTGGTTGGCCAGCTCCAGTCGGAAACGTGAAGAGTCCTGGCAAACAACGCTCCGCAATACCAACAATGACAACCGGCGGCGTCGCCAATACGATCGCCGACCCAATCAAGACCTCCGAGTACGACTGCAACGCGACCTTCGCCACACCATAAATGCTCGACGCGAAGAACGCGAAGAAGATGAACGCCGCCAACTGGAGGACGAAAACGAGCGCTTTGGTCTCCACCACGAGCGGCTACACCGCCAAGATCGGAGTCGGAGCCCTCACGAAGACGAAGGCATCCCAGCTTTCACTCGGGAGCTACAGGACGTCTATTGGCCGACTGGCTTTAAGCCCACTAGGATTGAAAAGTACGACGGCAAGACAAACCCCGAGTCCTGGCTCACTGTTTACACCCTAGCAGTTCGAGCCGCTGGGGGCGACAGCAAAGCCATAGCTAACTACCTCCCAGTCGCGCTAGCTGACTCTGCGAGGACATGGCTGACAGGCCTCCCGAGGCGGTCGATCGGTTCCTGGGGACAACTCAAGGAGCGGTTCATCACTAATTTCCAGGGGACCTACGAGAGACCGGCTTCGGAGCATGATCTTTAGCAGCTGCACCAGAAGAAAAACGAGTCTCTGCGTGAATTCATCAAAAGGTTTTCCGAGAAGCGCAACATTCCAACTATCAAAGACGAGGCCGTCATCGCCGCCTTTTGCAAGGGGGTAAAAGACGCCCCGCTTATTGCAAAGTTCACTCGGAAGCCACCATCCACAGTCCGGGCACTCTTCGACATGGCCAACAAATACGCCGACTCAGCTGAAGCGGTCGCCGAGGCCCTCAACAAGAAGAAGGAGCCCCGACAGAAAGACCAGAAGGCGAAAGCTGACAACGAGCCGTCTCAAAATAAGTCTGGCAGCCGCAAGCGGAAGTCAGACAACGAGGTGGCCAACATGGAGCGTAGTCGGTCGCGGCCCCAGCGGAACAACGACTACCAGAAAGTCATGAGCGGGCCATGCCCCTTTCACCCCAAGGGCAAGCACGCGGCCAAAGACAGCTACATGCTCAAGAAGTTTGCCTCTGAGCAGGCTTCATCGTCTGGCGCCGACAAGGACAAAGACAAGCCAGACTCGGGTCTGGCTGATGACTTCCAAGATCCTCAAGCTAAGCTCAATCACATGTTCGGGGGGCCGCTCGTGTATGAGTCCAAGCGCAAACAGAAGCTTTCAGCGTGCGACATCAACACAGTCTCTACAATGGACACCCCCCAGTACCTGCGCTGGTCATAGATGGCCATTACCTTCAATCGCGCAGATCACCCAGATCGGGTTTCTCACCCGGGACGCTATCCACTCGTCCTGGACCCGGTCGTCAGAAACATCAGGCTGAAGAAAACCCTCACCGACGGAGGTAGCGCGCTCAACATCCTATTCGCCAAGACTTTGGACGAGATGAAAATTCCTCATTCAGAACAACGGCCGAGTACCGCGCCCTTCCTCAGGATAATTCCTGGCTTGTCATCAACCCCACTCGGGTAGATAACCTTGCTAGTAACCTTTGGCACGCGGGATAACTTCCGCACGGAAAATGTTTGCCTCGAGGTCGCCGACTTCGAGACCGCGTACCACACGATACTCGGACGACCGGCACTCGCCAAATTCATGGCAATACCGCACTACACATATATGGTGCTCAAGATGCCTGGGCCAGCAGGAGTACTCTCCCTCCGCAGCGACATCAAGCAAGCCTTCACCTGCGACAAGGAGAGCTTCAAACTGGCTCAATCACAAGAGGCGACAGTAGGGCGTGATAGCATTCGGCAAGCCGTCACAACAGAAGTCGAGCAGGATCAACTTCTGGCGTAAAAGGCAGCGAAGTCGGGAATTTCAGCGGACTCTGACACGAAGAAGATCCCCCTGGACCCTTCCGACCCCTCCAAGACTGCTCTAGTCGGGACCGGACTCAACCCCAAATAGGAAGACGCGCTCGTCACCTTCCTCCAAGCCAACAAGGATATCTTCGTGTGGAAACCGTCCGACATTCTGGGCGTACCAAGGGAGGTGATCGAGCACACCCTAAACGTGAAGACAGACGCCAAACCAGTCAAGCAATGGCTGCGGCGCTTCGCTCAAGACCGCAAGGATGCTATCCGGGAGGAGATCACCAAGCTCCTCACAGCCGGGTTCATCAAGGAGGTCTATCACCCGGATTGGCTGGCAAACCCAGTTCTGGTCCGGAAGAAAAATAGTAAATGGCGCATGTGTGTCGACTACACCGATCTCAACAAGGCGTGCCCCAAGGACCCATTTGGTCTTCCCAAGATAGATCAGGTGGTTGATTCCACGGCAAGGTGCGACCTACTCAGCTTTCTCGACTGCTACTCGGGATACCATCAAATCAGCCTGAGGGAGGAAGACTGCCTAAAAACATCTTTCATCACACCGTTTGGAGCGTACTGCTACATCACAATGCCGTTCGGTTTGAAGAACGCTGGAGCAACCTATCAAGGGCAATTCAGCAGTGCCTGCATGCACACTCAGATCAGGCTTAACGTGGAAGCCTACGTCGACGATGTGGTGATCAAGACCAAGTCCAAAGAAGACCTCATCGCTAACCTAGAAGAGACCTTCCAAAATCTTTGATGATTCAAGATGAAGCTGAACCCAGAAAAATGCGCCTTCAGAGTGCCATCCGGCAAGTTACTCGGTTTCATCGTCTCGCACCGCGGCATCGAGGCCAACCCAGAGAAAGTCAACACCATCAGGAACATGGCACCCCCGACTAACCTTAAAGACATCCAGAAGCTGACAGGCTGCATGGCGGCACTCAGCCGGTTTATTTCCCGACTGGGCGAACGGGGTATGCCCTTCTTCAAGCTACTCAAAAAGGTAGACAATTTCCAATGGACTCCGGAAGCCCAGCAAGCCTTCGAAGATTTCAAGCAATTCCTCACATCACCTCCCATGTTGGCGTCACCTCTGCCCCAAGAACCGCTCATGCTATATCCGGCGGCAACCACTCAGGTAGTCAGCAGGGTGCTGGTGGTCGAGCGATCTGAACAGGGTCACATCCAGAAAATACAACGGCCAGTCTACTTTGTCAGCGAGGTCCTTGCCGACTCAAAGACGAGATATCTGCAGGTCCAAAAGCTACTATATGGCCTACTTATCACAGTCCAGAAGCTGGTGTATTATTTCCAAGCACATCAAGTTACGGTGGTCACAGCGTTTCCACTCGGGGATGTCCTTCATAACCGCGAGGCCACCGGCCGAATCGCTAAATGGGCACTCGAGTTGATGGCGTTCGATATCACCTTCCAGCCACGGACAGCAATTAAATCACAAGCTCTAGCCGACTTCGTGGCCGAGTGGACAGAGGTTCAACTCCCTACATCAACAGCAAAGCGAGAGTACTGGACAATGTACTTCGACGGTTCCCTACGGATCGGCGGCGCCGAGGCTGGAGTCATATTGACGTCCCCCACTGGCGAAAAATTGAAGTACGTTCTACAAATCCACTACCCGGCTTCCCACAACGTCGCCGAGTACGAGGCACTCATCCATGGGCTCCGCATCGCTATATCACTCGGCATACGTCAACTGGTTGTGTGCGGGGATTCTCAACTCGTGGTAAACCAAGTCATGAAAGACTGGACTTGTCTCGACGATACCATGGCGGCATACTGTCAGGAGGTCCGCAAGCTGGAAAACAAGTTCGACGGGCTGGAAATCACACATGTCTTGCGTCAATACAACGACGCGGCAAACGAGCTGGCAAACATAGGATCCAAGCGAGAAGCAGTTCTGACTGGAATCTTTGTTGAGCAACTTATGGAGCCATCAGTCAAGAAGAAACCGGTGCTGGAGCTGTCGGGAGGCGAACCTACCCCAGCCACAGACTAGGTGCTGCACATATGTCAAGACTGGAGGACTCCTGTTGTCATATTTCTCCTGGACGATGAACTCCCAGAAGATCGCAGTCAAACCGAGCAGATAAAGCGTTGAAGCAAAAGCTTCCTACTAGTCGGAGAAGAACTGTACCGAAGGAGCGCATCTGGTGTCCTCATGTGTTGTGTCACCACCGAGGAGGGCAAGTAGATCCTGCAGTCGATTCACTCGGGCATATGTGGCAACCATGCCGCATCCAGGACGTTAGTCGGAAAGGCTTACCGGCAGGGATTTTTCTGGCCCACAGCAGTAACAGACGCCAAGGACATTGTTCGCAAGTGCGAGGGTTGCCAGTTCTACGCAAGACAAGCAAATCTCCTAGCCCAGGAACTCCAAACTATCCCTATTTCCTGGCCATTCGCAGTATGGGGGCTCGACATGGTCGGGCCTTTCAAGAAAGCGCCGGGGGGGGGGGGGGTTTACACATCTATTCGTCGCGGTGGATAAATTCACCAAGTGGATTGAGGCTAAACCCGTTGCAACAATTACAGCGGCACGAGGAAAGGACTTCATCACAAGTATATTATACCGGTTTGGGGTCCATAACCGTATCATCACTGATAACGGTACTCAGTTCACGGGCGGCGTATTCCAAGACTTCTGCGAAGATTTCGGCATCAAGATCTGTCACGCATCTGTGGCACACCCGCGGAGCAACGGGCAGGTTGAACGAGCCAACGGTATGGTCTTACAAGGCATCAAGGCCAGGATATTTGACCGACTACAACCATATGCGGGCTGGTGGGTACAAGAACTCCCATCCGTTCTCTAGTATCTCAGAACCACGGTTAGTCGGGCAACAGGGCAATCCCCTTTCTTTCTGGTCTATGGTGCCGAGGCTATGCTACCGACAGAGTTACAGTTCGGCTCTCCATGAGCCCGGGCTTACTCAGAAGATGACTCAAATAACACCCGACTAGTTGAGCTAGATCAGTTGGAAGAAGCAAGGGACACCGCAACAATCCAGTCAGCAAGGTATCTTCAAGGCCTGTGTTGCTACCACAACCGCAATGTCCATGGCCGTGCCTTTTTGGTCGGGGATGTCGTCCAGAGGAAAATACAAACCACCAAAGACAAGCATAAATTATCCCCACTCTGGGAAGGGCCGTTCATTATAGCCGAGGTCACGCGGCCAAGCGCCTACCGACTGAAGACTGAAGACGGGGTTCTCATCAGCAACTCATGGAACATAGAACAGCTACGTCCTTTCTATACCTGAGTTTTATAATTTTCATGTGAACAGTTTCTCTGACTCACTACGTCGCTTGTATCAACTGAGTAGTGAGTCGAGGGCTGCATGTATATATGTGTTCTGTCAATAACATACGAGCTTATCCTACTTCAGTTATGAAGCCTTACTATGACTGTCACGTTTGCCCGAGTACAGCTTCTTACGCTGAATGTTTTTATTAAGTTTTGACAGACTAACTCGGCGCAGACCACACGGTCAAGTAAGGCTAATGACGACTGAGTGACAAGCTTGGCGGCATTGCACACATATTTACACATGTTTTCCACAAAAGTGTATACATACCAACTACATAATATGTTGCCCTTACAGACCCAGGTCTCGGGTAATTATCTCAGCAGTCGGCTTCGCCCGAGCAATCAGCTCCAGTGCCTCCTCGGGTGTCGTCTCCTCGGCAAACCCCTCCCCGATGGCTTCAATATCTGCCCTCGGGTAGATGGACTTGGTCATCGCCAGGGTCTGGGCCACGCCGGCAACAACATGCTCATCTGAGTACTTCTTCAAGGCACTCGGTGCATCCTCAAGACGTGCCTCAATCTGGGGGATCCTGCTGCAACTGGTTCCCACAGGGCTGGGATCTATGAGGTCAATGAGCCCTTTCACGGACCTGACGAGGGCTTCCTGTGACTCCCTGATCACTCTTATCTCCTCTGTGTAAAACCGATACTGGGCCTAGACATTGACTCTCATGTCTGCCCAGGTCCACTGGCAAGTAAACTTGTCAGGCTCGGTTGCAGATAGAAAGACTGATGGATTGGTCAAGATCACGGTCAGGTTGGGAACTTACTTTCGTAGTCGGCCTCCCACTTGGCTACGGTTTTCTCCAGTTTGGCTTTTTCTTCACCAAGCTTGACGGTGGCCTCCCTTAACTCAGCCTTCTCCCGTTCGAGCTCGGCGTTGGCCTTCGTCAGGTCGACCTTGACCTTCTCAAGCTTGGCCTTGGCTTCTTCAGCCTCTTTCAGCTGGGATTCCCTCTCCGTTCGGGTCTTCAACTCTGCTTCGAGGGGTGCACAACAGATTAGCCAAGAGCTCAACCGTGCGGTCAAGACGCAACTGGGCGGTCGGGAACAACGCAGCTGGAGGAATACATCAACGGTTCAGTCGGGAAGATGCATTCGGGGAATTTACCTCTAACCTTTCCGGCTTGGGCCCAAGTCTTGTCCCTGAGCTGGTCGGCGGCACTCTTCGGCCAGGCTTCCCTCCCGGAGTGGCGCTCCTCCATCTTGGCCTTCAATGCCCGGAGCTGCTCCAATTCTACGAGTTGGGGAGCTATTTCAACCAGGATCTCTGTCATCGCCTCATTACGGTCAACAAGTTTCTGCTCAGGGTAAAGAACAAATCAGGAATGGAATCAGGCGTCAAAACGAGAAGATCACCGTGACTCTGCCGCAAAAGTTATACCCCAACTCCTTGGGACCCGCTGATAGCGGCGCGAAGCAAGCTTTCGCGTTCCCTTCTCGCGACAACCTCGTCAAGCCTGAACTCTTCACGGTCCCGTCAGGCGCCGTCCAAGTGAACGTCCGGGGCATCCTACGCGGAGGGGCTTCAATCCGAGGCAGGTTCGGGATCTCTGGTGGCGGCGCCGATGATGACGACGACCACGACGGTGACAGGGTCCCGGCCTCCACCCCGCCGTCCCCCGTGGCCTCGGGGATCGGCTCAGGGGCTCTGACGACGACCTCTGCAGCAGGCGATGATTCAGGGGCTGGGACATCAGTTTCAGCCACCGCTCCTTGGTCGGGCGGCACCAGCAGCCCCGCAGTCGGGACCACCTCAGTCTCCGTGACTCGAGTGGCCATCGGCTCAGCGGGCGTGCTCGCGGGCGCCAGCTCGGCTGGGGCGGGCTCTTCAAGGGGAGCGGTTGGGGCAGTCTCCTTGAGATCGATATCAGCTCGCTTCCTGCATGACGAAACAAGGCATCAAAACACTACTGCAGTACGCAAGAATTTTAGAAGATCTGGAGCAGCATACCTCTCGGAGAACTTCAGTTTTCTACCTTGTATAATAAGGAAACACAGTCCTAGTCGGATAGGTTTCTATCTCTAAGAAGGATATCCCTTGGCTGTATCTGGCTGGGATCCTTATCATGTACCCCTGTCCCCTAGTATATAAAGGGAGGCAAGGCGCCCCTCAGGGCAAGAGACAAGATCATCGATCATCATACACCTTAGAGGAATAACACCTCAACTGGACGTAGGGTATTACCTCACATCGAGGGCCTGAACCAGTATAAATCTTCTCTGTGTTCCTTTGCAATCCACTGAATTCACCTTCGCCGAGTAGCCCTATAGTTTTATTGCCGGTGCAGAGCATCGACACTTGTCGATTCTCGACATCTCCTCCGTGTCCCTCCATGGGATGAGTTGGTTGTGATGTTTGCAAAGCTGCTACACTTGCGCTGCGGCTACTTGCATATGATGACGAATCCATGACCTACATATTGTCCAAGCAGATAATGAATACTACATCATATATTTCAACCTCTTAGTCAAATAATGAATATAGGACACAGAACATGACGCATCCATGGCCATGTATCTAGGACATGCAAGTAGTAGCTCATGAATGCAGCTTGGTAGGTATAATTTAGTGTGGTGTATGAAGGAATTCATCTTTCCAGATGTGCGGATCAGGCATGAAAACAGTGATTCCAAATCAGCCACAGATTTTCTCGGTGTAGATTGGCCATTTTGTACAAGTAAAACAGATAGTGTAGATTTGCAAGACATACACTGAGAACTTAAAAAACCAGAGATGAATCTAGAGTCCAAACATCCAGGCATCCAGCATCGTAGTAGGTAACAAGCAGTACTAAGTTGGGGGCCATTACAAATAGTAGAGTTAGCGTAGATTTGCAAGACATATACATTGAGAACTTAAAAAACCAAAGATGAATCCAGAGTCCAAACATCCAGGCATCCAACATCGCAGTAGGTAACAAGCAGTACTAAGTTGGGGGCCATTACAAATAGTAGAGTTAGCGTAGATTTGCAAGACATATACACTAAGAACTTAAAAAACAAGAGATGAATCCAGAGTCCAAACATCCAGGCATCCAGCATCGCAGTAGGTAACAAGCAGTACTAAGTTGGGGGCCATTACAAATAGTAGAGTATGTACTATGTATTGATGATCATTTAGTGATGAATTATCGGAATCGGAGCATGTGGTATGTGTTAGTAGTGAGAGCTTAAATTCGAAAAGCTGATAAATGCATAGTACTAGATAAAAAAAATAACAGGATCCAATCTGAGAGAGAGAGAGAGAGAGAGAGACCTGAGGCGAGGAGGCGGCAGGGTGGATGTAGCAGAGGGCGAGGTGGTCGGGGAGGTCGGCGTGCGGTGAGGGAGAGGGGATGGCGGCGTAGAGGTTGGCGAGGTGGAGCAGGCACTGCGCGCGCATAGATGGAGGTTTGTTTGCTCGCTCGGAAGGGGAAGGAAGTAGGGACGAGGCACTAGTAGGTAGAAGACGAATAAGAAATCGAAGAAATCTAACCTGCTTGAGGAGGTGGAGGAGCGGTGGGGGAATGTTGCTTGAGGCCGGGCGGCGCCAGAGGCCAATGGGGGCGCGCGGCCCGACCGGGGAGGCGGCCACGGTGGCTCGGGGCCTGGCGGCGGCAGCGGTTCGCGGCGCAGGGCGGCGGCCGGCGGCGGCGGGGGGCGCGAGGCCGGGTGGCGCGGAGGCCGATGGGGGCGGCTGCCCGAGGGGGAGACGGCCATGGGGCTCGGGGCCGTGACGGCGGCCGCAAGCGCAAGGGATGGCGCCGGCGGCCGTGGGGGTGCGGGGTCCGGTGGCGGCGGGCACGAGGGAGCAAGGTCCGGTGGCGGCTGGCGCTTGCGAGCAGACTGTGCGTGTGGACCATGGAGACTGAAGACTAGATAGCAAAGTTAGGGTTAGGTAACTTAGGAGCGGATATCCGAAAATTTGTCCGGATAGTTTCCGACCGATTTCGAAATCTGCCGGATAATGCCTTTACTGTATTTGTATCCGTATCCAAAAAAATTATCCGTTTCCGTTTCCGAATCTGAGATTATCTGAGAATTATCCGACCGATCCTATCCGTATCTGAAATTTTGGACGGTTAGCGGATATTATCCAAACCGTTTTCACTCCTAGTTGGGAGCATCTCCGCGGTTGTTGTTTCCGGTGTTGCCATCCTGGTTGCCACCATTGTGTGTGTTCACCATCTGAAAGGATTAGAACAAAGATGAGAAAAAGAGAAAGAGCCCTTAGGACGGATTCATATTGCTTAAACTTTCACTTATATTGATCTAAACTGAATGATTAACATTTATGTAGTTTAAGGCTCACAGCAACAAGAAACTCCTAACTTAAGCAGTTACATCACCACCCTCTGACATAAACTGCTAACTAAACTGCACACACACAAGTATCTCCTAAGCACACAACAGCTAACACAACGCTCTAAGGTAAACTCCTATTAAGATGCTACTAAGGGGCTTCTCAACGGGGCGAAGGGTTTCTTCTTGCACCAAGGTTGTACTCGGGTTCCTCTTCATCATCTTGAGTATCACCCTACTCCACTTTAGAATGGGTGCGAGTGCCACTATCTCTTGACCTTTTCGAAGGCGTGCTGGCTTCTGACTCCTCCGATTCTTCTTTTGCATCATCAGCATTTGCCACAGGTGAAACTATCCTGAGTGGGACCTGTTCATTCAACAGGCGGGTCCTTGGCACTAGCTAAATCTGAGGTGGAAGATGAACCCTCTTCCTTGCAGTGATGCAGATCTTGGCTCCTCTAGGGGGTGCTTCTCCTTTGGCCAATGTCAACTCTCTCTTCAAGCAATCCACTTGGTTTTGCAGCCTACAAATCTTGGTGCAGTTCTCGTTCTCCCGTTCATGAGCTGCAATCACCACATCCGCACGAGCTTCATCCATAGCACTTAGCATCCTTACTAAGCATTGCGTAGTAGCGCTGTTCTCTGCCTCGGGACTCTGGTAGCTGCTGTACTCATCATTGTGGGTTCTAGAAGGATGGTACGATATGCGGTGTCCCTCAAGCGAGTGGCGTAGCGGTGACAAAGTTCTCCAATGGCCTTCAACACCACTTCTTGACATGCATGCTCGAAGTTCCTTCCTCTAGCTCCGAAGATCATGGATGGGACTCCTTCCCGTTCACTTGGTATTGTTAGACTAACATGGCACTTCTCTTCATAGGGGTTGTGGGTGACTTGTCTGTACTTGGGTG
Organism: Oryza meyeriana var. granulata; assembly: GCA_003991445.1. Lineage (NCBI taxonomy): Eukaryota > Viridiplantae > Streptophyta > Magnoliopsida > Poales > Poaceae > Oryza > Oryza meyeriana. Next base: position 57,152 of record RYFJ01003035.1, on the reverse strand, counting down.
CCAGATTATACCCTATGGCGAAGGCCGTGTCGCGTAGCTCCTTGACGAATCCACCAACTCCAAACAAATGCATTGGTTCACGGTTTGCCATCTATATAGCATGAAAGGAGGATTATTGCTTTCTACTAAGTTAACCAAACAAGTTTGATTTAAATAAAGGGGGGAAAAGAAGGGTAATAAAGTTTTCAAGGAAAAATTAAAAGCAAATTGAAGTACCATAAAATGGAAAAAGTTTTTTTTGGTTGACGGGGGAAGATTGTAGACAAATGTTCATAACCAGTACAATAATGGATGTACAGTACTAATTGACTTAAAAATGATGAAAGGAAATTGTGCAATTAAATGGATAGAGGTTTTGCAAGATTTTTTTAAAAAAAATTCAATTTTTCGAGAGAGGAAGTTAACTAAATCAAAGAGTTTTTTTATGTACCATTAACTTCCCTAATTTAAAAGAGAAAGAGGAGAGGACAGTTCTAATTTTTAAATCTTTTTCAAAAGGTTCTTAGGGGTACCAAGGGGCTTATCCTACGGTCAAGGTGGCTCCGATACCAACTTGTCACACCCAGAATTTCCATCCAAAATTCAGGTGCTTTATTGTGTGTAAATCCTCATCCAAGAATCAACCGAGGCACACATATGACAAAGTTGATAACAAAGTAATTGTTTACACAAGGAATGTATTTATTATAGAGGCGAATGACACCCCTCAAAATAATAAAGTCTAAGTAGCAGAATAAACTATGAATGATGTGACGACTCCCACTCCACACGCACTTGACTAGGCTCCCGCTTAGTCCTCCAAGAAGTCCTCCTCATTGTAGCACTCCTTTGATGATGATTGTTGATTGCAAGGTCAGTACATGAAATACTCCGCAAGCCACACAGCAAATATGAAAGTGCATAGGTATCCAAAGGATGGCATAATATGGCTCAAGTTGCATAAACAACATTTAATAAAGCATTTAAGAGAGAGTGATAAAACAGTAAACATTAATCAATGTTAACCAACACTATACCACTCTCTAAAGCGATATAGGCCCAACCACTCCAACCTGGAGCTAACCTTATACTACCATTCATTACTCAATTAAGATGGTGTGAGACTAATCACAGAAAAACATTGTTGGACCCATGCATTAACCACGAGCACGGCTATTAAAATAGTTTTACTCTGACCAGAGGTGTACCAATTTACCCACAATACACAACTCCACAACACATCACTGTGCACCTCATTCCCACCATGGTACCTCAGAAAGGAGTTGTGGCAGGACCCTCCATATAACCCGCACAACAAGAGTACTACCCGCTGGACCACCAGTCTTCGACAGGAGCTGATCAGACCGCCAACAGGGAGACGATCCAACGCATGGACTTATTGACGCAGCCATGGTGGTCTTATTGACATAGCCACAGCACACCGTGGGGCCTCCAGTTGAACGGATCACACTTTAGTTCCCGCCATTACCCATTCTGGCTTGTGGTTAGCACGGGTATTGCTTCGCAACAAGTAGTTCGTGAACTGGTCCTTAACTGTCATGAGTACCACTAGCAACATTCACAATCCTAATGCTCACAACCCACCATTTAGTCAAATTTTAGTGGACCATTAAGTTATCTTCACTGACCACAGTCGTGAACGGAATCATCATTTCATGTGAACTGAGTATTGTAATCAATGTTTAAATGATAGCCCATAAGTTATACTACAGTTTCTAAGCCAGACTAAGCAAAATCCTAGAATTATTCTAGCTAACGAATACTTAAAGCTAGCTAGTCACATTATTCCCATAGGTACAAAGGCAAGTAAACAACTCAATAAGGCCATAATCAAGGATAAACGTTTCCCTTCCAAATGACATTAGGAAAATAAATGCAAAGTTGAAGGAAAATATAGCTCAAAACATAGGTACAATATGTTCAAAGGTGTTGAGGAATCTATGTGACTTGCCTTGCTGCTTTGCAAGTGCTTCCGAACTCTCTTCGAGAAATCTCGACTCTTTTGGAACGTCGACGGCTTAAGGCAATAAACAAAAATGAGCAAAACAGTAAATAAGCACACATCAAAAGTACATTATTATATTTTTAATAGATAGATCTTGATTTTTAATGAATTTTGCAAGTTGAATCACCCCAAATGGAGTTCAGATGAATTCGTTATGAATTTGAGAAGTTTAAACCCTTTTAATGCCTATTTAAAAGAATTAAACCAATTTATGACATCATTTATGATTTATTTTAATTTGGGAAGAAGGTTTATGGCATCAGCATCAGGGAGAGGGGCGGCTAACGACTGGAGCCCACAGATCAGAGGAAGAGGGGTCTCGGGTTCACGGTAGACCAGGTCTACCGAGGGTTCACAAGGAATCCGACGGTTGGGATTGAAAGGGATTTGATCGGATGGCCCATATTGATCTAGGGTTTCTAATATAGATCGGGCAGATCAGATCTAACCAAGGCTAGATCGAACGGCTGGGACTTAATCAAAACAATCGACGACTCAGATTAATCCTGATCAGATGGGCCCGCGGCTGAGCTGGCGTCCTACATGGTGTCCACGTTGACTGCGGCGATGGCAGCAATAGCGGCGGCTCGAAACCGAATGGTCGACGGCGATCAGCGGCATGACAGGGCATGGTGAGGGCACCAGGGGATAGAGGGGAGAGCGGCGATCCATACTGTGGGTAAAGCGTCGAGGAATAGCGGCAGAATCATCCATCGGCGAGCTTTTGGTGGTGGAGTGCCTTGGGTCCTCGGTGGCAATGCTGCTCCGACGATCTTCGAGGGCTGGGAGGTGGTGCCCTAGCTCCCTCGTGGCCTAGCAGTTCCAACAGGGGAAGCGGCGAGCACCGACAGTGGCTAAGACGACTGTGGGGCTCGGCTAGAAAGCGGCAGCGGTGGCGTATTGGATTCCCTACGGCGCTAGGGGTCTAGGGGCTTGAACGAGCTTGGATGATGGCTGAAAGAGAGAGAGAGACATCGGGGGATGGTTTATATAGCCGCACGGGGAAGAGATCAATCTGGATACAGCACAGCGGTGGCTAGGGTTCTCCCTTGGTGTCCCCAGTCGATACGAGCTCGGATGGACGATGATCCCCGAGCTTGAGCTCCAATGATTCTTGGGGGAAACAGATGCGGAGGTGCTGGGGATCAAAAGCCCTCAACAAATTTGTGGTTTGCACGCGCGAATCGATCGAATCGATCTTGGATCGGATCGGGAGGCCGGCATAGACTCAGGCTCGGCGGGAATGACAGATCCAACAGGTGGGACCCACTTGTAGGTGAGAGGCAAGCAGCGTGGGTGCTCGCGGGCTGCGGGCCGCCACAACGCGCGAGGAGGGAGAGATGGGAACACGGATGGGCCAGATTTGGCCCGGGAACAAGAGGGGGGTTTATTTGTTTTTCTTTTATTTAAATGTCATAAAGCTTGTTTAATTCACCAAAAATACTTTCCCTACTCAATTAAATCCTAGGAAATTCTAGGAGATAGAGGATTAAACAAAGTATTTTCTAAAATTATCTCCAGGCCCACTTTTGTTAGGAATTTTCTCTGTTTTTAATATTTTCACTCCTTGTGGCTTTTAAATATATTTCTAAAATTCCTTTTTACCCACAATTATTTTAATTAGGTAATTTTAGGGTGTTACAAAGAAGATTTTTATCGTCAAATTGCATCCGGAGTTCTCATGCGCTGCGTATCATCCGAGGAGGGCAAGCAGATTCTGCAGTCCATCCACTTGGGCATCTGTGGCAACCATGCTGCATCAAGGATGTTAGTTGGAAAGGTTTATATACAAGGATTCTTCTGGTTGTCTGCAGTTACTGATGCCAAAAACATAGTTCGAACATGCGAGGGATGCCAATTCTTTGCTCGGCAAACACATCTACTAGCTCAAGAATTACAGACAATCCCAATATCTTGGCCCTTTGCAGTTTGGGGGCTTGACATGGTCAGGCCATTCAAGAAAGGGCCAGGAGGGTTTACACGCTTGTTTATCGCAATGGATAAGTTCACAAAATGGAACTAGGAAAAACCCATTGCTACCATCACGGTGGCAAGGGCAAAAGACTTCATCATGAGTATTATATACCGATTTGGTGTTCCCAACAGCATTATAACGGATAACGACACTCAGTTCACTAGTGGCGTTTTTCAAGATTTCTATAAAGAATTAGCATTAAAATCTATTATGCTTCTGTGGCACACCCACGAAGCAATGGGCAGGTCAAGCGTGCTAACGGCATGGTCTTACAAGGTATCAAGACTAGAGTGTTTGACCGACTACAACCATACGTAGGGCGGTGGGTGCAAAAGCTCCCATCCATTCTCTAGTCTCTATGAACCACGGTTAGTCAGGCAACAGGGCAATCCCCTTTCTTCCTAGTCTATGGTGCTGAGGCTGTGTTGCCAACTGAGTTGGAGTTCGACTCACCACAAGTTCGGGACCACTCTGAAGACAAATCAAATGAAAGCCGACTGGTCGAGCTTGATCAGTTGGAAGAAGCAAGAGACATTGCAACTATCCAGTCAGCGAGATATCTTCAAGGCCAGCATCGTTATCACACTTGTAATGTTAGTGGCTGCGCCTTTTCGGTGGGAGATCTCGTTTTGAGAAAAATACAGACCACCAAAGACAGGCACAAATTATCTCCCTTATGGGAAGGGGCATTCATTATCGCTGAGGTGACATGTCCGGGTGCCTACCGACTAAAGACAGAAGATGGTGTCCTAGTCAACAACTCATGGAACATAGAACAACTACGTCTTTTCTATACCTGAGTATTGTACTTCATTCATAAATAAATAAATAAAGTTTCTTACTTTGACTCACTACGCCGATTGTTTCAACCGAGTAGTGAGTCGGGGGCTACATGAGGACAACATGTCTCTTGTTGTTTATAAAGTTTTAGTCTATTTTATCTAAGTCATGAAGTTTTATAATGATTATGCTACGTTTTTGCCGAGTATAGTCCCATGGGACAAACGCCTTTTAAAGTTAATCTCAATTCACTCGGCATAAATTGGCTAGTGGATAAAACTAATGATGGCTAAGATAGATCATGTACTTAGCAAGATATTACAACAAACAGCAAAAAGCATTTACAATATATACATTGTTTTTGTTCTCTTCGAACATCGACTACTTAAAAGTTTATGTTTACAATGACAGATCTTCGGTGATTGCTTGAGTGGTAGGCCTGACCAGGCTGATCAATTCCAAGCCCTCCTCTAGGGTGGTGCCCTTAGCAAAGCCCTTGCCGAGTGTCTCAATATCTACCCAGGGGTAGAGAGACTTTGTCATGGCTAGTGCTTGGGCGATACCCATAGCAGCATGCTTAGTAGCATATTCTTTCAAGAGGGCAGGAGCCTCTTCAAGACGTTGAGCCACCTAGGAGACAGAACTTGAACTGAATCTAGCTAGGCCTGGCCGCATGATGTCTAATAAAGTCTTCGCGGAATCTACTATGATATTCTATGATTCCTTTATTACCTTGATCTCCTCAGCAAAGGCACCGAACTGGATATGTGAATTGGCCTTGAAGGCTGCTCACACAGAAGAGAAGCATAAGCAACTTTGGATATCTAGTCGGGCAGAGTACAAGAGCAGATATGCAACTTACTTGTGTACTCGGTGTCGACCTTGGACTTTGCCTTCTCGAGCTCTTTTCTCCTTTTTTAGGCACTCAATTTCCTGGGATTGATTATTCAGATTTGTCTCTAGAGTTATAGCTGAACGAGACTGAAGATTAAGAGCACAGAGAAGGATGTCCGGAGCTACTCGGGCAAAGGGGAAATTTACCTCTAATGGTCCCTATCTTCTCCCAGTTCTCGTCTCGAAGCTAGTTGATCGAGTCCTTCAGCCAGTCCTTCCTCTCCTTGCTAGTTCTTTCCAGCTCGTCCTTGGTGGCTTGGAGCTGGTTAAGTTGAGCGAGCTAGGAAGTGAGTTGGGTAAGAACCTTATCCATCTTCTCAGATCACTCAACAACTTTCTGCATGAGTCAGGCGATTATCAGACAAGACGAGTTATGATTGCAGAAGATTCAAGATCAGCAAATCAGCTTGAAGTTGTAGACACAATTGGTCAAATTGCGTACCTGTACTCTCCTTGAAGCTAGAATAGCAGCCTCCATCAACTTGACTCGCTCCCTCTAGGCAACCTCCTTGTTCAGTTCAAAGGTTTGTTCATCTCCTTCCGGGGTGACCCAATAGAACACCGGGAAAACTTTGGCGGAGGGGCTTCAATCCTGGGAAGGTCATCATCTTCCAAAGACGAGGATAATGGAGGAGAAGGAGTTCTTGGCCTTGGGTCTTCGGGGGGCACTAGCTCTTCGGTTAACTCAGCAACCGGGACTTTGATCGTGCTTGTAGTGTCCCGATTGGGCAAACTTTGTGGCCCAGTCTAGTGTGCTGTTCCAACCTCAGAGGCTGCAGCGACACTCGGCTCGGGCTGAGGCTCTATGGGCTCAACCTCAGTCGGGACGGTGACAGCGACGGGGGTTGGTGGCGCTATCCCTTTGGGATCAGCGTCACTTCGCTTCCTGCAAGATCACACTACAATCAGGATATTGCAACACATCGCAAGAATTCCTAAGGATTGAAGATTTCGTACCTTTTGAAAGTCTTGAATCTCCACCCTTGTGCACCAGGGGTGGAGGTAGTCGGTGAGGGGCCTGAAGGCCTACTCGGCGGTGATACACCACATGCTGTCTGGTTTGGAGGCATGACAGTAGGCGGTGCAGGGCTTGGACTAGTTGGCACCGCACTGGGTGCGGCTGACTAGGTCGAAGGAGAAGTTGGCGGTGGGGTTCTGGCGCTGGATGGTGCTAGGGCCGTGCTGCTAGGGTCTTTATCATAGGACCGCCTGATGCCTTACTCAGCATGCTCTTTTTCTTGGCCTGGTCTGTCATAGGTTGCTTCCTAGCCCTCTTGGGGTTGGGCTGGACCACTGAGGGGCTGGCTGGCCGCTTCCTGGACTCCCTAGTCGGCTAGCTGGGAGGGTTTGAGGTGAAATCAGCATATTCCTACAAGCATCATGCATCAAAGTAGACTCAATTGGACTATGTTCATGTCAACCATTGCAAACAAATATCAAGACAATCAACAAACATCAAGACAATCAAGATATTACCGCCGGCCAGGGCCTGTCCTAGCAGTAGGGCTTGGGAGCCCTCTCAGCGTCTAGGATCTCGATGACTGCATTGATAAAATAGCTGAGCAAGGTGTCGGTGACGACCTCCTTGTCAATGAAGTCGGAGCACTCCCGAGTTGGGTCCTTCTTCCCCTGGTAGTCGTAGCCGAGGTGGATCCTGGCCTTCAGGGGTTGAATTAGCCGATTCTGGAAGGTTCGTGCAACCCATGGTCCGGTCAGTCCCTTGTTCTTCAGGGTGTCTATCTTCTCTAGCAGCAACTGCACCTAGATCATCTTAGCTTGGGATGGAAGAGCAGTCCAGCTCTCTAGTAATGTGGGGGAATTGCCGGTGAAGGGCGGCAAGGAGGGCTCGAGGTTTGAGCAATAGAACAACTACTTGTGCCATCCCTTTAGCGAGGTCTTAAGGGGAACATGCAAGTAGGCCTTCTTCATCTCATTGCGGAGTTGAAGGCCTGCTCCCCTTATCACCTGGATTTTGGATTTGGAGGGCTGTGGCTTGACATGGAAGAGAAAATGAAAAAGATTGAAATGGGAATCAACCCCAAGGAAGGCTTCATAGAGAGTTGCGAAGATGGAGATCTGGATGATAGAATTAGGGTTGAGGTGGATGAGCTCGATCTTATAGTAATCAAGGAGACCACGGAGAAAGTCAGAAGCGGGAAGAGTGAATCCCCGATTGAAGAAAGAAGCAATAACCACGAGTTCGTGCGGGCCTGGAAAGGGAGTTGACTCACCAACGGCGGGGCACCAGTTGATAAGTTCCTTGGGCTGGAGGCATTTCTTCCTCTACAGATAAGCTATCTTTGTCGAGCAGGTGGTCGATGTCGGCCATGACCCAGACGACATGTTGGGAATGTCAAATGGAGCCCTCGGCATCTTTGCTGTGCGGATCTAAGGAGGAAGGCTTCTGGACGATGGGAATCAAAGTGGGGATGAAGATCTCTGCAGATTTCTGGAGGGGAGCTTGAGCTAATGGAAACCCTAGGAGGAGTGGAGAGCGTGAGGTTTGGCGCGTTTTCTGGAAGCCGAAGCGTTTGGCGATTTGGGGGAGAAAGAGGAATCTTTTCTCTCTCCCCCTGATTTGGTGGCCGGTTTGGGCCGGTCCACTTAGTAATGGGCCGTAAGATATGAGTTCCTAAATAGCATGTTCTAATGGGTCGATGACTGTTTGTGTTAAAATCATAGTGCATATGCTATTTTACTGGAATTGATTAAAATAGTCAAATATGCTTCATGATTAAGCCTAATTGTCGGACACAAGTGTTCAGATATCTGAGTTATTTAACAAGTATTGAGGATATATCTTTATAAGAATCAATAGCTGGTCTTCATTAAAATTGGGGATACAGGTATCTCTCAAGTACACCTAACCACATATTGGGTCAAAATCCATGGAGTGGTACTCGGCTGACATGCTTAGCCAAATTGCCTTGAGCAAAAATATTTCCAGCTGATATGATGCTGAAGAGTCCAATTTCTGAGAAATATATCACTCGGGAAAGACTTAAAGGTTAAAAATCTTTGACTTTATATTTAATTGTTTCATAATTAAGCACAAATTCGGGGGCTACACATAATAGGTGTGCCTACTTGGTGCACACCTAAAGCTGGTTGACCTGAAGCAAAAGGGACTAACAGGGGTCTGGGTGGCGCAAGCATTCCTCACACGTAGGATCCAGCCTCTGAAGGACCGAGTGCATCCAGGCTTCGAGTACCAAGGAAAGAACAGCGCCACCCGGGAGAGCTCCGAGTGGATAAGCAAGGACAAAGTCACCGATACCTTGTGCCGGTACTTCTACAATGGTGTTCCGGACACCCTCGATCCGGAGAAGTTCCCAAAGCCGTTCAGCATGAAAAGGTCTCGGCCTATGGTAAGTCACTCGACCTTGGATGTCTCTACTTGACTGTTGATGGATTTTATGTGATGAATGACATGATGTGAAGTATGAATCACCGTCGCTCGTCTTGTTTACAGGAACACGCCGATTGGCTCGGCGCCGGCTGATGCAGTGACTAGTGACAATCCTTCGGGCTCACCACCACTCGCCTCACCACGTGGTGCACATGGGATGAGGTTTAAAACCTCTAAAAGGTACTCCATCTTCCAACATCTTCGTATATTTTGTAATCATTGTAGTATCTTGAATATGATGCCCATTTGCAGGAAACCAAACAACATGGAGCCCAAAGGGCCACCACCACAAGTCCCAGCGCCCAGCACCACCCCTGCTGAGGTTGAGGCTGAAGCCCAATAGGCTGAGCCGAGTGCCGCTCTAGCCCCTGAGGGCACAACAGAGCACTCGAGCACCCAACCTGCCTCCCCCAGCCAGGAGACAGCAATCCCAACCGCAAAGCCATCTCCTCCAACTGATCCAAGGCCTACGACTCCCACGCCTCCCTCGTCTCCATCTTCTGGGGGTGGCCCAGCAGCCCCCTGACTCTGATGATGATGACATCCCAAGGCTGCCGGCACCACCACACAATCCCCCGAAGACTTTCAACTGGAGAAATCTAGATGGAAGCACAGAGACGCTGACGCTCGATGAAGAGGCCGCAAATAAAGAGCGGATTGAGCTGTATGAAGCCACAATGAAGGCTTCACAGCAAGTCCAGGTGAGTACTTCAACTCGGTCATGATAGTCGTGATACCACTCTTGATCTCTGTGTGCAATAACCTTTCCATCTTATGCAAAAAATCACTGACAGATATGAGAAGTTGAGCAGGGCATTCGCCAGGCTTGCTTCTCTGGTTACCCAACTATCAAGGATGCAAGAGGAAAAGGACAAAATCCAGTGGAAGGGCAAGGATCGAGAGGACTGGCTCCATGGTGTGGTGAACGAGCTCTGGGACGAGAAATTTAACCTCATGGGCACTATCTGAGGTAAGCTCTGTTATCTCCTGAGTAGCTCCCTGCCATTGTCTTCCCTTGCGGAATTCTTGCATCTGTCTTTGCAGTTCGAGAGACAAATATCCACAAGCAATCCCAGGAACTCGATAGTCTTAAGAAGGAACTCAAACAACTCGGAACCGCGAAGACCAAAATAGAGACTGAATTTGCAGGTATACCACACGATTTGTAATGTTTATCTCCTAGTATGTCTTGGCTCGTTCTGCTTGTCTTCTTACAGCCTGCCTCTTGGACATACTACAAGGTCAAAGTTTAGTTGTAGTTCGAGTCTTTCAGGGAACAAATCTGACACATGGAGGACTCCCCGAATGCACTGGTCAATGCTGTCAAGTCTTTGCTAGATATCATGCAGCAGGAGGAAGCCGGCCTAGCACCGCTACTACCGCCCATGTGCTTCAATGTCTTCGGGCTGCTCCAGCGACCTTGAAGTCCTTTGCTACAGAGCACGCGATGCTGGGGATCACACAAGCCCTCGTCATGACAAAATCCCTCTATCCCCGAGTGGATATTGAGGCAGTTGGCAAGGGGATCGCTGATGGCACAACTCTAGAGCAGGTGCTAGAATTGATGAACCAGGTGCACAACACAGCTAAAACCATTGCTGATGATTTACCGGTTGTAGCTATAGGGACAAGTGCCAAAGTTACAACATGTATGCTTGATGAATGTGTATAAACAATGTTTGTTATCTATAAGCTATAAATAAATTGGTTTTTGTTGCTTGTAAAATATGCCGAGTACTTATGTTGTCATCGCCCTCATTAGACTTGTCCGACTAGCTGCGTGTACCGAGTGGTAGGAAATAGCTTAAAAGGCGCTTATCCCATTAAAACTGTACTCGGCACAACTAGCATAATTGATACAAGACTTCGTGACTTAGACAAAAAACATTTGGGTTTGGACAAGATAAAACACAGCCATAGTATTGCTATGTAGCTCCTGACTCACTACTCGGTTGGAAACAATCGGCGTAGTGTGTCAGAACATAAAAACTTTATTCTTATATATATGAATGTAACATAATACAATGCTTAGGTATAGAAAAGACGTAGTTGTTCTATATTCCACGAGTTGTCGATCTGGAAACCATCTTCACGCTTTAGTTGGAAAGCCCTTGGTGTGTCACCTCAGCGATAATGAACAGCCCCATCCATAAGGGAGATATTTTTTATAATACAAGATCTCCCACTGAAAAGGCGTGGCCACAGACATTACGATTGTGATAACGAAGCAAGCCTTGTAGGTATCTAGCTGACTGGATCATGGCGATGTCCCGTGTTTCTTCCCACCAATCTAGCTCGACCAGTTGGTCTTCATTAGATTTGTGTTCAGAGTGGGCTTGGACTAGTGGAGAGCCGAACTCCAACTCGGTAGGTAACACGGCCTCAGCACCATTGTCGATGCTTTGCACCGGCAATAAAACTATAGGGCTACTCGGCGAAGGGAAACTCGGTGGATTGCAGAGGAACACAAAGAGGTTTTATACTGGTTCAAGCCCTCGATGAGAGGTAATACCCTACATCCAGTTGAGGTGTTATTCTTCTGAGGTGTTTGGTGATCGATGATCTTCCGTGTGTTGTTCTCCTGCCCTCATGGGGCGCCCTGCCTCCCTTTATATACTAGGGGACAGGGGTACATGATAAGGATCCCAGCCGGATACGGCCAAGGGAGATCCTTCTTAGAGATAGAAACTTAACCGACTAGGACTATGTTTTCTTATTATACAAGGCAAGGCCTGCCAGGTGCTATCTTATCTCTAATTACATGATTCGGCCCATCCTCTATCCGAGTGGCCCATATACTGGTAATGAGGTACCCGGGGCCCATGGCCTCCACAGTAGCCCCTGAGACCTTCATAGTTGAGTCACAGCTGATGCCAAGTGCTCATCCTCCGCGGTGAAGATTGCCCAAGTGCGATGTTCCTGAGTACTCTTTGTCCGAGTAAGTCTTCTTCCTGAGTCCTGCTTCATGTCAGCTGGCAGCGAGGCTATGAAGGGCTTCGTATAGATGTATAAATAGTGTGCGCTGAATAGGCGCACCTATGAGGTGTAGCCCCCGACTTTGTGCTTAATTGTGAAGACAATTAAACATAAAGTCAAAGATCTTTAACCTGATAATCTTTCCCGAGTAGATTACTACTAGTATATGAGATTCTTCGGTATCATGTCAATCGGAATAAATTTTATAGTCTTGGCGAGTAGGGTACTACTCGTATATAGGACTCTTCGACTTCATATCAGTCGGAATGTGTGTTTATAGTCTTGCTGAGTAGGATGCTACTCGTATATGGGACTCTTCAGCTTCATGTTAGCTGGAATATGGGGTTTATAGCCTTTTCCGAGTGGCGTCCCACTCAGAAGTAGACTCCTCCGCATCATGTTAGCGGGAATATATATTTATAGTCTCTCTTCAGCATCATGTCGGCTGGAATGATGTTGCTCATGGCAACTAGTGGTCACGCATGTAGGCCAAGTACCACTGCATGAAAAATAAATCCACTGCGTGGTCAGGTGTACCCGAGAAAGATACCTACATCTCCAATTTTAATGAAGATCAACTTATGATCCTTGCAAGGATATATCCTCGAGACCTGGTGGATAAAACAGATACCCAAACATATATGTTTAGCAGTAAGGCTCTCATGAAGCATATCCGTTTACCTCATCGGCTCCTGTTAGTAGCACCAGCACTATAATTTCAACTCAGTCTACGAGCGGCCCACATGGAGCATGCTACTATAGGAACTCATATCTTGGTGGCCCACTGCTGACTGTGTAGGCCCAAGCCCATCAAGTCGGCATCAGCTCTATAAAAGTGGGGAGAGAGAAAAAGATTCCTTCATCTTCCCCAAATCAGCCAATCGCTTCTTCTTCCACCTTCGCGCCCAACTTTTCACTCCCCGCCCGGCTAGGGTTAGCTGCTGCTGTTCCCCACCCGAACTCGGGCGATTCCAATCCTCTTCGTTTGTTCCAAGCCCCCGATTCATTTTTTCCCCAAACCTTGCCGCTTCCAGCCATGTCGAACGCTTCGGATCTTGCGGGTGCGTCGGAGAGTGCTTGGCCGATCTCAGATTGCGGCTCGGTGAAGCTGAAGCTGCTGGATAGTCAACTGAAGTTGCCCAGCCAAGAGGTGATTCGCTGGTGGCCGGCTAAGGGTGAGTCGGTCCCAAATCCCCAACCTAGTGAAACAGTAATTTTCGCCTCTTTTTTCAATCGGGGTTTGTGCCTTCCATCTTCCGATTTCTTCCACCGGATCCTTGACTTCTACGGGCTGGAGTTGGTGCATTTGAACCCCAACTCGATTCTTTAGATCTCCATATTTGTTACTCTCTGCGAGTGCTTCTTGGGTGTTGAACCCCATTTTATTTTCTTCCGGCATCTGTTCCACATCAAACCCCAGCCCTCCAAGAATAACGTCAGTGTAATAGGGGGGCTGGTCTTCAGCTAAGGAGAGATAGGAAAAAGTCATATCTTGATCTTCCCTCGAAATCCTCCTTAAAAGGCTGGCACAAGGAGTGGTTCTATTGCATAGATCTGGCTCCCTCCTTGCGGCCATTCACCGGCTTGCCACCGGTGGTTTTACCAAATTGGTCAGTGGAACCATCCTTTGAGGAGATGGGCCAGGCGCATCAATTGTTGGTGAAGTTAGATGACCTCAAGAAGGCTGGCCTGACATGACCTTGGTTGGCTCATCGCTTCCTGACTCGGTGCATTCAGCCGCTGAAGTTGAGGAGCGCATTCAGCTGGGCCTTTATGGGCAAAAATGATCCTGACCGAGTAAGCAATGAGTCAGCCAGCAAGCGCGTAGTGACCAAGACCCTGTTTGGTTACTTCTCCGAAGGGGTGATCGCGACTGATGACGATAATCGTCGGGTCGCGGCATATAGCTTCATTCGGCCCCGGACCAAGGTAACCTTTAATCTTCTTTTGTGATGAATGCCTGTGGGCTTGTGTCCGCGATTGTTTAGCACTGCATGATGTATTTTGTTGACTCGTCTATAGTGGAACGAGGAGTTTGATGAAGACTCCCGCCCGTTGTCGGCCGTTGCATCGAAGAAGAGGCCGAGGAGCCCCTCTGCTACCCAGCCCGACTCCAAGAAAGCGGGGAAAAAGCCCATTCTGTATCGGGGCGAGGGGGCCATGACGCCGCGCGCCGTGGCAGGAAGCCTGAAGATAAAGGACGCCGTCGCCGTGGCGCCCAGGCGATCAAGTCCCAGGTTGAGACCTGTGGGTTTGAGCCCAACATTGCTGAGTCCGGCAACAGCACCGCCGAGGGGCCGATGGAGCAAACACCGCCGAGGGCGGAGGCGCCCAAGCCAGCCACACCGGAATCGGGGCCGACTCGAGCTGATGTGCCACCACTGACTGTGACGCCGACCAATTCGCCGGCCGGGCTGACAACTGGAGGTAGCGCTTTGCCAGGACCCGGGTCACCCGGCAGGAAACTGAAGTTCTCCAAGAGGTATGCTGCTCCGGATCTTCTGAAATTCTTGCGTGTTGCAGTATTGTTTTGATGTCTTGTTCGTTATGCAGGAAATGAGCCGATATCGATCTCAAGGAGACCGCCCCGACCGCTCCCCTTGAAGAGCCCGCCCCAGCCGAGCCGGGACCCGCGAGTGCACCCGCTGAGCTGGCGGCCACTCTAGTCACAAAGACTGAGGTGGTCCCGACTGCGGGGCCGTTGGTGCCGCCCAACCAAGGAGCGGTGGCAGAGGCTGACGTCCCAGCCCCTAACTCGTCGCCCGCGGCTGAGGCCGCTGTTGGAGCCCCAGAGCCAATCCCCGAGGCCGCGGGGGACGGTGGCGTGGAGGCCAGGACCCCGTCGTCATTGTGGTCGTCGTCGTCATCGTCGCCACCGCCAGAGATCCTGAACCTGCCTCGGATTGAAGCTCCTCTGCGTAGGATGCCCCGGACGTTCACCTGGACAGCGCCTGATGGGATCGTGAAGAGCTTCAAGCTTGACGAGGTTGCCATGAGAAGGGAACGCGAAAGCTTGCTTCACGCGCTATCAGCGGGTCCCAGGGAGTCGGGGTATAATTCTTGTGGCAGAGTCGTGGTGATCTTCTTGTTTTGACGTCTGACTCCACTCTTGATTTGTTCTTTTCCCTGAGCAAAAACTTGTCGACGTAATGAGGCGATGACAGAGATCCTGGTCGAAATGGCCCCCCACCTCGCGGAGTTAGAGTAGCTCCGGGCGTTGAAGGCCAGGATGGAGGAGCGTCACATGGGGAGGGAAACTTGGCTGAAGGGTGCCACCGACCAGCTCAGGGACGAGACTTGGGCCCAAGCCGGAAAGATTAGAGGTAAATTCCCCAAATGCATCTTCCCGACTGAACCGTTGATGTATTTCTCCAGCTGCGTTGTTCCCGACTGCCTAGTTGCGTCTCGACCGCACGGTTGAGCTCTTGGCTAATCTGTTGTGCAGCCCTTGAGGCAGAGTTGAAGACCCGAACAGAGTGGGAATCCCAGCTGAAGGAGGCTGAAGAAGCCAAGGCCGAGCTTGAGAAGGTCAAGGCCGACCTGACGAAGGCCAACGCCGAGCTCGAACAGGGGAAGGCCGGGTTAACGGAGGCCACCGTCAAGCTTGCCGAAGAAAAAGCCAAACTGGAGAAAACCGTAGCCAAGTAGGAGGCCAACTACGAAAGTAGGTCCCCAACCTGACCGTGATCTTAACCAATCCATCAGTCATTCTATTTGCAACCGAGCCTGACAAGTTTACTTGCCGGCAGACCTGGGCAGAATGAGAGCCAATGTCCAGGCCCAGTATCGGTTTTACGCAGAGGAGATAAGAGTGATCAGGGAGTCATGGGAAGCCCTCGTCGGGTCCGTGAAAGGGCTCCTTGACCTCATAGATTCCAGCCCTGTGGGAACCAGTTGCAGCAGGATCCCCCAGATAGAAGTGCATCTTGAGGATGCACCGACTGCCTTGAAGAAGTACTCGGATGAGCATGTTGTTGCCGGCGTGGCCTAGACCCTGGCGATGACCAAGTCCATCTACTCGAGGGCAGATATTGAAGCCATCGGGGAGGGGTTTGCTGAGGAGACGACGCCCGAGGAGGCGCTGGAGCTGATTGCCCGGGCGAAGCCGACTGCTGAGATAATTACCCGAGACCTGGGTCTGTAAGGGCAACTTATTATGTAGTCGGTATGTATACACTTTTGTGGAAAAACATGCGTAAATATATGTGCAATGCCGCCAAGTCTTGTCACTCAGTTGTCATTAGCTTTACTTGACCGTGTAGTCTGCGCCGAGTTAGTCTGTCAGAACTTAATAAAAACGTTCGACGTAAGAAGCTGTACTCAGGCAAACGTGACAGTCATAGTAAGGCTTCATAACTGAAGTAGGATAAGCTCGTATGTTATTGACAGAACACATATATAATGCAGCCCCCGACTCACTACTCGGTTGATACAAGCGACGTAGTGAGTCAGAGAAACTGTACACATGAAAATTATAAAACTCAGGTATAGAAAGGGCGTAGCTATTCTATGTTCCATGAGTTGCTGATGAGAACACCGTCTTCAGTCTTCAGTCGATAGGCGCCTGGCCGCGTGACCTCGGCTATAATGAACGGCCCTTCCCAGATTGGGGATAATTTATGCCTGTCTTTGGTGGTTTGTATTTTCCTCAAGACGAGATCCCCGACCAAAAAGGCGCGGCCACGGATATTGAGGTTGTGGTAGCGACGCAAGCCTTGAAGGTACCTTGCGACTGGATTGTTGCGGTGTCCCTTGCTTCTTCCAACTGATCTAGCTCGACCAGTCGGGTGTTATTTGAGTCATCTTCTGAGTAAGCCCGGGCTCGTGAAGAGCCGAACTGTAACTCTGTCGGTAGCATAGCCTCGGCACCGTAGACTAGAAAGAAAGGGGATTGCCCTGTTGCCTGACTAACCGTGGTTCTGAGAGACCAGAGAATAGATGGGAGTTCTTGTACCCACCGGCCCGCATATGGTTGTAGTCGGTCAAATATCCTGGCCTTGATGCCTTGTAAAACCATACCGTTGGCTCGTTCGACCTGCCCGTTGCTCCGCGGGTGTGCCACAGATGCGTAGCAGATCTTGATGCCTTCGCAGAAGTCTTGGAATACGCCGCCCGTGAACTGAGTACCGTTATTGGTGATGATGCGGTTAGGGACCCCAAACTGGTATAATATACCCATGATGAAGTCCTTTGCTCGTGCCGCTATAATTGTTGCAACGGGCTTAGCCTCAATCCACTTGGTGAATTTATCCACTGCGACAAATAGATGTGTAAACCCTCCTGGCGCTTTCTTGAAGGGCCCGACCATGTCAAGCCCTCATACTTTGAATGGCCAAGAAATAGGGATAGTTTGGAGTTCTTGGGCTGGGAGATTTGTTTGTCTTGCGTAGAACTGGCAACCCTCGCTCTTGCGAACAATGTCCTTGGTGTCTGTTACTGCTGGGGGCCAGAAAAATCCTGCCGGTAAGCCTTTCCGACTAACGTCCTGGATGCGGCATGGTTGCCACATATGCTCGAGTGAATCAACTGCAGGATCTGCTTGCCCTCCTCGGTGGTGACGCAGCGCATGAGGACACCGGATGCGCTCCTTCGGTATAGGTCTTCTCCGACTAGTAGGAAGCTTTTGCTCCGACGCTTTATCTGCTCAGCTTGACTGCGATCTTCTAGGAGTTCGTCGTCCAGGAGAAATTTGACAATAGGAGTCTTCCCGTCTTGACATATGTGCAGCACCTCGTCTGTGGCCAGGGTAGGTTCACCTCCCGACTACTCCGGCGCCGGTTTCTTCTTGACTGATGGCTCCATGAGTTGCACGACAAAGATTCTAGTCAGAACTGCTTCGCGCTTGGATCCCATGTTTGCCAGCTCGTCTGCCGCGTTGTTGTGTTGACGCAAGACATGTGTTATTTCCAGCCCGTCAAACTTGTTTTCCAGCTTACGGACCTCCTGACAGTATGCCGCCATGGTATCGTCAAGACAAGTCCAGTCTTTCATGACTTGGTTTACCACAAGTTGAGAATCCCCGTGCAAAACCAGTCGACGTATGCCGAGTGATATAGCGATGCGGAGCCCGTGAATAAGTGCCTCGTACTCGGTGACATTGTGGGAAGCCGGGAAGTGGATTTGTAGCACGTACTTCGGTTTTTCGCCGGTGGGGGACATCAATATGACTCCAGCCCCGGCGCCGCCGATCCATAGAGAACCGTCGAAGTACATTGTCCAGTACTCTAGCTTTGCTGTTGGTGTTGGGAGTTGAACTTCTGTCCACTCGGCCACGAAGTCGGCTAGAGCTTGAGATTTAATTGCTGTCCGTGGCTGAAAGGTGATGTCGAATGCCATCAACTCGAGTGCCCATTTAGCGATTTGGCCGGTGGCCTCGCGATTATGAAGGACATCCCCGGGTGGAAATGTTGTGACCACCGTGACTTGGTGTGCTTGGAGATAATGCACCAGCTTTCGGACTGTGATGAGTAGGCCATATAGCAGCTTCTGGACCTGCGGATATCTCGTTTTGGAGTCGGCAAGGACCTCGCTGATGAAGTAGACTGGCCATTGTATTTTTTGAATATGATCTTGTTCGGATCGCTCAACCACCAGCACCGTGCTGACTACCTGTGTTGTTGCCGCCAGATATAGCATTAGCGGTTCCTGGGGCAGAGGTGACGCCAACACAAGGGGTGATGTGAGGAATTGTTTGAAGTATTCGAAGGCTTGTTGGGCTTCCGGAGTCCATTGGAAGTTGTCTGCCATTTTGAGGAGCTTGAAGAAGGGCATGCCCCGTTCGCCCAGTCGGGAAATAAACCGGCTGAGTGCCGCCATGCAGCCTGTCAGCTTCTAGACGTCTTTAAGGTTAGTCGGGGGTGCCATGTTCCTGATGGCGTTGACTTTCTCCGGTTAGCCTCGATGCCGCGATGCGAGACGATGAAGCCGAGTAACTTTCCGGATGGCACACCGAAGGCGCATTTTTCTGGGTTCAACTTCATCTTGAATCTTCGAAGGTTTTGGAAGGTTTCTTCCAAGTCAGCGATGAGGTCTTCTTTGGACTTGGTCTTGATCACCACGTCGTCGACGTAGGCTTCCACGTTGCGCCCGATCTGAGTGTGTAGGCACCGCTGAATAGCCCATTGATAGGTTGCGCCTGCGTTCTTCAGACCGAACGGCATTGTGATATAGCAATACGCTCCAAACGGTGTGATGAAAGATGTCTTCAAGCAGTCTTCCTCCCTCAGGCTGATTTGATGGTATCCCGAGTAACAGTCGAGAAAACTGAGTAGGTCGCACCCTGCTGTGGAATCAACCACCTGATCTATCCTAGGAAGACCAAATGGGCCCTTGGGGCACGCTTTGTTGAGGTCGGTGTAGTCGACGCACATGCGCCATTGACCGTTTTTCTTTCGGACCAGAACTAGGTTTGCCAGCTAGTCCGGGTGGTAGACCTCTTTGATGAACCCGGCTGTGAGGAGCTTGGTAATTTCCTCCCAGATAGCATCTTTGCGGTCTTGAGCAAAGCGCCGCAGCCGTTGCTTGACTGGCTTGGCGTCTGTCTTCATATTTAGGGCGTGCTTGATCACCTCCCTTGGTACGCCCGGCATGTCGGACGGTTTCCACGCGAAGATATCCTTATTGGCTTGGAGGAAGGTGACGAACGCGTCTTCCTATTTGGGGTCGAGTCCGGTCCCGACTAGAGCAGTCTTGGAGGGGTCGGAAGGGTCCAGGGGGATCTTCTTCGTGTCAGAGTCCGCTGAAATTCCCGATTTCGCTGCTTTTTCGCCAGAACTTGATCTTGCTCGACTTCTATTGTGACGGCTTGCCAAATGCTATCGCACCCGACTGCCGCCTCTTGTGATTGAGCCAGTTCGCAGCTCTCCTTGTCGCAGGTGAAGGCTTGCTTGACGTCGCTGCGGAGGGAGTGGACTCCTGCTGGTCCAGGCATCTTCAGCACCATGTATGTATAGTGCGGTATCGCCATAAATTTGGCGAGTGCCAGTTGTCCGAGTATGGCGTGGTACGCGGTCTCGAAGTCGACAACCTTGAAGCAGATATTTTCTGTGAGGAAATTATCCCGCGTGCCAAGGGTTACCGGCAAAGTTATCTGCCCGAGTGGAGTTGATGACAGGCCGGGAATTATCCCGTGGAAGGGCGCAGTGCTCGGCCATAGTTCTGAACGAGGAATTTTCATATCGTCCAAAGTCTTGGCGAACAGGATATTAAGCGCGCTGCCTCCATCGATGAGGGTTTTCTTCAGCTTGATGTTTCTGACGACTGGGTCCATGACGAGTGGATGGCGTCCCGGGTGGGAAACCCGATTTGGGTGATCTGCGCAATTGATGGTGATGGCCATCTCTGACCAGCGCAGGTATTGGTGGGTGTCCGCCGTGGAGACCGTGTTGATGTCGCGCGCTGAAAGCTTCTGTTTGCGCTTGGACTCATACGCGAGTGGCCCCCCGAAGATATGGTTGAGCTCGGCTTGAGGATCTTGGAAATCATCAGCCGGACCCGAGTCTGGCTTGTCTTTGTCCTTGTCGGTGCCAGACGATGAAGTCTGCTCGGAGGCAAACTTCTTGAGCATGTAGCAGTCTTTGGCCGCGTGCTTTCCCTTGGGGTGAAAGGGGCATGGCCCGCTCATGACTTTCTGGTAGTCGTTGTGCTGGGGCCGCGACCGACTGCGCTCCATGTTGGCCAACTCATTGTCCGACTTCCGCTTACAGCCGCCAGACTTGTTTTGAGACGGCTCGTTGTTGGCTTTCGCCTTCTGTTCTTTCTGTCAGGGCTCCTTCTTCTCGTCGAGGGCCTCAGCGACCGCTTCGGCCGAGTCGGCGTATTTATTGGCCATGTCGAAGAGTGCCCGGACTGTGGATGGTGGCTTCCGAGTGAACTTTGCAATAAGCGGGGCGTCTTTTACCCCCTTGCAAAAGGCGGCGATAATGGCCTCGTCTTTGACAGTTGGAATCTGGATGCGCTTCTCGGAAAACCTTTTGATGAATTCGCACAGAGACTCGTTTTTTTTCTGGTGGAGCTGATAAAGATCATGCTCTGAAGCCGGTCTCTCGTAGGTCCCCTGGAAATTAGCGATAAACCGCTCCTTGAGTTCTCCCTAAGAACCAATCGACCGCTTAGGGAGGCCTGTCAGCCATTTCCTCGCCGAGTCGGCTAGTGCGACCGGGAGGTAGTTAGCCATGACTATATTGTCACCCCCAGCAGCTCGAACTGCTAGGACGTATACGGTGAGCCAGGACTCGGGATTTGTCTTGCCGTCGTACTTTTCAATCCCAGTGGGCTTGAAGCCAATCGGCCAATGTACGTCCTGTAGCTCCCGAGTGAAGGCTGGGATGCCTTCATCTTCACGGGGGCTCGAGCTTCGACCACGGTGGTTAAACCACTCGTGATGGAGGCCAAAGTGCTCGTGTTCGTCTTCCAGTCGGCATCACTCATCTTCTTGTCGTTCGCGGCGCCGGGCACTGATAGTATGGCAGAGGTCATGTGGTAGGCGTTCTCGGAGGTCTTGATTAGGCCGGCGGTCATACTGGTGACGGCGCCAGTTGTTGTTATTAGTATTGCCGAGCGTGGTTTGCCTAGACGCCTCACGTTGCCGACTGGAGCCGGCTACCCGGCGCCGAGTTGATGCAGATGAGCCTGCCGCCGGGGAACCCGACCGGTTGGTCGGCATAATTGTCTCGCCCGACTGCTGTTGCTGTTGACAGGTGGCAGCTGTGATCATCGCCTTGATCTTGGCGATAGTTGGGGTGGCCTGGTGATCAGGCCCAAGTTGGAGTGTATCCAGCAAGGTTGCGGCGGCCACGATGTTCTGTTGTGGCGTGACGAAGACGTCATGATCGCCGACTTTGGTTTGGAGGATCTGCTGCTGAGCGACTCGCCCAGCCTGGCATAGCACTTCATTGCGGGCCACACGATTGGCCTCCTCTTGTTGTAGTCGGCGTGCCTCCTCCTGTTGCTCTTCTTGTAGTCGGCGTACTTCAGATGGTGGCGTTGAGGCCATGAAGATCTCGCGGGGAAGGAGGAAGCTTGCCAATGTAAAGTTCGAACTGGCGCTCGAACCGCTATCCGACTTGGTGTCGGACTCCGAGTAGTTTATCAGAGTTCGAACGACTCCGACCTCTCTAGATCCAATTTGAAACGGCGCTTGGCCGTGTCCAAACTGAATTGCTGGAGATCGGGTCTACTGCACAGGATATGGGTGCGCAGCGTCGCCAGAGCTGTGAGGGAGATTGACGACATCTCTCCTTCTCGGCCCAACCCGGGCTGGCTCAAGGCCTAGCACGAGTCGGACTCCGAAGGAAAGGGTTGTCCCGATGCTCGGCGATGTGAAGGACTGCCGCAGAAAGTCGCTGAAGGAGACAGTAGTGTCCAATGGGCCAACTGGCGCTACGTCGGCTAGTTCCTCGACCGGCAAGATTGGATCTGCCTCAGCCAAGGTGAGATTGCCGAGTTGATCGGCGAAGAAATCTAAGCTCCCGAAGGTAATTGCGTCTCCAGGGGAGAACTTGTTGCCATTGACTCCGTTGATCGAATCCATCGAATCTTCTGATGAGGAATTCGCCGGAGCCCCTACCTGGCGCGCCAACTGTTGATGCTCTGCACCGGCAATAATACTATGGGGCTACTCGGCGAGGGTGAATTCGGTGGACTGCAGAGGGACACAGGAGAATTATACTGGTTCAGGCCCTCAAGGTGAGGTAATACCCTACGTACAGTTGAGGTGTTATTCCTCTGAGGTGTATGGCGATCGATGATCTGGTTGTTCTTGCCCTGAGGGACGCCCTGCCTCCCTTTATATTCTAGGGGGCAGAGGTACATGATAAGGATCCCAGCCGGATACGACCAAGGGATTTCCTCCTTAGAGATAGAATCCTATCCGACTAAGACTATGTTTCCTCATTATACAAGGCACAGCCTGCCGGGTGCCATCTTATCTCTAATTACATGGTTCGGCCCATCCTCTATCCGAGTGGCCCATGTACTAGTAATGAGATACCCGGGGCCCATGGCCTCCACAGCGTGTCATGATTTTTCAGCTTTTGTTAGCTGTCTTAATTGTATTTAACGACCTGTGTGTCGACCTTAGTGCTTGAATCCATCCTTGTAATCTTCAATTGCTAGCTATTATAGGTTGTAGCCTAGACTTGAGGTTACAAATTTTCAAGCATGATGACCCAAAGAAGAGATGTGGAGGATGAAGATCATCTACATGTACATGGAGATGGGGATCACCATCCTTTTGGGCCATACTAATTCTATCTTACTCTTATGCAATTATATGTATGATATGTTGCTATGGTAGGATAGAGTCCCTCATAATAAAAATTAGGTGTTTATGCCCTTCCATATGTTGCACCAAAAGATAATGATCACCATATTGTAGGCCTACCAAAGTAGGATGCAGTTGGTTGTCATCATTATTTGGGGTAGATGTCGGACATCTACATGCGGAAGCATTTGGTTTACTTAACAAGGTCATCAAAACAGTTTTGGATCTTGGGGCACAGGTTGGGGCCGGGGCATAGTGATGCCACCCAACAAGCAAGAGTCACATAGGGATATGATCAGCAAGGTGTTGCTTATCCATGTCACCAGTTTTCTAGCCGTGATACCAAAGCTCACTAGGAACTAGTGAAATGAGGATCTTGACTCACTATGTAACTTAGAGGGAGTTTTGTTGCAAAACACATAGTGGGAGTCTTTTGTTAAATAGTTTAATAAAAGATGAACATAAACATAGTGCTAAACTTTGCATATTCTTATGTTGTAGATCATGTCAGCTAACGAAGCATCCAGTTCTTTTAATTTGCGATCTGTTCTTGAGAAAGAAAAACTCAATGGAACGAACTTTATGTGGGTGCCATGGGCCCCGGGTACCTCATGACAAGCATATGGGCCACTCGGATAGAGGATGGGCCTAGCCTTGTAATTAGAGATATAGCTAGATTCGGCAGACTTCGCCTTGTATGGAAAGGTATATACAGTCCTAGTCGGGTGTGTTATATCTCTAAGGGGAGATCTCCTAGTCGTAATCTGATGGGGACTCCTACCTTGTAACCTTGTCCCCCAGTATATAAGGGGAGGCAGGGCGCCCCATGAGGGCAGGCAGAAGACAGAAGAGCACTCATAAGCTCACGGCCATACGTCGCCACCATAATTCCTCAAAGGAATACATATAAACTGGATGTAGGGTATTACCTCACATCGAGGGCCTGAACCAGTATAAAATCTCCTTGTGTTCCTTTGCAATCCACCGAGTTTACATCCGCCGACTAGCCCCATATATTTATTGCCGGTGTAAAACATCGACAGTTGGCGCGCCAGGTAGGGGCTTCGGCGCGATCTACATCTACAAGCTCGATGGATCCAGCAACCGAAGTCGACGGCGGCAAACTCCCCCCCGGAGATACAATCGCATTCAGAAGCCTTGACTTCGTCGCCGACCAGATCGGCAATCTCACCCCGGCCGACACGGACCCGGTCCAACCGGCCGAGGAACCAGCTGACTCCGCGCCAGTCGGCCCACGTGACGCTGCGGCAATCTTCGACGACATGCTGCGGCGATCTCCAATACGCCCGACTCCAGGGACAACTCTTCCTTCCAGTGTTCGACTCGGACTCGGTTCTGAGCCAGCCGAGATCGGGCCGAGAAGGGAAGAGATCGTCAACTTCCCGTTCGGACTCGGCGACGCCGCGGATATCTACAATCTACATCCGACGCGGCAAACCCGATCCCCTAGAGTTCGACTCGGATACGGCTCCGAGCCGCTTGAGATCGGATCTAGGGAGGTCGGAGTTACAATCACCCCCATCAACTATTCCGACTACGACTCTCAGTCGGACTACGACTCCCAGTCGGATTCCGACTCCAAGTCGGATACCAGCTCGGCAAGCTTCACTCCGCCACGAGAAATCTTCATGGCATCCAAAGGCTCTACTCCTACTCAGGAATCACGCCGACTACATGAACAACAAGAGGAGGAGGCCTGCCGTCTGCGAGAACAATAGGAGGAAGAAACAAGACGCCTGCACGCCCACAACGACGGCCTACGCAGGGCTGGGCGAACCGCTCAGCAACAAACCCTCCAAACAAAAGTCGGCGACCATGACGTCTTCGTCACACCACAGCAGAACATCGTGGCCGCCGTAACCCTACTGGACACGGTCCAGGTTGGGCCTGATCACCAGGCCACCCCGACGATCGCAAGGATAAAAGCCATGCTTACTGCTGCCGCATGTCAGCAGCACCAACAGTCGGGCAAAACACTCGTACTGACCAGTCGGTCAACTTCCCCAGCGGCAGTCTCATCCACCTCAAAGCGACGTCGAGCGGCCGGCTCTAGTCGGCAGCACGCGGAGTCAAGCCAGACGTCACTCGGCAACCACAACAACCGGCAACGTCGAAGCGACCGTCGGGACAACCAGGACCTCCGAGACCGACTGCGGCGCGACCTTCAGCAAGACGTTAATACTCGGCGCCGCAAACGAGAAGAAGACGAGCAACGCCAACTGGAAGACGAGAACGAGCATTTCGGCCTCCACTACGAGCGGTTTCGCCGCCGTAGTCGGGGTTGG
The DNA here is from genome assembly GCA_003991445.1 of Oryza meyeriana var. granulata. NCBI lineage: Eukaryota > Viridiplantae > Streptophyta > Magnoliopsida > Poales > Poaceae > Oryza > Oryza meyeriana. The sequence continues at coordinate 31,544 of RYFJ01003035.1, read as the reverse complement.
AGTCCTGATGAAGACGAAGGCATACCGGCCTTCACCCAGGAGCTACAACAGGTCGACTGGCCGTCGAGTTTCAAGCCTACAGGCATCAACAAATACGATGGCAAGACCAATCCCGAGTCCTGGCTCACGGTCTACACTCTGGCGATCCGAGCAGCTGGAGGAAATCACAAAGTCATGGCTAACTACCTCCCAGTCGCTCTAGCCGACTCAGCGAGGACATGGCTAACAGGACTTCCCAAGCAATCAATCGGCTCCTGGGGAGAACTCCGGGAACGATTCATCACCAACTTCCAGGGAACATACGAGAGGCCATCTTCCGAGTACGACTTATATCAGTTGCATCAAAGGAAGAATGAGTCTCTTCGTGACTTCATCAAGAGGTTCTCTGAGAAGAAAAATTCAATCCCTAACGTCAAGGATGAGGTCGTCATCACCGCCTTTCGAAAAGGAGTCAAAGACACCTCGTTCATCGACAAATTCACGCGGAAGCCTCCCAACTCTGTCGAGGCCCTATTCGACATGGCAAACAAGTACGCCGACTCGGCCCACGCTGTTGCCGAGGCCCTCGATGACAACAAGTCACCCTGACAGAAGAAGCGGGACGACACCGACGACGCGGTCCCGACTAAAGCTGGGAATCGCAAATGCAAGTCAGACGGCTCCATTGTGGCAGTCGGCCACAGCCGCCTTCGACCTTCAACAACTGAAGATTATCAGAACAACAAGTGACATGCTCGGGGGCTCACAAGCTCAAACACGAGGATGGCATCCCCACTCCCAAATACCGAACAGCTAAGTCGCTTTCTGATAAGCATCTCCTCACTCGGCCTTGCTAGTGCCACAGCCGCTTACACCTAATAGGTGTACAAGCTGCGCATTTACTTTTTTCCGTTTTTGCTCTTAAATGATTACAAAAGTACTCGAGTAGCATAAATCTCGATCCGTGAAACTCTGCTCCATGTAAGACGAACTCAAGTCACCCAAAACGCGTGCCTGGGAAAGAGCCATGAGCCAACTCCCGACGCTAGGGGGCTATGACTAGTCGGGCAGAGTGCTTAAACGTAAGGGGTCAACTACTCGAGGAAATTAATATCAAAAAGAGGAAGAACACGTATTTACATACATTGTAAAATACATTTTATTCGGGTGATTATTTTCATCATCAGATGCTACTCATCCGATATTTTTATATTGCAGGCCCAGCTCCGGATATGCGTGACAGGAACTCAGGGCTTCGAGCCTATCTCCTACGCTCGGGGGCTGGACAAGTCTGCCGAAATACACTCGGGATGCTCCATGAGGGCTACTTACCGAGTACTTGCGCCAGTCGGGACGTCATCTTCCCCGACTACGCTCCATGGGAGCTAACAATCGGCCCCCGGCGCCAGTCGGGGCTGTGTACCACTCGGCTAAGTAGGGTACGCCCCATGAGGGTCGCCAGCCGAATCCTACGCTAATGCTAGGTTCGGGTACCTTATTTGGCCGCAACTCTGTCAGGTTGGGTACGCCCCATGAGGGTCGCCAGCCGAATCCTATGCTAATGCAAGATTCGGGTGCCTAGCTTGGCTATAACTCTGTTGGATAGGGTACGCCCCATGAGGGTCACCAGCCGAACCCTCTGCTAATGCAAGGTTCGGGTACCTGGTTCGGCTTTATCCAAGTCAGAGAAGACTTACATCGTCAAAGCGCATCCGGAGTTCTCATGCACTGCGTCACACCTGAGGAGGGCAAGCAGATCCTGCAACATACCTACTCGGGTACATGTGGCAACCAGTTTGCATCTAGAACGTAAGTCGGAAAGGCTTGCGAATAAGGATTTCTCTGGCTGATTGCGGTTATCGACACCAAAAAACTCATCCTGACATGCGATGGATGATACTTCTATAGAGCTATACTAGATAGGTCGGTTCAGGCTGGCTTATTTGGTAGCAGCCACCAAGATATGAGTTCCTACGGTAGCATGCTCCATGTGGGCCGCCCGCAGGCTGAGTTGAAATTATAGCGCTGGTGCTACCAACAGGAGCCGATGAGGTAAACAGATATGCTTCATGAGAGCCTTATTGCTAAACATATATGTTTGGGTATCTGTCTTATCCGCCAGGTCTCGAGGATACATCCTTACAAGGATCACAAGCTGGTCTTCATTGAAATTGGAGATACAGGTATCTCTCTCGAGTACACCTAACCACGTAATGGATTTATTTTTCATACAGTGGTACTCGGCCTATATGCGCGGCCACCAGTTGCCATGAGCAACATTACTCCAGCCGACATGACGCTGAAGAGTCTAACTTTCGAGTAGTGCACTACTCGGGAGAGACTATAAAATTCTCATTCCCGCTGACATGACGCGGATGAGTCTAACTTTCGAGTAGTACACTACTCGGGAGAGACTATAAAATTCTCATTCCCGCTGACATGACGCGGATGAGTCTAACTTTCGAGTAGTACACTACTCGGGAGAGACTATAAAATTCTCATTCCCGCTGACATGATGCGGATGAGTCTAACCTTCGAGTAGTGCACTACTCGGGGAAGACTATAAACATTCTTCCAGCTGACGAGCAGAAGAGTCTAACTTCCGAATGGGACGCCACTCGGGAAAGACTATAAACACCTTTTCCGGCTGACATGAAGCTGACGAGTGTAATTTTCGAGTAGTATACTACTCGGGAAAGACTATAAACACCCCCTTTCCAGCTGACATGACGCTGAAGAGTCCCATATACGAGTAGCATCCTACTCGGCTAGACTATAAACACACATTCCGACTGACATGAAGTCGAAGAGTCCTATATACGAGTAGTTCCCTACTCGGCAAGACTATAAATCATATTCCGGTTGACATGATACCGAAGAGTCTCATGTACCAGTAGTAATCTACTCGGGAAAGACTACAAGGTTAAAGATCTTTGACTTCATGTTTAATTGTTTTCACAATTAAGCACAAAGTCGGGGGCTACACCTAATAGGTGCGCCTATTCGGCGCACACTATTCCAACATCTACATCGAGACCTTCATAGCCTCGCTGCCAGCTGACATGAAGCAGGACTCGGGAGAAGCAGCACTCAGACAAAGAGTACTCGGGAGCAACGCACTCGGGAAGACTTCACCGTGGAGAATGAGCACTCGGCATCAGCTGTGACTCAACTATGAAGGTCTTGGGGGCTACTGTGGGTGCCATGGGCCCCGGGTACCTCATGACAAGCATATGGGCCACTCGGATAGAGGATGGGCCTAGCCTTGTAATTAGAGATATAGCTAGATTCGGCAGACTTCGCCTTGTATGGAAAGGTATATACAGTCCTAGTCGGGTGTGTTATATCTCTAAGGGGAGATCTCCTAGTCGTAATCTGATGGGGACTCCTACCTTGTAACCTTGTCCCCCAGTATATAAGGGGAGGCAGGGCGCCCCATGAGGGCAGGCAGAAGACAGAAGAGCACTCATAAGCTCACGGCCATACGTCGCCACCATAATTCCTCAAAGGAATACATATAAACTGGACGTAGGGTATTACCTCACATCGAGGGCCTGAACCAGTATAAAATCTCCTTGTGTTCCTTTGCAATCCACCGAGTTTACATCCGCCGACTAGCCCCATATATTTATTGCCGGTGTAAAACATCGACACTTTATGGATTGGTATCGCAACTTGAGAATTGTTCTCAAGCAAGAGCGCAAGGAGTATGTCCTTGAGACTCCTTTCCCTGAGAACTTGCCTACAAATGCTTCTGTGGCTGCACGGAGGGCTTATGAGAAGCACACGAACGATTTCCTTGATGTGAGCTGTCTCATGCTTGCCACAATGTCCTCTGAGCTTCAGAAGCAATATGAGAACACAAATGCTTACAATATCATTGTGGGGTTATGTGGTATGTTTGAGAACCAAGCGAGGGCTGAGAGGTTCAACACTTCAAAGTCCTTGTTTGCGTGCAGGCTTGCAGAAGGGAATCCCGTCAGCCCTCATGTGATTAAGATGATTGGCTACATTGAGAGTCTGGAAAAGCTTGGTTTTCCCCTTAGCCAAGAGTTGGCTACGATTTAATTCTCCAGTCGCTCCTTCCAAGTTTTGAGCCATTCATACTGAACTATCACATGAACAACATGGACAAGACCTTGGCTGAGTTGCATGGGATGCTTAAACTGCTGAGGAAACCATTAAGAAAAGCACCAGTCATGTGATGATGATGCAGAAAGGCAAGGGCAAGCCCAATGTCAAGAAATGCGAGGTCAAAGGAAAGTTAACTCTCGATGAGATCGCGAGCAGATCCAAGGCCAAGCAAGACAAGAAGGGCGCTGCTCCTGATGCAGTTTGCTTTTACTGCAAGGAATCAGGACATTGGAAGAGGAACTGCCCAAAGTACTTGGAGGATCTCAAGAAGAAGGGAAGTGCGACTTCCACTTCAGGTATAAGTGTTATAGAGATCAATCTTGCTACTTCATCTACTGATTTTTGGGTATTTGATACCGGGTCAGTTGCTCACATATGCAAATCGTTGCAGGGGCTAACAAGTAGAAGTTTGAGAAGGAGCGAAGTGGATCTTCGCGTTGGCAATGGAGCAAGAGTTGCTGCGGTGGCGGTTGGCACCATGCCATTATCTTTACCTTCAGGATTAGTTTTGGAATTGAATAATTGTTATTGTGTTCCATCTCTTTCCAAGAACATTATTTCTGCTTCATATTTGCAAGTAGACGGTTATGACTTTAGATCTGTGGACAATGGTTGTTCTCTTTATTTCAAAGATATGTTCTATTGTCATACTCCTATTGTGAATGGGTTATACGTTCTAAATCTTGAAGGGGCACCGGTCTATAACATTAATACAAAGAGGCAATATCCTAATGATTTGAATCCCACGTTTATCTGGCATTGTCGCTTGGGTCACATAAATGAGAAACGCATAGAGAGGCTCCATAGAGATGGTCTTCTACACTCATTTGATTTTGAATCATTTGAGACATGTGAATCTTGTTTACTTGGCAAGATGACAAGGGCACCTTTCATCGGTCAAGATGAAAGGGCAAGTGACTTATTGGCACTCGTACATACTGATGTATGTGGACCAATGAGCTCAATAGCCAGAGGTGGTTTTGGGTACTTCATAACTTTTACTGATGACTTCAGTAGATATGGGTATGTGTACCTAATGAAACATAAGTCTGAATCCTTTGAAAAGTTCAAGGAATTCCAAAATGAAGTGCAAAATCATTTAGGTAAAACAATCAATTTTCTACGATCTGATCGTGTAGGCGAGTATTTGAGCCACGAGTTTGGCAATCATCTGAAGGATTGTGAAATTGTTCCACAGTTGACTCCTGTCGATGTTTTACACCGGCAATAAATATATGGGGCTACTCGGCGGATGGAAACTCGGTGGATTGCAAAGGAACACAGGGAGATTTTATACTGGTTCAGGCCCTCGATGTGAGGTAATACCCTATGTCCAGTTATGGTGTTATCCCTTTGAGGATTTGTGGTGGTGATTCTGGTGAACCAACTCAACCTGCCCTCATGGGGCGCCCTGCCTCCCCTTATATACTGGGGGACAGGGTTACAAGGTAGGAGTCCCCATCGGATTACGACTAGGAGATCTCCCCTTAGAGATATAACGCATCCGACTAGGACTGTATATTCCTTTCTATACAAGGTGAAGTCTGCCGAATCTAGCTATATCTCTAATTACAAGGCTAGGCCCATCCTCTATCCGAGTGGCCCATATGCTTGTCATGAGGTACCCGGGGCCCATGGCACCCACATTAGCCCCCGAGACCTTCATAGTTGAGTCACAGCTGATGCCGAGTTCTCATCCTCCACGGTGAAGTCTTCCCGAGTGCATTGCTCCCGAGTACTCTTTGTCTGAGTGCTGCTTCTCCCGAGTCCTGCTTCATGTCAGCTGGCAGCGAGGCTATGAAGGGCTCCATGTAGATGTTGGAATAGTGTGCGCCGAATAGGCGCACCTATTAGGTGTAGGCCCCGACTTTGTGCTTAATTGTGAAAACAATTAAACATGAAGTCAAAGATCTTTAACCTTGTAGTCTTTCCCGAGTAGATTACTACTGGTACATGAGACTCTTCGGTATCATGTCAACCGGAATATAATCTATAGTCTTGCCGAGCAGGGAACTACTCGTATATAGGACTCTTCGACTTCATGTCAGTCAGAATGTGTGTTTATAGTCTTACCGAGTAGGATGCTACTCGTATATGGGACTCTTCAGCGTCATGTTAGCTGGAAAGGGGGTGTTTATAGTCTTTCCCGAGTGGCGTCCCATTCGGAAGTTAGACTCTTCGGCTCGTCAGCTGGAAGAATGTTTATAGTCTTTCCCGAGTAGTATGCTGCTCGAAAGTTAGACTCCTCCGCATCATGTCAGCGGGAATGAGAAATTTATAGTCTCTCCCGAGTAGTGCACTACTCGAAAGTTAGACTCATCCGCGTCATGTCAGCGGGAATGAGAATTTTATAGTCTCTCCCGAGTAGTGTACTACTCGAAAGTTAGACTCATCTGCGTCATGTCAGCGGGAATAATGTTGCTCATGGCAACTGATGGCCACGCATGTAGGCCGAGTACCACTTTATGAAAATAAATCCACGGCGTGGTCAGGTGTACCCGAGAAAGATACCTGCATCCCCAATTTTAATGAAGACCAGCTTGTGATCCTTGTAAGGATATATCCTCGAGACCTGGTGGATAAAACAGATACCCAAACATATATGTTTAGCAATAAGGCTTTCATGAAACATATCTGTTTACCTCATCGGTTCCTGTGGGTAGCACCAGCGCTATAATTTCAACTCAGCCTGCGGGCGGCCCACATGGAGCATGCTACTGTAGGAACTCATATCTTGGTGGCTGCTACCAAATAAGCCGGCCTGAGCCGACCTATCCAACATAGCACTATAGAAGTATCATCCATCTCATGTCAGGATGAGTTTTTTGGTGTCGATAACCGCAATCAGCCAGAGAAATCCTTATTCGCAAGCCTTTCCGACTTATGTTCTGGATGCAGCCTGGTTGCCACATAAGCCTGAGTGGGTATAATGCAGGATCTGCTTGCCCTCCTCAGGTGTGACGCAGTGCATGAGAACTCCGGATGCACTTTGACGATGTAAGTCTTCTCTGACCTGGGTAAAGCTGAACAAGGTACCCGAACCTTGCATTAGCAGAGGGTTCGGCTGGCGACCCTCATGGGGTGTACCCTATCCAACAGAATTATAGCCAAGCCAGGCACCCGAACCTTGCATTAGCATAGGATTCGGCTAGCGACCCTCATGGGGCGTACCCAACCTGACAGAGCCGTGACCAAATAAGGTACCCGAACCTAGCATTAGCGTAGGATTCGGCTGGCGACCCTCATGGGGCGTACCCTACTTAGCCGAGTGGTATACAGCCTCGACTGGCGCTGGGGGCCGATTGTTAGCTCATATGGAGCGTAGTCGGGGAAGATGACGTCCCGACTGGCGCAAGTACTCGGTGAGTAGCCCTCATGGAGCATCCCGAGTGTATTTTGGCAGACTTGTCCAGCCCCCGAGCGTAGGAGATAAGCTCGCAGCCCTGAGTTCCTGTCACGCGTATCCGGAGCTGGCCCTGCAATATAAAGATATCGGATGAGTAGCATCTGATGATGAAAACAATCATCCGAATAAAATGTATTTTACAATACATGTAAATACGAGTTTTTCCTCTCTTTGATATTAATTTCCCCGAGTAGTTGATCCCTTACGTTTAAGCACTCTGCCCGACTAGTCATAGCCCCCTAGCGTCGGGAGTTGGCTCATGGCTCTTTCCCAGACACGCGTTTTGGGTGACTTGAGTTCGTCTTTCATGGAGCAAAGTTTCACGGATCAGGATTTATGCTACTTGAGTACTTTTGCAATCATTTAAGAGCAAAAACAGAGAAGAGTGCAGCTTGTGCACCTATTAGGTGTAAGCGGCATTGGCAAGGCCGAGTGAAGAGATATTTATCAGGAAGCGACTTAGCTGTTCGGTATTTCGGAGTGGGGATGCCATCCTTGCGTTTGAGCTTGTGAGCCCCCGAGCATGTCACTTGTTGTTCTGATAATCTTCAGTTGTTGAAAGTCGAGGATGATTGTGACCGACTGCCACAATGAAGCCGTCTGACTTGTGTTTGCGATTCCCGGCTTTAGTCGGGACCGCGTCGTTGGTGCCCTCCCGCTTCTTCTGTCAGGATGCCTTTTTATCTTCAAGGACCTCAGCAACAGCGTGGGCTGAGTCGGCGTATTTGTTCGCCATGTCGAATAAAGCCTTGACAGAGTTGGGAGGCTTCCGTGTGAATTTGTCGATGAACGAGGTGTCTTTGACTCCTTTTCGAAAGGCAGCGATGACGACCTCATCCTTGACGTTAGGGATTGAATTTTTCTTCTCAGAGAACCTCTTGATGAAGTCACGAAGAGACTCGTTCTTCCTTTGATGCAACTGATATAAGTCGTGCTCGGAAGATGGCCTCTCGTATGTTCCCTGGAAGTTGGCGATGAAGCGTTCCCGGAGTTCTCCCCAGGAGCTGATTGATTGCTTGGGAAGTCCTGTTAGCCATGTCCTCGCTGAGTCGGCTAGAGCGACTGGGAGGTAGTTAGCCATGACTTTGTGATTTCCCCTAGCTGCTCGGATCGCCAGAGTGTAGACCGTGAGCCAGGACTCGGGATTGGTCATGCCATCGTATTTGTCGATGCCTGTAGGCTTGAAACTCGACGGCCAGTCGACCTGTTGTAGCTCCTGGGTGAAGGCTAGTATGCCTTCGTCTTCCTGAGGACTCCGACCCCGACTACGGTGGCAAAACTGCTCGTGGTGGAGGCCGAAATGCTCGTTCTTGTCTTCCAGTTGGCGTTGCTTGTCTTCTTCTCGTTCACGGCGCCGAGCATTGGTGTCCTGCCGAAGATCACGCCATAGTTGGCCTCGGAGATCCCGGTTGTCCCGACGGTCACTTCGACGTTGCCGGTTGTTGTTTGGGTTGCCGAGTGACGTTTGGCGTGACTCCGTGTGCAGCCGACTAGAGCCAGCTGCTCGGCGTCGCTTTGAGGTAGACGAGACTGCCACTGGGGATGCCGACCGGTTGGTCGGTATGAGGGTATCACCCGACTGTTGGTGCTGCTGACATGTAGCAGCGGTAAGCATGGCTTTTATCCTTGCGATCGTCGGGGTGGCCTGGTGATCAAGCCCAAGTTGGACCGTGTCCAGTAGGGTAGCGGCGGCCACGATGTTCTGTTGTGGCGTGACGAAGACGTCGTGGTCGCCGACTTTTGTTTGGAGGGTTTGTTGCTGAGCGGTTCGCCCAGCCTTGCGTAGGCCGTCGTTGCGGGCTTGCAGGCGTCTTGCTTCTTCCTCCTATTGTTCTCGCAGTCGGCAGGCCTCCTCCTCTTGTTGTTCGTGTAGTCGGCGTGATTCCTGAGTAGGAGTAGAGCCTTTGGATGCCATGAAGATTTCTCGTGGCGGGAAGAAGCTTGCCGAACTGCTGTCCGACTTAGAGTCGGAATCCGACTGGGAGTCGTAGTCCGACTGAGAGTCGTAGTCGGAATAGTTGACGGGGGTGATTACAACTCCGACCTCCCTAGATCCGATCTCGAGCGGCTCGGGGCCGTATCCGACTCGAACTCCAGAGGATCGGGTTTGCCGCGTCGGATGTAGATTGTAGATATCCGCGGCGTCGCTGAGTCCGAACGGGAAATTGACGATCTCTTCCTTTTTTGGCCCGATCTCGGCCGGCTCAAAACCGAGTCCGAGTCGAACACCGAAAGAAAGAGTTGTCCCTGGACTTGGGCGTATGGGAGATCGCCGCAGCATGTCGTGAGAGATTGCTGCAGCATCGTGTAGGCCGACTGGCGCGGAGTCGGCTGGTTCCTCGGCCAGTTGGATCGGGTCCGTGTCGGCCAAGGTGAGATTGCCGAACATGTCGGCGACGAAGTCGAGGCTTCCGAATGAGATTGTATCTCCGGGAGAGAATTTGCCGCCGTCGACTCCGGTTGCTGGATCCATCGAGCTTGTAGATGTAGATTGCGCCGAAGCCCCTACCTGGCGCGCCAACTGTCGATGTTTTACACCGGCAATAAATATATGGGGCTACTCGGCGGATGGAAACTCGGTGGATTGCAAAGGAACACAGGGAGATTTTATACTGGTTCAGGCCCTCGATGTGAGGTAATACCCTACGTCCAGTTATGGTGTTATTCCTTTGAGGATTTGTGGTGGTGATTCTGGTGAACCAACTCAACCTGCCCTCATGGGGCGCCCTGCCTCCCCTTATATACTGGGGGACAGGGTTACAAGGTAGGAGTCCCCATCGGATTACGACTAGGAGATCTCCCCTTAGAGATATAACGCATCCGACTAGGACTGTATATTCCTTTCTATACAAGGTGAAGTCTGCCGAATCTAGCTATATCTCTAATTACAAGGCTAGGCCCATCCTCTATCCGAGTGGCCCATATGCTTGTCATGAGGTACCCGGGGCCCATGGCACCCACAACTCCACCAGGAACACCTCAGTGGAATGGGGTATCTGAACGGAGAAATTGCACCTTATTAGATATCGTGCGATCCATGATGAGCCAAAGTGATCTTCCGTTGTCCTTTTGGGGATACGCTCTTGAAACAGCCGCGTTCACACTAAATAGAGTTCCATCAAAGTCAGCAGAAAAGACACCATATGAGATGTGGACAAGACAACGTCCTAGCTTGTCTTTCCTTAAGATTTGGGGATGTAAGGCTTATGTAAAACGTTTGCAATTTGATAAGCTCACTCCTAAGTCTGACAAATGCTTCTTTGTCGGGTATCCTAAGGAAACAAAAGGATATTACTTCTATAATCAACATAAAGGCAAAGTGTTTGTTGCCTGTGTCTTCTTAGAGAAAGAGTTTCTCTCAAGAAGTGATAGTGGGAGAACGGTGCAACTCGAAGAAATTCGAGAAACACCTGAAAATGTTTCAGCTCCTACAGAACCACAGCAGGATGAACAAAGTGTTGAAGCACCTGTTGTAGACACACCGGCACCACGTAGGTCAGAGAGGTCACATCGTGCACCTGAGAGGTACATGTTCTTGACTACTCAACAAAGGGACATATTGTTGTTAGAAAACGATGAGCCTAAGACCTATGAAGAAGCGATGGTGGGACCAGACTCTGAGAAATGGCTTGAAGCCATGAGATCCAAAATTGAATCCATGCATATTAATCAAGTTTGGAACTTGGTTGATCCACCTGATGGTGTTAAAACCATTGAGTGCAAATGGGTTTTCAAGAAAAAGATAGACATGGATGGAAATGTTCATATCTATAAGGCACGATTGGTGGCCAAAGGTTTCAAACAGATTCAAGGTGTTGATTATGATGAAAGTTTTTTGCCCGTCGCAATGCTAAAGTCTATTCGGATCATTCTAGCGATTGCTGCATATTTCGACTATGAGATATGGCAAATGGATGTTAAAACAGCTTTCCTTAATGGAAATCTGAGTGAGGATGTGTACATGACACAGCCCACGGGTTTTGTCGATCCACAATCAGCTGGAAAGATATGCAAGCTGCAAAGATCCATTTATGGATTAAAGCAGGCGTCTCAGAGTTGGAATATTCGTTTTGATGAAGTAATCAAAGGGTTTGGTTTCATCAAGAACGAAGAAGAGCCTTGTGTTTATAAAAAGGCTAGTGGGAGCGCACTTGTATTTCTGATCTTATATGTGGACGACATATTACTAATCGGAAATGACATTCCTATGCTCGAATCTGTTAAGTCTTCATTGAAAAATAGTTTCTCTATGAAAGACTTAGGAGAGGCGGCATACATTCTGGGCATCAAGATCTATAGAGATAGATCAAGAAGGCTAATTGGATTATGTCAAGATACATATATTGACAAGGTGTTGAAAAGGTTCAACATGCAGGACTAAGAAAGGTTTCCTACCTATGTCACATGGTATAAATCTTAGCAAGAGTCAGTGTCCTAGTACACCTGATGAGCGGGATAAGATGAATGCGATCCATATGCTTCGGCCATTGGGTCCATTATGTATGCCATGCTTTGTACATGTCCAGATGTCTCATATGCCTTAAGTGCTACTAGTAGATACCAATCAGATCCAGGTGAAGGTCACTGGATGCTTGTAAAGAACATCTTGAAGTACTTGAGAAGAGCTAAAGATGTGTTCCTTGTCTATCGAGGTGAAGAAGAGCTCGTTGTAAATGGTTACACTAATGCTAGCTTCCAAACTGACAAAGACGATTTCAGATCGCAATCTGGATTTGTGTTCTGCCTAAATGGTGGTGCGGTGAGCTAGAAGAGTTCCAAGCAGGAGACGGTTGCTGATTCTACAACGGAAGCCAAGTACATTGCAGCTTCTGAAGCTGCTAAAGAAGCTGTTTGGATCAAGAAATTTGTTTCCGAGCTTGGTGTGATGACTAGTGCCTTTAGTCCAATGGACCTCTACTGTGATAATAGTGGGGCCATTGCGCAAGCCAAGGAACCTAGATCTCACCAAAAGTCCAAGCACATTTTACGGCGTTTTCATCTCATCCGCGAGATAGTGGAGAGAGGCGATGTAAAGATATGCAAAGTACAAACGGATTTAAACATTGCCGCTTCCCCAGCCAAAGCATGAGGCTCACATTAGGGCAATGGGTATTAGATACCTAGATGGTTGACACTAGTGCAAGTGGGAGACTGTTAGTGATATGCCCTAGAGGCAACATGGAGATGTTATATCACATGCTATGTTTATAATGTATTGATTGGTTCCTTGAAATAGACATCATCATTATTGATCAATGAGTACGTGACTTATTCATGAGACTCTTAATGTCAAATGTTGCTATTTCTAAATGATCCCTGATCATATATCATATGAGGAACAAATATGATTCTAACATCAGCATATGTATTGATTGATGATCATGTCTCATGGATCATGGTATGGAGATACCAAATCGATAATATGGACATATGTTAGTGAACATATGTTGGATAGACCCGCCATGAGATATTGCAGAGATTTCATGTGTCATCAGTTAGTCTCAAGTAGTGTTTATGTAGAGTCCTTAGACTTGAGATCATCATGGTTCCCAACATACGTAGTAGCTTATTTTGGGACCACTAAACACTACTCCGTAACTAGGTAGTCATAAAAATAGTCTTCGGGTTTGCTATGAAACATGTAGTGGGATGTGAATGATCAAGATAGAATTTGCCCCTCCTTATGGGAGAGATATCTCTGGGCCCCTCGATGTAATGGATTATGGAAGTGCATGGCCATGCTAGGGTGATTGAGGTGTCAATCACAAGTTTGTAATCCATCACAGGATCGAGAGAGTGATTGAGCTATTAAGAGGATGACACAAGTCTCGCCTTGAGCTCAATCGATGTCGTGAGGCAAAGGGATTTGTACATGTGGACATTACAGGTTCAGCCGATATGATCTTTACGTATATTTTGGGGTTAATATGCCTTGCTAGAGGCCGCTATTAACAGGGTGACCAGAAAGGCGTTTCTGGGTCGCGACAAAATATACGTGAACCTACAGGGTCACACACTTAATGGGTTGGAACACTTATTCGAATGTGATTCAAATATGGGCTCGATTTGGATAGAGATCCGAGTAGACTCTTACTGGGCCTCGGTCCACGAGGCCCAAGTGAGGAGGTCTATATATAGGGAGGCAAGGGGCTTAGGAGATACACGTTTTTCTGTTAACCTCGAGCTAAACCCTAGCCGCCACCTCCCGAGCCAAACCCTAGCCGCTCACGAGTGCTAGTACACTTGCGATCGGCGTTCTAGCCCCGGACATGTGGATACCGGTAGAGGCGCTGCTTGTTGCGCCGTTGATCGGCCGGAGATCGACTACTTCCACTACTACCTCGACACGCGCGTGGTTGGATCGGCTTCTCCAACCCTTCTTCCGCTGCACTGCGCGTCTAGTGGTAACGATCCATGATCCCTCTCTCGCATGATGTCCTGGTGTGCGCTGTAGAAATTTTTGTTTTCTGCTATCGTAGCCTACGCGTACTCCTAGAAGACCAACCCAGAGTCCTGGCTCTCAGTTTACACCTTGGCAATCCGTGTAGCCGAAGGTGATCACAAAGCCATGGCTAACTACCTCCCAGTCACTTTGGCTGACTCGGCGAGGACATGGCTGATAGGGCTTCCTAGGCAGTCAATTGGCTCCTGGGGAGAACTTTAGGAGCGTTTCGTCGCAAACTTCCAAGGATCCTACGAGAGACCGTCTTTCGAGTACTATTTATATCAATGCCACCAGCAAGCGCAAGTCAGACAATGTTGTGGCGGCCGTTCAACGCAGCCGACCGCGACCCTCGAGGATGGATGAGTACTAGAAGGTTATGAACGGGTCAAGCCCTTTCCACCCAAAGGGGAAGCACGCGGCTAAAAACTATTTCATGCTTAAGAAGTTCGCTTCCGAGCAAACATTGACGTCTGGCGACAACAAAGACAAGGATAAACCAGACCAGGGCATAGCCGGTGACTACCAAGATCCCCAAGCTGAGCTCAATCACATCTTTGGAGGGCCATCTGCATACGACTCCAAGAGAAAACAGAAACTAACAGCCTGAGAAGTCAACTCGGTCTCGACAGATGCCCCCAATACCTATGGTGGTCAGAGACGGCAATCACCTTTGACCACGTGGACCACCCTGATCGAGTCAAGCATCCAAGGTGTTACCCACTCGTCGTAGACCCGGTCAACTGGAGTATCTAGTTGAAGAAGGTTCTCATCGATGGAGGAAGCGCTCTCAACATATTCTTCGCCAAAACACTTGACGAGATGAAGATCCCTCGATCCGAGCTACGACCGAGTACTGCTCCCTTCCACAAGGTAATCCCCGGCCTCTCTTTCACTCCACTCAGATAGATCACTCTGCCAGCTACTTTTGGCATGTGGGAGAATTTCCGCACCGAGAACATCTATTTTGAGGTTGCTGACTTCGAGACCACATATCACGCAATACTCGGACGACCTGCACTAGCCAAGTTCATGGCAGTGCCCCACTATACATATATGGTGCTCAAGATACTAGCACCAGCAGTAGTACTTTCCTTGCACAGCGATGTTAAGCAAGCCTTCACCTATGACAAGGAGAGCTGTGAGTTGGCCCAGTCCCAAGAGGCAGTAGTCTAACGAAGCAATATCCGACTAGCTGCAACACCTGCAAACGAGGATGATTAAGTTTTGGTGAGGAAAGCAGCCAAGTCGGGAAGTTCGGCAGATTCAGAGACAAAGAAGATTCCCCTGGACCCTTCCAACCCCACCAAGACTGCGCTTGTCGAGACCAGACTCAACCCTAAATAGGAAGACGTGCTCATCAGCTTCCTCCAAGTGAACAGGGATATATTCACTTAGAAACATTCCGACATGCCTAGTGTACCAAGGGAGGTGATTGAGCATTCCCTCAACGTCAAGCTGGATGCCAAACCAGTCAAACAATGACTGTGGTGCTTTGCACAAGACCGCAAAGATTTTATTCGGGGGGAGATAACCAAACACCTTGTAGCCGGGTTCGTCAAAGAGGTCTATCACCCGGATTGGCTGGCAAACCCAGTTCTGGTCCTGAAGAAGAACGGTAAACGGCACATATACGTCAAGTACACGGACTTAAACAAGGTGTGCCCCAAGGATCCATTTGGTCTACCTAGGATAGATCAGGTGGTCGACTCCATTGCAGGGTGCAAGCTGCTCAGTTTTCTAGACTATTACTTGGGATATCATCAAATTAGCCTAAAGGAGGAGGACTGCTTGAAGACTTTTTTTGTCATGCCATTCTATGCATACTGCTACTTCACTATGCCTTTCGGGTTGAAAAACGCTGGCGCAACGCATCAACGTACTATCCAGCGGTGTCTCAACTCGGGCGCAATGTGGAGGCGTATGTCGATGACATGGTAATCAAGACCAAAGTCAAGGAAGACCTCATCACCGACTTAGAAGAAACTTTTCAAAGCCTTCAGAGATTCAGGATGAAGTTGAACCCAGAAAAGTGCATGTTCGGAGTACCTTCGGGAAAGTTACTCAGCTTCATCGTATCCCAGTGAGGCATCGAGGCTAATCTAGAGAAAATCAATGCTATCATGAACATGGCACCCCGACTAGCTAGAAGGATGTACAGAAGCTGACTGGTTGCATGGCGGCACTCAGCTGATAAGTATCCCGACTCAGTGAATGAGGCATGCCCTTTTTCAAATTACTGAAGAAAGTCAACAATTTTCAATGGACGCCAGAAGCCCAGCAAGCCTTCGAAGACTTCAAGAAATTCCTCATGTCTCCACCCATGTTGGCATCTCTTATGCCCCAAGAACCACTTATGTTGTATCTCGCAGCAACCTCTTAGGTAGTTACATGGTGTTGGTCGTAGAGCAGGCAGAGCCTGGGTATTTACAAAAAGTATAGAACCAGTCTACTTTGTCAGTGAGGTCTTAGGCGACTCCAAGATAAGATATCCTCAAGTCCAGAAGCTACTCTATGGTTTACTTATAACTGTCCGAAAGTTGGTGCACTATTTCTAGTTGCATCAGGATACAATCGCCACATCGTATCCACTCAGAGACATCCTACACAATCGCAAGGCCATCAGCAGAATCGCTAAATGGGTGCTCGAGCTAATGGCGTTTGATATTGTTTTTCAACCTCTGACAGCAATCAAGTCATAAGCACTTGCTGACTTCGTAGCCGAGTGGACAGAGGTTCAGACAGCTACACCAACGGACAAGTTAGAATGCTGGAAGATGTACTTCGACGGTTCTCTACGGATCGGCAGAGCAGGGGCTGGCGTCATCCTGACATCACCCATCGGAGAAAAAAATCAAATACGTTCTTCAAATTCACTTTCCAGCATCCCACAACATCATCGAGTATGAGGCACTCATCCATGGGCTCTGCATCGCCATATCACTCGGCATTCGCCGACTGGTAGTACATGGGGATTCTCAACTCGTGGTCAACCAAGTCATGAAAGATTGGACATGTCTGGACAATAACATGGCGGCATACTGTCAGGAGATACGAAATATGGAAAACAAGTTCGATGGGCTGGAGATTACACACGTGCTACACCAATACAATGAAGCTGTAGACGAGTTAGCCAACATGGGATTCAAACGGGAAGTGGTCCCAACTGGATTTTTTGTCGAGTAGTTATTGAAGCTGTCAGTCAAGAAGAATTCGGTACTCAAGCACTCGGGGGCTAAACCTACCCTGGCAACAAATGAAGTACTAATTATCCCTCAAGATTGGCGGACTCCAATCATCAGGTTCCTCTTGGAAGACGAACTCACTGAAGATCACAGTGAAGCCGAATGGATCAAACGTTGAAGCAAGTGTTTCCTTGTAGTCGGAGAAGATCTCTATCGTCAAAGTGCATCTGGAGTCCTCATGCACTGCGTCGCACCTAAGGAGGGCAAGCAAATTTTGCAATTCATCCACTCGGGCATCTGTGGCAACCATGCTACATCAAGGACATTAGTTGGAAAGGCTTACAGACAAGGGTTCTTCTGGCCGACTGCAATTACAGACGCAAAAGACATGGTTCGGATATGCGAGGGATGTCAGTTCTTTGTGCGGCAAACACATCTTCTAGCTCAAGAACTACAAACAATTCCAATCTCTTGGCCCTTTGCAGTTTGGGGGCTTGACATGGTCGGGCCATTCAAAAAAGCACTAGGTGGGTTCACACACTTGTTCGTCGCAGTGGACAAATTCACAAAGTGGATTGAGGCAAGACCCATTGCTACCATAACAGTGGCAAGGGCAAAAGACTTCATCATGAGTATTCTATATCGATTTGGAGTTTCCAACCGCATCATAACGGACAACGGCACTCAGTTCACTAGCGGCGCTTTTCAACATTTCTGTGGCGACTGCGGCATCAAGATCTGTTATGCTTCTGTGGTGCACCCACGAAGCAATGGGTAGGTCGAGCGTGCCAATAGCATAGTCTTACAAGGCATCAAGACTAGGGTGTTCAACCGACTACAACCATATGCAGGACAGTGGGTGCAAGAGCTTCCATCTGCTCACTAGTCTTTAAGAACCACGGTTAGTCGGGCAACAGGGCAATCCCCTTTCTTCCTAGTCTATGGTGCTAAGGCTGTGTTACCAACCAAGTTGGAGTTTGGCTCACCGCGAGTTTGGGCCCATTCAGAAGCAAAATCAATTGAAGACCGACTGGTCGAATTAGATCAGTTGGAGGAAGCAAGGGACATGCAACTATCCAGTCGGCAAGGTATCTTCAAGGCCTGCATCATTATCATAGTTGGAATGTTTGTGGCCGCACCTTTTTGTTGGGAGATCTCGTTTTGAGAAAAATCCAAACCACCAAAGACAAGCATAAATTATCTCCCTCATGGGAGGGGCCGTTCATTATCTTTGAGGTAACACGTCCGGGCACCTACCGACTAAAGACAGAAGATGGCATCCTAGTTACCAACTCATGGAACATAGAACAACTACGTCCTTTCTATACCTGAGTTTTGTACTCCTTTTATACATATAAATAAAGATTGTTACTCTGACTCACTACGTCGCTTGTTCCAACCGAATAGTGAGTTGGGGGCTACATGATGATACATTTTCTCTGTTGTTTATAAAGTTTGATCTTGTTTTATCTAAGTCATGAAGTATTATGACGATTACGTTAAGTTTTCCCAGCTATAGTTTCATGAAGTGATTACTTTTTTAAGTCGCTTATAACCCACTCAGCGTAAACTAGCAAGTCGGATAAAGCTAATGATGGCTAACATAAAGCAAGTACTCGGCAAAACACAGCGAACACCAAAAGCATTTACAATATCTACATATTGTTTCCGATGGATACCAACTACATAAATAGCTTTATTTAGAATGGCAGATCTCCCGCAATGGCTTCGGCAGTGGCCTTGACCTGGCTGATCAGCTCCAAGCCCTCCTCCTGGTTAGTGCCCTCGGCAAAGCCTTCCCCAATTGCCTCAATGTCTACTCGAGGGTAGAGGGACTTGGTCATGGCTAACGTCTGGGCAATTCCCACGGCAATGCACTCGTCAGAGTACTTCATCAGAATTCCTGGGGCTTCCTCGAGACGCTGTGCCACTTGAGCAATGGAGTTGGAGCTGGGCCTGGCCAGGGTCGGCTGCATGATGTCTAATAAAGTTTTCACGGAATCAACAATGGTTTCCCACGACTCCTTTATTATCTTGATTTCTTCTGCAAAGGCACCAAACTAGATCTATGAATTGGCTTTAAAGGCTGCTCACACATAAAAGAGGCATCAGTAAATTGGGGCATCTAGTCATACCACATACACAAGCAGATATGCGACTTACTCGCGTACTCGGTGTCGACCTTGGACGTTGCCTTCTCGAGCTCTTTCAGCTCCTTCTTCAGGTGCTTGATCTCAAGGGACTAATTATTCAAATTCGTCTCAAGAGCTACAGCCGAATAGAGCCAAATGTTAGCAACGCAGAAAGATTTGTCAGGAATCACTTGGGCAGAAGGGAACATAGTTTTAATAGTCCTTGCCTATGCCTAGTTCTCATCCTTGAGCTTGTTCACAGAATCCCTCAACCACTCCTCTCTCTCCTTGCTAAATTTCTCTAGATCGTCCTTGGCAATTTGGAGTGTCGGAGTTGAGTAAGCTGAGGAGCAAGTTCGGATAGAACTTTGCCCATCTTCTTGGACCGATCAACCACTTTCTGAGAAGCATTGAAACATGGGCAAGATAAGCAATATTGCCAGAAGATTCAGGAAAACTGGAAATCCACAAGCACGACCAGATAAGTTATATACCTAGACATTCCTTGAAGCGGCGATGGCAGCTTCCATTAAGCTGATTCTCTCCCTTTGAGCGGCTTGCTCGTCATGCTCAAAACTCTCTACTTCCCCCTTTGGTATGACCCAATGGAAAATTTGAGGGAAGTTAGGTGGAGGAGCTTCGAGCCTAGGGAGATCATCGTCATCGGAAGACTGAGAAAGTGGAGGCGAAGGAGTCCTGGGCCTCGGGTCGATCGGCAGCATGAGGTCTTGGGCGAGCTCAGGGATGGTGGATTCTATCATGGTGTCCCAGCTGGCGAGGCTTGCGGCCTAGCCGAGTGGGTCGTCGCAATCTCAGGGGCTGAAACAACGTCTAGCTCGGCTTGTGGTACAGTTGCTTCAACCTCAGTCAGGATGGGAACTACTATGGGGGTCAGTGGCACTATCCCCTTGGGGTCAGCGTCACTTGGCTTCCTGCAGAATTGTTCAACAATCAATATATTGCAAGTTTACTCAAGATTTCTTCAAGGCTGAAGATTTTGGTACCTCTTGGAAGTCT
Organism: Oryza meyeriana var. granulata; assembly: GCA_003991445.1. Lineage (NCBI taxonomy): Eukaryota > Viridiplantae > Streptophyta > Magnoliopsida > Poales > Poaceae > Oryza > Oryza meyeriana. The sequence continues at coordinate 11,249 of RYFJ01003035.1, read as the reverse complement.
TGAACCTCAACCCCTGTGCGCTGGGGGTGGAGGTAGTCGGCAAGGGCCTAAAGGCCTGCTTGGCAGCGGAGTGCTGCCGGCTATTGGGACTGTGGGCACAGCAGTCGGCGGTGGAGACCTCAGCTTAGTCGATGTTGTACAAGGTACGGTCGACTGAGGGATGGCGGTACTCGACAATGTGGTCCTAGGGCTAGGAGGCCTGGGGGCGGTGCTGCTGGAGTCCTTGATGGTTAGGCCGCCAGATGCCTTACTCGACATATCTTTCTTCATGGCCTGGTCTGTTGCTGTTCTCTTCCTAGCCCTCTTGGGGCTGGGTTGGGCTGACGAAGGGCTGGCCAAACACTTTCTTGTTCCACTGGCCGACTGGCCTTGTGGGTTGAAGTCAAATTCTTCGCATTCTTGCAAACATCTAGATATTACAAATTCCATGGTTGGATAACGTTATGTCACACATCACAGATGGATTTCAAGACAGCTATTGTGCCATATATTACCTTTGGCTGAAGTCACACCCTGACTTTTCCCCTTAAATAGAGCCACACAAAATATATTAGAGAAGAAGCCTCAAAGAAATTATTTTAAAAGGCCAAGGGAAATAATTAAAAAAGTAAAATGCAAAATAATAAATTATCAGGGCTAAGAATATTTTTCCCATATTCTCCTTGCCAAAATACACTAACAGGATTTTTATGGGAATTTTTAGAGCACTGGAAGTATTTTTAATAAATCAAAACAAATTATCAGAATTAAAATCCTTCTAGAAATTCTCTTTTTCCTTTTTCTTTCCTTCCTTTTCTCTTTTTCTTGTCTTTCTTCCCGCTGGGCTGCAGCCTAGTACTGTGTCTCGGCCTGCCACGCACCATGCGCGCGCCCCTTGTCGATGCTTTGCACCGGCAATGAAACTATGGGGCTACTCGGCGAGGGTGAATTCGGTGGATTGCAGAGGAACACAGAAGGTTTATACTGGTTCAGGCCCTTGATATGAGGTAATACGATGCTTTGCACCGGCAATGAAACAATGGGGCTACTCGGCGAGGGTGAATTCGGTGAATTGCAGAGGAACACAGAAGGTTTATACTGGTTCAAGCACTCGATGTGAGGTAATACCCTACGTCCAGTTGAGGTGTTATTCCTCTGAGGTGTTTGATGATCGGTGATCTTGTTGTCCTTGCCCTGAGGGGCGCCCTGCCTCCCTTTATATACTAGGGGACAGGGGTACATGATAAGGATCCCAGCCGGATACGGCCAAGGGATTTCCTTCTTAGAGATAGAGTCCTATCTGACTAAGACTATGCTTTCTTATTATACAAGGCGCAGCCTGCCGGGTGCTATCTTATCTCTAATTACATGGCTCAGCCCATCCTCTATCCGAGTGGCCCATGTACTAGTAATGAGGTACCCGGGGCCCATGGCCTCCACAGTAGCCCCTGAGACCTTCATAGTTGAGTCACAGCTGATGCCGAGTGCTCGTCCTCCACGGTGAAGGTTGCCCGAGTGCAGTGCCCCCGAGTACTCTTTGTCCGAGTAAGTCTTCTTCCGAGTCCTGCTTCATGTCAGCTGGCAGCGAGGCTATGAAGGGCTTCATGTAGATATATGAATAGTGTGCACCGAATAGGCGCACCTATTAGGTGTAGCCCCTGACTTTGTGCTTAATTGTGAAGACAATTAAACATAAAGTCAAAGATCTTTAACCTGGAAGTCTTTCCCGAGTAGATTACTACTAGTATTTGAAACTCTTCGGTATCATGTCAACCGGAATAAATTTTATAGTCTTGCCGAGTGGGAGACTACTCGTACGTAGGACTCTTCGACTTCATGTCAGTCAGAATATGTGTTTATTGTCTTGCTGAGTAGAATGCTACTCGTATATGGGACTCTTCAGCGTCATGTCGGCTAGAAAAAAGGGGTTTATAGTCTTTTCCGAGTGGCGTCCCACTCAGAAGTTGGACTCCTCCGCATCATGTCAGCGGGAAAAGATATTTATAGTCTCTCCCGAGTAGTGCACTACTCGAAAGTTAGACTCCTCCGCATCATGTCAGCGGGTAAAATGCTGCTCATGGCAACTGATGGCCACGCATGTAGGCCGAGTACCACTTTATGAAAATAAATCCACGGTGTGGTTAGGCGTACCCAAGAAAGATACCTGCATCTCCAATTTTAATGAAGACCAGATCGTGATCCTTGTAAGGATGTATCCTCGAGACATGGTGGATAAAACAGATACCCAAACATATATGTTTTAGCAATAAGGCTCTCATGAAGCATATCTGTTTACCTCATCGGCTCCTGTCAGTAGCACCAGCACTATAATTTCAACTCAGCCTGCGAGCGGCCCACATGGAGCATGCTACTGTAGGAACTCATATCTTGGTGGCCCAGTGCGGACTGTGTAGGCCCAAGCCCATCTTAGTCGGCATCGGCTTTATAAAGCAGGGAGAAAGAAAAAGATTTCTTCATCTTCCCCAAATCAGCCAACCACTTCGTCTTCCACCTTCGCGCCCAACTTTTCGCCTCCCATCCGGCTAGGGTTAGCTGCTGCCATTCCCCACCCGAACTCGGGCGATTCCAATCCCCTTCGTTTGATCCAAGCCCCCGATTTGCTTTTCCCCAAATCTCACCGCCTCTAGTCATGCCGAAAGCGTCGGATCTTGCGGGGGCGTCGGGGAGTTCTTGGCTGATTTCGGATCGGTGAAGCTGAGGCGGCTGGAGAGCGAACTGAAGTTGCCCAGTCAGGAGGTGATTCGCTGGCGGTCGGCTAGGGATGAGTCGAGCCCAAATCCCCGACCTGGTGAAACGGTAGTTTTCGTCTCTTTTTTCAATCGAGGCTTGTGCCTTCCGTCTTCTGATTTCTTCCGCCGCATCCTTGACTTCTACAAGCTAGAGTTGGTGCATTTGAATCCCAACTCGATTCTTTAGATCTCTATCTTTGTCAGTCTATGTGAGTGCTATTTGGGTGTGGAGCCTCATTTCAATTTCTTTAGGCATTTGTTCCACATTAAACCTCAGCCCTCCAAGAATAGCATCAGCGTGATTGGGGGGGCTGGTCTTCAGTTGAGGAGTGATAGAAAAAAGTCATATCTTGATCTTCCCTTGAAATCCTCCTTGAAGGGCTGGCACAAGGAGTGGTTCTATTGCGCAGATCTGGCTCCCTCCTTGCAGCCATTAATTGGCTCGCCGCCGGTAGTTTTGCCAAATTGGTCGGCGGACCCGACCTATGAAGAGATGGGTCAAGTGCATCAACTGCTGATGAAGCTGGATAATTTCAAGAAGGCCGGCCTGACTGGTCCCTGGGTGGCCAGGTGGTTCCTGACTCGGCGCTTCCAGCCCCTGAAGCTGAGGAGCGCGTTTGGCTGGGATTACCAGGGAAAACATGACCCTGACCGGGTCAGCCAGGAATCGGCCGATGAGCGAAAGGTGACGGAGACGCTGTTCGGATACTTCTCCAGTGGGGTAATTGAGACCGAGGACAAGAAGAGACGCATTGCGTCTTACAGGCGCAGCTGGCCCCAGTCTGAGGTAACATCCATCTTCCCTTCGTAGCGCATGCCTGTGGACTCGGATGTCTAAGTCCCCGGCAGTATATGATGTATCTTGTTGAATTTCTTGTAGTGGTGCATGGAGTTTGATGAGGACTCCCGCCCGTTGTCGGCCATCGTGTCGAAGAAGAGGCCAAGAAGTCCCTCTACTGCCCAACCCGACTCCAAGAGAGCGGGGAAGAAGCCAATATTATATCGAGGCGAGGGGGCCATGACGGCACGCACCGTGGCCGGAAGCCTGAAGATAAAGGACACCGTCGCCGCGACGCCCAAGTGGTCAAGTCCCAGGTTGAGACCTACGGGTTTGAGCCCGACGTTGTTGAGCCCGGCCGCGGCGCCACTGAGGGGCTGGCTAGAGCAGACACCCCCAGGGGCGGAGGCGCCCAAGCCGACCACACCGGAGTCAGGGCCTACTTGGGTTGATGCGCCACCGCCGACTGTGACGCCGACCGGACCGACTGCCGGAGCTAGCGCTCCGCGCGAGGACCGGGGTCGTCTGGCAAGAAGCTGAAGTTTCTCCAAGAGATGCGCTGCTCTGGGTCTTCTGAAATCCTTGTGTGTTGAAGCAATGTTGTGATGTATTGTTTCGTCGTGCAGGAAGCGGGCTGATATCGATCTCAAGGAGGTCGACCCGACCGCTCCCCTTGATGAGCCTGCCCCAGCCGAGCCGGTGGCCATGGACACACCTGTTGAGCCGGTGGCTAGCCCGGTCGTGGAGACCGAGGTGGTCCCGACTGCAAGGTCGCTGCCGTCGCCTGACCGAGAGGCGGCTGCTGAGGCTGAGGCCCCAGCCCCCGAAGCGTCGCTCGTTGCGGAGGCCGCGGCCGGAGCCCCTAAGCCGGTCCCCGAGGTCGCGGGGGACGGCAGCGCTGAGGCCAGGACCCCATCGCCATTGTGGTCGTCGTTGTCGCCGCCGCCGCCACCGGAGATCCCGCATCTGCCCCGGATCGAAGCTCCTCCACGCGTGATGCCCCAGACATTTACGTGGACGGCTCCTGATGGGACAGCGAAGAGCTTCAGGCTTGATGAAGTCGTCGCGAGGAGAGAGCGCGAAAGCTTGCTTCGCGCCGCCATCAGCGGGTCCAAGGGAGTCGCGGTATGATTCTTGTGGTAGAGCCTCAGCAATCTTCTTGTTTTGACATCTGGCTCCGTCCTTGGTTTGTCTCTTATCTTGAGCAGAAGCTTGTCGATCGCAATGAGGTGATGACGGAAATCTTGGTCGAGGTGGCTCCCCACCTCGCAGAACTGGAGCAACTCCGGGTATTGAAGGCCGAGATGGAGGAGCGTCATGCGGGGAGGGAGGCCTGGCTGAAGAGTGGCGCCGATCAGCTCAGGGCGGAGACATGGGCCCTAGCCGGAAAGATCAGAGGTAAGATCCTCGAATATATCTTCCCGATCGAACCGTTGATGCATTCATCTAGCTGCGTTGCTCCCGACTGCCCAGTTATGTCATGACTGCACGGTTGAGCTCTTGGCTAATCTGTGGTGCAGCCCTCGAAGCGGAGTTGAAGACCCGAACAGAGAGGGAATCGCAGCTGACGGAAGCCGGAGAAGCCAGGGCCGAGCTTGAGAAGGTCAAGGCTGACCTGACGAAGGCCAACACCGAGCTTGACTGGGAGAAGGCCGAGTTGGAGGAGACCGTCGCCAAGCTCGGTAAGGAAAAAGCTGAACTAGAGAAGACCGTAGCCGGGTGGGAGGCCGACTACGAAAGTAAGTCCTCAACCCGACAGCGATCTTAGCTAATCCATTAGTCGTTCCGTCTGTATCCGAATCTGATAAGTTTACTTGCTGGCGGACCTAGGCAGACATGAGGGCCAATGTCCGGGCCTAGTATCGGTTCTACACAGAGGAGATAAGAGTGATCAGGGAGTCACGGGAGGCCCTCGTCGGGTCCATGAAAGGGCTCCTTGACCTCATAGATCCCCGCCCTGTGGGGACCAGTTGCAGCAGAATCCCCCAGATAGAGGCGCGTCTCGAGGATGCACCGAGTGCCTTGAAAAAGTACACGGATGAGCATGTTGTCGCTGGCGTGGCCCAGACCCTGGCGATGACTAAGTCCATCTACCCAAGGGCGGATATTGAAGCCATCGGGGAGGGGTTTGCCGAAGAGACGACGCCCGAGGAGGTGTTGGAGCTAATTGCCCGGGCGAAGCCGACTGCTGAAATAATTACCCGAGACCTGGGTCTGTAAGGGCAACATGTTATGTAGTCGGTGTATATAAACTTTTGTTAAACAAGCATGTGTAAATATGTGTGCAGTGCCGCCAAGCTCATTACTCAATCGTCATTAGCTTTACTCGACCGTGTAGTATGCACCGAGTTAGTCTGTCAGAACTTAATTAAAACGTTCCAAGTAAGAAGTTGTACTCGGGCAAACGTGACAGTTGTAGTAAGGCTTCATAACCGAAGTAAGATAAGCTCGTATGTTATTGACAGGACACATATATACATGCAGTCCCCCGACTCACTACTCGGTTGATACAAGCGGCGTAGTGAGTCAGAAGAACTGTACACATGAAAATTATAGAACTCAGGTATAGAAATGACGTAGCTGTTCTATGTTCCATGAGTTGCTGATGAGAACGCCGTCTTCGGTCTTCAGTCGGTAGGCGCCTGGCTGCGTGACCTCGGCTATAATGAACGGCCCTTCCCAGATTGGGGATAATTTATGCCTGTCTTTGGTGGTTTGTATTTTCCTCAGAACGAGATCCCCGACCAAAAAGGCGTGGCCACGGACATTGCGATTGTGGTAGCGACGTAGGCCTTGAAGATACCTTGCCGACTGGATTGTTGCGGTGTCTTCTTGCGATGGTTGGGAGTCATCTTCTGAGTAAGCCCGGAGTCGCGGAGAGTCGAACTGTAACTCTGTAGGTAGCATAGCCTCGGCACCGTAGACAAGAAAGAAAGGGGATTGCCTGTTGCCCGACTTAACCATGGTCTGAGAGACCAGAAGAACGGATGGGGAGTTCTTGTACGCCACCGGGCCGCATATGGTTTAGTCGGTCGAAATTCGAAAAGCTGGCCCTTGATGCCTTGTAAGACCATACGTTGGCTCATTCGACCTGCCCGTTGCTCGCGGGTGTGCCACAGATGCGTAGCAGATCTTGATGCCGAAATCATCGCAGAAGTCTTGGAATACACCGGCCGTGAATGAGTAGTACCTGTTGTCTGTGATGATGCGGTTAGGGACGGAGCCCGAAACCAGTATAGTATCCTCATGATGAAGTCTTTGCTCGTGCCGCTGTAATTGTTGCAACGGGGTTTAGCCTCAATCTCCACTTGGTGAATTTATCCACCGCGACGAATAAATGTGTGAACCGTCTGGCGCTTCTTGAAAGGCCCGACCATGTCGAGTCCCATACTGCAAATGGCCAGGAGATGGGGATAGTTTGGAGTTGCTGGGCTGGGAGATTTGTTTGTGTGCGTAGAACTTGGCAACCTCGCACTTGCGAACGATGTCTTTGGCGTCTGTTACTGCTGTGGGCCAGAAAAATCCCTGCCGGTAAGCCTTTTCCGACTAACGTCCTGGATGCAGCGTGGTTGCACATCATGCCGAGTGAATCGAATGCAGAATCTGCTTGCCCTCCTCGGTGGTGACGCAGCGCATGAGGACACTGGATGCACTTCTTCGGTACAGGTCTTTTCCGACTAGTAGGAAGCTTTTGCTTCGACGCTTGATCTGCTTGGCTTGACTGTGATCTTCTGGGAGTTCATCGTCCAGGAGAAATTTGACAACAGGAGTCCTCCAGTCTTGACATATGTGTAGCACCTCATCTGTGGCCGGGGTAGGCTCACCTCCCGACTGCTCCGGCGCCGGTTTCTTCTTGACTGATGGCTCCATGAGTTGCTCGACAAAGATTCTAGTCAGAACTGCTTCTTGCTTGGATCCCATGTTTGCCAGCTCGTCTGCCGCGTCGTTGTATTGACGCAGGACGTGTGTGATTTCAGCCATCGAACTTTTTTTCCAGCTTGCGGACCTCCTGACAGTATGCCGCCCTTGGTATCGTCGAGACAGGTCGGTCTTTCGTGACTTGGTTACCACGAGTTGAGAGTCCGCGCGCGACACCAGTCGACGTATGACGCCGCCGAGTGATATAGGTGATGCGGAACCCGTGAAGGAGTAGACGCCACAGCGCGAAGCCTCGTTACTCGAGCAACGTTGTGGGAAGCCGGGAAGTGGATTTGTAAAATGTACTTCAGTTTTTCGCCAGTGGGAGGTCAATATGACTCCAGCCCCGGCGCCACCGATCCGTTTAGAAAACCGTCGAAGTACATTGTCCAGTACTCATAGCTTTGTTGTTCGTGTGGAGTTGAACTTCTGTCCACTGCAATGAAGTCGGCTAGAACTTGAGATTTAATTGTAATGTTCCGTGGCTGAAAGTGATGTCGAACGCATCAACTTCGAGGCCCAAATTTAGCGATTCGGCCGGTGCCTCGGCCAGATTTGAAGGACTCTCGGTGGAAATGCTGCGGAGTTGACCACCGGACTTGTGTGTTGCGAAATAAGCACCAGCTTCCAGACTGTGAGACGTAGGCCATATAGGCAGCTCTGGACCCTGCGGATTATCTCGTTTTGGAGTCGCATGTACCTCAATGACGAAGCGAGACTGCCGTGTATTTTGAATATGATCCTGTTCGGATCGCTCAACCACCAGCACCGTGCTGACACCTGTGTTGTTGCGCCAGATATAGCATTAGCGGTTCCAGGGCAAAGGTGACGCCAAACACAAGGTTGTGTGATGTGAGAAAATGTTTGAGATCTTTGAAGGCTTGTTGGTTCCGGAAGTCCATGGAAGTTGGCTGCCAATTTGAGGAGCTTGAAGAGGGCATTGCCCCGTTCGCCCAGTCGCGGAATAACCGCTGTGCCGCCATGCAGCCTGTCAGCTTCTAACGTCTTTTAAGGTTAGTCGGGGGCCATGTTCCTGATCGGGCGGACTTCCGGGTTATCCTCGATGCCGCGATGCGAGACGATGAAGCCGAGTAACTTTCCAGATGCGCACCACGCGAAGGCGCATTTTTCCGGGGTTTCAACTTCATCTTGAATCTTCGAAGGTTTTGGAAGGTTCTTCCAAGTCAGCGATGAGGTCTTCTTTGGACTTGGTCTTGATCCACCACGTCGTCGACGTAGGTCCACTTTGCGCCGCCGATCTGAGTGTGTTGCAGCACCGCCTGAATAGCCCGTTGAAGGTTGCGCCCGCGTTCTTCCAGACCGAACGGCATTGTGACTATAGGCAATACGCTCCAAAACGGCGTGATGAAAAGATGTCTTCAAGCAGTCTCCTCCCTTAGGCTGATTGATGGTATCCGAGTAAGCAGGTCGAGAAGCATGAGTAGCGTCGCACCCTTTACCGTGGAATCAACACCTGATCTATCCGGGGAAGACAAATGCGCCTTGGGCCATCTTTGTTTGAGGTCGGTGCTTGTAGTCGACGCACATGCCGCCCATTTACGTTGTTCTTCCGGACCAGAACTGTGTTTGCCCCATCCGGTGCTAACCTCCTTGGATGAACCCTCGCGAGGAGCTTTTGGTGATTTCCTCCGAAGTAAATCTTGCGGTTCTTGAGCGAAGCGCCGCAGCCGTTGCTTGACTGCTTGGCGTCTGTCTTCACGTTTTGGTGCATGGCCCCGGGTTACCGTGTTCATGACAAGCATATGGGCACTCGACAGAGATGGGCCTAGCTTTTTAATTAGAGATATAGCTTAAATTCGGCAGACGTTCCCTTGTATAGAACAGGAATATACAGTCCTAGTCGGTGGCTTATATCTCTAAGGGAGATCTCGCCTAGTCATAATCCGATGGGACTCCGTACCTTGTCAACCCGGTCCCCCAGTATATAAGGGAGCAAGGGGCCCCATGAGGGCAGAAGGCGTGATGAAGAAGGCACACGAGCCATACAGGTTCATCAGAAACTACCACCGATATCCTCAAAGGATACATACAAACTGACGTAGGTGGATTTACCTCACATCGGAGGGCCTAAACCAGATAAATTTCCTCTGTGTTCCTTTGCATCCACGCGAGTTTCATGGCCGCCGAGTAGCCCCAATATTATGCCGGTGTAAAACATCCAGTGCACGCCAGTAGCGGGCTTCGGCGCGATCTACATCTACAAGTCGATGGATCCAGCAATCCGGAAAGTCGACGCGCAAAACTCCCCCCCGGGAACAATCGCAGTCAGAAGCCCTGGACTTCGTCGCCGACAGATCCGCAATGCTACCGCCGGCCGACAAGGACCCGATCAACCGCCGAGGAAACCAAGCTGAACTCCGCGCCGTCGGCCCAACCGACGCTGTGGCAGATCTTCGACGACAGCTGCGGTCGATCCTCCAAATACGCCCGAGTCCAGGGACAACTCTTTCGCAGGTTCGACTCGGACTCTTCTGAGACGGCCGAGATCGGCCGAGAAGGGAAGGAGATCGTCAACTTCCCGGTCGACTCGCGACGCCGGATATCTACAATCACATCGACGCGCAAACCCATCCCTGGAGTTCGACCGGATACGCTCCGAGCGCTCTGAGATCGGATCTAGGGAGGTCGGAAGAACTCATCCCATCAACCCATCCCGACTTCGACTCGAATTCGGACCCGACTTGCCAGTCGGACTACGGACCAAGTCGGATAGCAGCTCGGCAAGCTTCTTCCCCGCCACGAGAAATCTTCATGGCATCCAAAGCTCTACTCCTATCAGAATCACGCCGACTACACGAACACAAGAGGAGGAGGCCTTGCCGTCTGCGAGAACAACAGGAGGAAGAAGACAAGACGCCTGCACGCCCGCAGATGACGGCCTACGCAGGCTGGGGCGAACGCTCCGAAGCAGACGAACCCTCCAAACGAAAAGTCGGCAACCACGAGTCTTCGTACGCCCACAACAGAACATCGTCGGCACGCCGCAAACCCTACTGGACACGCCCCAACGTCGGCGCCTGATCAAGCCAGGGCCACCCCCGACGATGCAAGGATAAAAGCCATGCTTTACGCGCTGCATTCAGCAGGCACCAACGTCGGGAGATCCCCATACCGACGCGAGAGGACGGTCGGCGATCCCCAATGGCAGTCCGTCTCCTCAAAAGCGACGCCGATGCCGGGCTCTAGTCGCTGCACACGGAGTCACCCAGAACGTCAGCTCGGCAACCCCGAAACCACAAACCGGCAAGCGTCGAAGTGACCGTCGGGACAACCGGGATCGTCCGAGGCCAACTATGGGCGTGACCGTTCGCAGGGACACCAATGCTCGCGCTGGGCGGAACGAGAAGAAGACGAGCAACGCCAACTGGGAGACCGCGAGAAAACGAGCATTTCGGCCTCCGACACGACGTTTCGCCGCGTAGTCGAGGTCGGAGTCCTCATGAAGACCGAAGCATAACCGGCCTTCCCCAGGAGCTACAGACAGTGACTGGCCGTCGGGTTTTCAAGCCTACAAGCATTCCAAAAATATGTGGCAAGACCAATCCCAGTCTCTGCTCACGGGATCTATACTACGCGAATCCGAGCAGCTGGAGAGATCATAAAGTCTGGCTAAGACTACCTCCCAGTCGGCTTACGACTCAGCGAGGACATGGGTTAACAGGACTCGCAAGCAATCAATCGGCTTTGGGAGAACTCCTGGGAACGATTCATCACCAACTTTCAAGAACAGTACGACGAGGGCCATCGTCCGGTAGGACGCTAATATCAGTTCGCCAAACAGTCTTTTCGGATCATCAAGAGGT